>VXBW01006173.1:770862-855960 GCA_013400375.1 Thinocorus orbignyianus | reverse complement strand
CTCCAGGCTGGATGGGGCTTGGAGCACTGGTCTCTGGTGGGAGGTGTCCCTGCCCATGGCATGGGACTTGATCTTTAAGGTCCCTTCCAACTCTGACCATTCTATGATTCTATGAATTATGCTTCACAATCTAAGCTTGTATCTTAAAGCAAACATCCATTCTGCAGTATTAGTTTTTTTACAGAAAACCCTTATGGGAAAAATGTTGTAAACTAACAGTACTTGAAATTTATATTTAAAATACCCAAACCCTCCTATTTCAGTTATACTGGTTACAGTGAACATGTGATATGTCCTGATCTTTGAAGGCTTTTGACACCACCTGCAGCTTCCGATGGCACTTTGTGAAAATGGAGGAACACATCAAGTAAGATTTTGTTGGTATCTGTCCTGGAGCTGGATTTTCATTAGGGATTAGGATGAAGAGTAATACTGAATTGGAAACTACAACTACTCTCCAAAACCATAGAGAGCATCAGGTCAAGAAACATTACACTTTGCAGGATTCAAATTTATCCTCATGCCTTGGGGAGACATATTGAAAAAGAAAGGAGATTATTCAGACAGGGTCCAAGTGCTAGCTATTATATTTAGGCAGGAATAATCAACTGGATATAGACAAAATGGAAACATCAGCCTACATAATAATTCTGCTGAACAGAGTCTAGAAGCATGCTGATATTTGCCACCAGTATCACGCTCTTTTAAAAAAGAGGACAAGCATCATACTGATGTAAGTAAAATGTGTAACAGGTTGCAGAATATGTGACTTGCTGCAGCTGCATGCACTGAGAAAGTCTCCCAGAACCACTAGAAGTTCCACAAGATGTGACCACTGAGAAAATATTGCATGATCGAGAGCTCCTCAGCCCAAAAGACCATGGAAGTGAAACACAATAAATGTTAAAAACATAAATCTGCTGTTACAGGGAAACTGTTCTCCATACCTACCATGACAATGTACACATCAGTCACCAATGCAGAAGCCTGAGTGGCAATGCTCTTAACTATGTCACTGCCCAACACTCTAATAGTGGTATTCAACCGAAGCCCTTGCTTTGCAATCCACTTAAGCCTTCCCTTCCCTGACAGCTATCGGGTCTATTCCTAGTCCACTCCCACAACTTTGTTCTTGGGCAACTTTTTTATTCACATAAGGCAATGAGCAAAAAGCAAGAACAGAGTAATTATATGGTATCTCCCACCCCAGTGTTAAGTTCCTCTAAACTCAATTAATCACGGAAAACCTCTGGCAGCTCACAATATGCCAGCAAGATACACCAAAGTAATAAGTGATTTCACATTCTGCTTCTGAAGACAAGCTATTAAATTCACATACTGTACTACTTTAATCAAGAATAGTTAATTAAGCTGTTCCCTTGATGTGAATTTTCATCATTCTGCACCAGCCATACATCACTTTTACAGGACTCAGACTGTGGCCACGATGCATGTTTGTAATCTGTCTTTCCAAATTTATCTGTCACCATTTGTAAATGCAAAGCGGATCCAATACATTCTGTCTTGCCGGTAACTGGGCGAAGTTCGGAGACACTGAGGACTGGAGGATGGGGTGAGTGATGCTGGAGCATTGCTTCACAAAAGGGTTTCAGCAGAAAGCCGAATCAGAAATCCCTCCACAGTTTGTCACCCAACATGACACAAAAGTGATTGTCATTGTTTTAGTGCCTTGTGTTTGCCTCGCTTTTATTTCCGTAAGTGAATTCAGTTTTATGTTCTATGCCACTGTCATAAAATCAATTCAGTAACTTACGTTCTCATAGTAGTCATCAGAATACACAATGCAGCAGTCGAAAGTCCAGGCCATAAAACTAGAGGGATCTACAGTGTCAGATTATTAAAAAAATTAACATAAGAATCTAAGTCTAAAATTATTACAAGCAAGAATCCTCAATGATTTTCTACTACATTACCTGCACTCAAGGACAGGCTAACACAACACTTTCCTAGCAAAAAAACTTCAAACACAGCAGTCATAAGAACTAGATTTTAATCACTTCTGTTTTAAAGCACTCACAGCAGCATGATACAAAATAGACATGACATCACTATTTTGCTACGTGACTTAACAGTAAGAGAAGAGCTTTACAAAGTTAAAAAGTGAACAAAATGAAAACTTGGCCAAATTTTCTGAACTGGTGCAAGGATCCTTAACCAGAAATGCTCTGATATTATACTGCAAGAATCTGCTAATATTCCCAGGAAATATACATATAGTATAATAACCCCAGGAAAATAAGGAGCACAGACAAAAGAGAAGATAGAGAGAAGCCGTGGTATCTCACATACCCTTTTGTGAACATGTACCATCAAGTCAAACCAAGCCTTCCATGTATCCGTTTGACCATTTTTACTTAGGTTCATCTTATAACAGTCTTGATGTGAACTGGCTATTTTCACACAATTTCATTGAGACAAGCTCCGCTCCCTTCTGTCCTCTAGGGAAATGGAACCAAAGAAACATTTGGCACAGGATCATAGAATAGTTTGCGTTGGAAGGGACCTTTAAAGGCCAGCTAGACCCTGCAACGAGCAGGGACATCTTCAACCAGATCAGATTGCTCAGAGCCCTGCCCAGCCTGACCTTGAATGTTTCCAGGGATCAGGTAGTTACCACCTCTCTGGGCAACCTGTGCCAGTGTTTCACCACCCTCATTGTAAAAAAATTCTTCCTAATACATAGTCTAAATCTACCCCGTTTTAGTTTAAAGCCATTACTGCTCATCCTGTCACAGCAGACCCTGCTAAAATGTTTGTCTCAATTTTTCTTAGAAGCCCCCGTTAAGTACTGAAAGGCCATAATGGGGTCTCCCTGGAGCCTTCTCCAGGCTAAACAACCCCAACTCTCTCAGTCTGCCTTCATAGAAGAAGTGCTTCAGCCCTCTGATCACCTTCACAGTCCTCCTCTGCTGACGATGGATTGCCACCTTCATCATCATCCATTGATGGGTATTCCACAGCTTCATACAGGTTGTACAGAGGCACCTGGGAAGGTGGTGGCATGGCATTAAAAATATTCTGATTTAGTAAGCCTCAAAGCTCAGGTTCAGAGGTGAGAGCCTGGCACAACAAACCATGGGGTGGTTTAACATGGGACCACTGGATCCCCATCTCCATTAAGACTCCATGGAGCTGCCCTGGAAAAAACCCTGGTACAGAGACAAAAGAAGTGTATAAGGGTACTTTAAGTCACTTATTTTTAAAATAAAGATAGAAAAATAATCCATAGTGAATTTTTATTTAAGTGAAAAATCAAGTCCAGCCAGAAGAACAACTTCCAAAACACAACCAAGCCCACGAGGAATAGGCAAGTCCACTCAAAGAGCCTTTCAGTCGGCTGGCAGTACTTGCGTCTTTTACGTGTTTTTGCCATTTAACTGTTAGATTTGTTTAGATAAACTCATAAATGTGGTTATTTACATAGCAAGACAGAATGGTATATTTAGGGGTTTTAAGCAGAAGAAAACTCTTTCATGCTTAATCGTAAAGCGAAAGCATGCTAAACTTCAACTAAAGAAACATGTTCTAACACCAAGAAACTTTTATAATTAATCCTCGCCTTAGATCATCTCAGAAAGAATTATGAGTCTAATTAAACATCAGTTGAGGAATTGCTCATGTTTCTGAAATCACTGAAACTAGACACCGGGTAACAGACAATCCGTATCCTTTCTATCCCATGACCAACTTATGGCTAAGCCCTGACTCACCGCATTAAGTCTGAGAATATCCTCAGCATTAGCGACAGCTCATCGCAGGCAACGGCAAAACAACGGACACTGTTGGGGGGTGTGTGGAAATTCCCTCCAAACTCCACCTCTTTACAACAGGGATGAAGACAATGCATTGCTAAAATCTCTTTTTTTGGGGGGAGGGCTTTTTTAAAAAGAGCACTCAGGCTATTCTTGGAGCGGTTACACGGCGTGCAGGCTGCGTCTAGCAAAGGCCTGGCTGGTGGCCAGTCCTGGCTGGGTTTGCTGCAAGGCTGAGCAGTATCTTTAGCTTTGTAAAAGACTTCTGCCTGCTATTATGTTGTTGGGTGGTTGGTTTTGTGTTGTTTTTTTTTTTTAATTATTTTTATTTTTTCAATTAAATTTAAAAAAAAAAAAAAGAGGATGCAGAAAATTCAGTACACAACCCACTAAGAACAAGCTGTACTTTGGAAAGAGATGCCACTGTCTTCCTTGCATCTGTTGTCACCGCTTCCACAGTGCTGCTGAAGTCCTGTTTCCTTGCTGAATGTTTTCCCTAGGAAGGAAATGAGTGCAAACACCGCTTCAGAGACAGCTTTCCCATACGGATGTTAATCTTTGGAAAAGCTGGGCAGGATGGACTGACTTAGAGAGCCAGGAGATCTCCAGAAGCAACAAATCCCACAAATATACAAGCTGCTAAACTTGTGCATCCAGCCAAGCCCTTACTAAAAAACAAACCACCACAACACGTTTTGATCTTGACTTACTCTTAGAGACTATGAAGCAACTTGAAGCCAGTTATTTCAGAGCCCCACCAGTCACTTGAAAAGACTGAGGATTTCCTATGTTTAGCTTAGGTTTGCTTCCTAAGGCACTGATACCCCTACATGCTCTCCAAGTCTAAAAAGAGAAGGTGATCTGGTGAACCTGCAGCGTTTCAAGAGCAGTACGACATTCCCAGCATCTTTCCAACCCTGAAATCATCCCCTGGTTTCCACCACACCTGACAGTCAAACTCGTCCCTGCTCTCTCTCAAAGCAGTTTCGTTTCTCCGAATGGCTAAAGCAAAAGAAAATGGAGGGAAATGAGCTGCTTGATGATGTGCTCCCTTGCACTCCCATCCAAATCATCCCCCCACGCCGTGGAGCCTGACATCCAAATACTGGGGGAGGAGGATGACAGTACATCAAGCTCTGCTGCATACCATGCCTTTACCCTGTCCAGCATTTGCCTTTCAGTTTATATCCTGGGGTTTAGAAACTTACTCCTGGTTGCTTTTCAAATAAAAATGCTGTTTTGGATGAAATTTTGGGGAAGAATTGGTAATGTATGGGCCCCTTTTTGCTGTGTTCACAGGCACAGCAACCACTTCTGATTCCCAACTACTGCCTTCAGGTGTTGCTGTAATAGAAACTACATTTACATATATATACACACCCCAATATAATATTATTAGTTTATTAAAAAGAATTGGTTTTGTGTTCCCATGCATAGACTATCCAGCAGTTTGTTTATTTTATTTAAAGCTGTCTGTCTTTGATGCTATCCCATGGAAAGATTACATATTAGATAAAGAGGCATGCAGAAGTACACAGCCAGTGTGGTTGGCGCAGATCAGGTGTGGGAGATGAAAGGGGAGCACCAGAGAACTGCGTTTGAACTCAAACAGTTTTTCTTGCACGAATAAGGAGTGAACATTTGAAGCTAAAAAAGAAAAGTTTTTCTTCCCCATTGAAAACACCCAAGACTGCTCAGTAAGCTGTATACTCGATTTTTTCAGTATGCCTTTGCTATCTATGTAAACTACTGTTTCACATACAAAATAAATCCCCTGTATATATGAATATTTTTAAGCATACCTACATACAATTCCAAACTGCATCATCCTCTGAACACACAAGTGCCTAAATTATCTGCCCAGCTTTTACAGAAGTTTAAGTTTTTTCCTCTCCCTGACGTTTTTTTTTTTTTGCTTTAAAAGAAACTCTGAACCCATGAAGGTTATAATCTTATATTGATTCTGCTTCTCCCAATCCAGTTTTCTCCTCCTCTTTCCACCAGTTGAAATGCAGAAATTTCACCGATATACAGACTGGAGTATCTCAGCTTTCTGCAAAAGCAAAGGGGAACAACTGAAGTGGAAAAGTGAAACTGTACTGGAAAAAAAAATAAAAAAAAATTAAAAAAAAATCATGCTGAGCCCCTTCCAGACCAGATTTAAGTACACATAGTAGAGAGGGTGAGATATAGTCATTGTTTTATACTCAGATGTGGCTGAAGCATCTGCAGTTCAACTGGAGGCAGGTATATGACACAGGGAATCTTACATCAACTAGTTGGAGCTTGCAGCAATGCCAAAAGCACCAGAAGTGCCCTACCGCTCACCAGAGAGAGAGAGTTTACTGCTGCAGAGCTGATGTGAACCCCAAACGTTTGCACAATCCCAACTCCAGTCTTCATCCCTCTATTTAAAACAGAAGCGTAAGCTGCCACCTTCAACTTTATAAGATTAAAACTGTTTATGCTGACTACTTGGCAAGTGCCTAATTGATGCTTCAGGCATCTCACATAAATAAATCATTGAAAACACTTCTCATTTAGAAAAAGAATGAAAATCCTCCAGTGTCACTTAACATCCAGATATATTTCAACATCTTGAAAACATACTTTCATATATCCCTCCCTTTCCCAAGTCTATTACTCTTATAATTTCTTATTTTAGGAGGGTTTAGACAGGGCAACATCTCAAGAACACCAGGAATGTTGCCTGCCCCCCCCTATCCATGTGCATAGGTTATACAAACTCAGCTTCATCCACAACCAAGAATAAAATACCCTCTTCTTGTTTCACTCACCTCCTCCCCATGAATCACCTCGTGGCTTCACACTGCCCTGGAGACCTCTACAGCTGCCACCCCAGCATCAGCAAACCCCACATCAGGTGGGCCAACACAGGCTGAGGAATGTTGTCACCTTCCCAGAATATCTGAAACATGCAGCAGCAGCAGCACAGCATATGGGGGAGCACCTTCTGAGTTCGCTCCAGGTCTCAGGGCGACCTGGATTTGCCAAGCCTGTTACTCTAAGCATGTAGTAATTAAGGCTAAAGAGCTCAACGAGCCCATTAATACAGCTAATGAGCTTCTCCAGTGGCCATCTCTTTCACTTTCTCTAGAGAAAACATCAATAAATCAGAATGCACCCTGCCCACATGTGGCTTCCATTGCGGCACTGTCCCAGCAAGACTACGCTGATGAAACACCTGGGTATCCCAGCACCTGCAGAGACCCCTCATTTCCCCAAAAGTGGTAATAATAAAAAATAAAAAAATAAAAAAATCCACTTAACATCCACTGCAGTTTCAAATAGTTTCACACAAATTACTATCATTTTCTCCATGGTAAATTTTAAATATTTACCAACTTCATTCACATATTGTGATGAAGCACAATAAAAATATCAAGCACGCAAACTCCAAACAACTGCTGCAGCAGTAAAAGATATTCCTGCTCAACAACCACATGAGCATACAATTGCCTAACAGGTGGAAAACCCAACAAAACCAGCAACTACTGAAACAGGAAAATAAGATTTCACGTTCATTCAGTACAGTACAATAGCTATTGTCTTTTTGCAAATTAATGAAATAATTAGTGATCTCCTGCTACAGCTTTTATTCCTGCAAATACTCCTTGCTCTTGGTTCTTCTACTGTACATTGTTTCTAATAGTTTGGGGTGAGTTTTGTTTTTTGTTTTGTTTGTTTTTTTTTACATTTCTTACTAAATAACCAAGAGTGTGTGGGAGGGAGAAACACATTAAAAATAATTTAGGTGGTGAAGAAAGTCTCATACTAATTGGACAGCAGAAAAAAAATTTTCATAGTTTAAGTGCAAGCATTTTAAATCAATGGTGCAAAACGGATTGGGAACTTCTGGTTTTCCAATCCCATAACACAGCAGCAATGAGGTTTTTAACAGAAAAACGGCAAATTCAAAACTGAATATGCTTATTTGGAAAAAATCAGTTCAAAACTGCTGTTTTTCAAAAAAATGACACATCTCAATTAAGCAACGTGCTGTTTTCACATGTTGTTAAAGGCAAAATACAGACCTGCCTGTTGAAAGGCTCCACACCCCTATGGCCAGTAAGACCACCCAGAGGTACAGAGTGAAGCACTGAGACATAGGACCTACCCCATCTCCTACAGGACAACACTGTGTCTGACCGTGTAATCTCAGTGAGAGATCACATAAAAATCAACAGACCCCTCACAAAATGCCTGGAAAGAAACACTAAGAATAAGCTGCTACCTACATCAGAAAGCCCCCATCAAAACTGGTTTTAGAGCTGACAAGTGCCCTCAGCTACCACTATGTGGATTTAGCACCGTGTAAAATGTTGGCTGGTGGCTTGCTACCTTTGCTGAATGAAACCCAGGTATCTATCTTCCCATGCATCTGTAATGAAGTGTGTATCTCGTTAAGGCATCTCATATGGTGTCCCATCACTTGCAGGAAGGATGCCTCTCCTCAATGAGGGCAAGCTGCAAAGTTCAGGGCTGCAGACAGCCCTCTCACCTCTCCTTCTAGTGTTTCTGCTCCTTTCCCTTTTCTGCCCAGCTTTCATGTTTTCCTCTTCCTCCTTTAGCCCTCCAATTTCTGCTTAGAATGATCATTTAACTCCCACTTGCTTTCAGCAGCTGCAGACTCTTCTTTGGGTCTAGCAGCTCTGCTGGCCACAGAAGATGCCACCTCTCTCGCCTGTCACTCAAGAAGATGCACTAAATTCCACCTGAGACAGACATCCAGCACGGATGTTGAGATCTGCTTTTGCACTACAGAGCTGCCAAGCGTCATCTGCTTTGCTGTGTTTGAGATCAAACCAGAAATCACCAACCTCAGAAGACAGCAGAAGCAATCTCTTCGTTAAAAACATGAGCAAATCCCATCTTTTCATAACGGTCAGTCCTTGCCTTTAAATTTGATATTCGAAGCTGTCGTCATTCAGTGAGCAAGCTGAACTCCCAGCTACTTTAAAGATGTCTTGCTCTATACACAGACCACAGTGTTTAGTCAAAGACACACAGGACAAAGGTAAAAAAGGAGGAAAAAAGAGAGAGTCACAGGACCCCAGCCACTGCAGTGCATTAAATCCCAAGAGCTGGGTGTTGGAGGTCTTTTACCTATAGCATTACCTATAGACAATGGTTCATTCGTTTGACTTCAAGTTCCTATCTTTTAGCTGGTCTTTAAAGACATTACTTAGGGAAGCTCACGAAAGAAAACTGAAAAAAAAATTCTGGGCCCTACATTTTCTCCACAACCATCTCAACTGAAGGAGTCCCGTGCCTGAAGAGAGAGCTTGAGCAAACCCATATAATATTGTCTATAATTAAATTTGAGCAGTTGAAAGGGTGAGCTTCTACATCGTCGCTATGAGGAGGAGGCAGAAGAACTGGAGGGTTCAGCTCACCAGTGGTCAGCAGAACTCCCAGCCCAAGACTCCCAGGTTAGCAGCCAGCATATCTGTCTGGATTTGCCAGCTTTATACTCCGACAGGGACTTCTGATGATTTTAGGCATTTCTGTGTGTTTGCTTTTGCCTGTATCTTTTCTTCCCCTTGGCTCCAAAATAACAGAATTAATAATTAGCACCTACAAGGCAACTGCTGAAAAGCAAGTACCAAAACCAGAGAGTTACTATTGCTGACAGCTTTCAAAATCTTATTGCTCATCTTTCTTAAAGCTTTAGTTCTTCAAGTTTTGAGATAATAATAATAATAAAGGAATAAAGAAGAATCTTAGCTCTAAAAAAAAAATAAAGAAAGAAATCAAAAAGGGGGAGGGGAACAGGTTCTTAGTCCTCACAACCACGGCAAAAACATTCAAATAAAAAAAATGTCCAGAGCTTTATGTATAATGTTTTTAAATAGCAAATTTTATGCATAATCCATATATTTTGGTCAGCTGACTCACTTTCAAATGGCTGATGTTGGCAGCAATGCAATGCAGGCTGGTTTACCGCAAAGAGAGCCATAAACTATTCTAGGGAGTAGTACACATTTCTATACCTCACCCTGGACAGCAGCACTGGAAGCTGCATGCCCAGAATATACACACAATGCCCGTGGCCTTGATAACTCCAAGCACAAGGACAATGACAATGAGAGGATTTGAGAAATACCCACAGGCTCAAGGTCGCTGGTGGGATACTGTGCTTGGGTACACAGGGAAATGTCAGCCTGCCCATTTGCCCACCACTGCAAACACCAGCAAGACTGTAATAACTTGATGCTTCTTATTCTAATATGCTCAGAAAGAAATACTACATTTTTTTTAAGCTTTCCACTTTAAAATCACATCCATCAAGAGCCTGATAAACCATTTTACTTCTCAATAGAATACCATGAAGCTTTACTCAATGGAAGGTAAAGACAAACAAGGTCTAGTCTGAAGAAATACACCTGGAGCACAATCACTTTTTATTTTATTTTCTGACTTGCTAGAAATATTAATAGTATCCACTTATTTTCTAGATTTTAAAAAATTAATTACTAGAGGAAAAATTAATACTTCTTCCAGCAAAACCATTTTCAATGGAATCCAGAAGAAAAAGAATATTAATACTCAGGGCAATCAGTTACTTTGATGTCTATATAATATGCAGTGACCTGTAAGTGGAATGAGCTAAAACTGTCATAAATTCATTATGAGAAATCATTCTTTGAAGAATATCACTGCAAATTTGAAATGGAATGGGTAATATGGAAATAAGCTAATTGCATGGCATTTAAAATAACTGGCTCTAGTAAAAATATCATTTCCACGCACTTCCATTTTAGCTTCAAATGCATTCCTTCCAAAACCATTAGAGAGGCTAGTTTATAAAAACTGAAAGGTTATAATTATTTAGTACTGACAGCGATAGGGCAGTATTCATTTAGAATCTCAGACTTTGGGAGAAAAAACCTGAAAACCCCCCGAAACCCCAAAGGATGATTTTATAATTTTAATTTCCTTGGGAAAGGGAACCTTTTGTGCAGCATAAAATGCACTGATCCAGACCCCACCAACGAAGACTGCAGGAAAATACATCCAATAAAAAAACCCCTATACACTCCCAGGGGAACTTCTTAGGTATCATTTAATAAAAGTAGTAAAATTTCTCTTCAACCAGTGGGGCACATCACTCACTTTGCCTGGTCTGTCCCAGGGCTTCTCAGAGCAGCTTCTGCATCGAGGAAGTGACGGGATGCCACCTTCTTTATCCTAAGAGGAACCCTGCCACCTCTGGCACAAAGGAGCTTAATATTACAATCATCACAGTTCTTCATTTAGTTACTTGCAAATGTAAATCCCTAGCTTCCCTTTACTTACATATTCCACAACTGCATTTTGTAGCAGCAGCTTTTGTTCTGTGGTTTATTTTTTGAACTTTAAGAGCAGCAGTCCAGATGGGGACTGTTGGTCTACGAGGAGGCTGTGGGACCTGTTTCCATAGACCTCCCTCGGGGCCCAGGATTTGGCTGATGCAGCACCTAGGGAAAGTGGATGCCTCTCCTTGTGGGAAAATACGTGGGGGAGTAGCCTTGCTTTGTAGCCCTCAATTTCTCTGCTCTCTTTTCCAGCTCTCAGGATTACAGGAGAGGCAATGGGAGGGAGGTGCAGCAATTCCTGCACGTTATCAAGTCTCCACATACATCTGGCGATGCTCATTTTGTCCTTTTATTATTCTCGTGCCACAGGAACCAAAGAAAAAAGGCATCTCAATCCTCCCCTGCCCCTAAAAATGACCCAAGCTGTATGTTTTTCTGGTGTTCTCCCTGCCTGGATTCCAATACAAGAGCAAACTGCATCTTGAAGCATTTTGTTGAGCTCTAAGGCTTTATAGCTGGAAAACAGGGAAAAGGAAAAATAGGGTGGCAAGAGGCAGAGAAGATAATAGCCTCTCCTTTATATATAGAAAGATATCTAGGTTTCCATCCTTGACCGTGGATAATGAGCCAATATGATGCAATTGTTCCACCAACTGGAGGTGACAACATGCTTTTTGCAGGACAGGGTCTCCTGGATGCTGCTGCATGAAGCGCTGAAAGTAAACAAGGGGGTCAACACAGGATTTAACACAGCAAAACTCAACCCAAGAAAACTTCTAAGGGCTTGAGGGTGGTTGGTCTTGGGCATTTCTAGTTTCTTTCCCCTTACAAGCAGAGCAGAAGCAAGTTCTGTTCTGAAATTGTGTATTTCAAAACACCGCGCTGTTGCAAAATGGTTGAACATAATTAGGAAACTGCAGCCTGATACATTAATACTGTAGTACTCATTAATATGATACTGATTTTGATTTTACAAAGCTTGTCACCAATGTACTACAACTGTGCTGTGACGTAGTTACGTATTTAAGAAACAGCAATTCAAAGCTCACCTAACGATAGCAAACAACAGTGGTTTTGAACACTTTAAAGTGCCAAACTAATTGTATTCCCATGCTTAAATTTACACTGGTGGTATTTTGCATACAGAAAGGGAAATACCACAAACCCCCTCAAGAAATTTAACCCCAGAGTGTGGTGGCTAGCTTATTTCTTTTAGCTAGCTTATTACTTCTTATTTCTTAGGGCCTAGATTGGGCAACTTGGCAACAGAATTAAAAAAGATATTTTCCTAAATCGATCTGGAATTCAGACGTATGCCAATATTTGCACTGCACATCACAAAATGTTTATGATTGATGTATCTATAATACCTATTTTGCATACCTATTTATATTACACACAGTATCTTCCCTTTCACATATTACATTTTATGTAGCTATTACGGTTGTTTCATCCCTCATTTTCTGCTAGGATTTTAATTCCATACACTTCATCTATCAGATACTACTGTCTACTTTTAACATATCAGTGCAGAAAATGGTAACTGGTGTTGAATACAGAACTATGGATACTGAGGTTTTGCAATACTAAGTATTATGGAGCTGAATGATAAATGGAGAACGGCATCTGGGCTGAGACGCTTGAAACATAGTTGAAACAGTGCAGAGAAAGCAGACAAGAATTACATTTGCAGGTAAGTGGACTGGAAATTTATACTTATTGAAAAAAAAAAAACCAACAGACACAACCCTCAAAACATTGTTTGTGTTATTAAAGGTGGACTGAGAGATAGCAAGGGCAATGGAGAGAGGCAATTTTCTTCCAACTCCAGCAGGAATTCATCTCAAGCTCTAACATGCCATTTCACCATCGAGCTTCAGGACAAAACAGAGGATTATGCCCAACTGTTTTGAAGGTTTGGATAATAAGACATAAAAATCCCAATAAGTAGACCAGAAAAAGATTTCTATTAGTAAAAGTTACAAAAACATCAAAAAATGAACTGCAATAAATATCGAGTTAACTATCTCACACCAAAAAAAAAAAGCAGCTTTAGGTACCTGATACTTCCAGAGGTACCTGCACTATTACAAACTGTCTAAGAGGAAAACTGATAGAGCTCAAGGTTTGTCAAAACAGCATTAAGCTGCATGAATAAGCCTCCCCTTCTTACTTTACCTTTTCTGCAATACAATTTTACAATGGAAAGCCATCAGTGCTGTAAGAGTATGGAAATGAAGACAATTAAATTCGCCCTATTATGAATGTTAAATAAGCTGTTATGATTGTACCCTGTATGCTTAACATGATGCTGCAGAGCTAAACAGTGGGTCCTTTCCAAGGAAAAAATTAGTATGTCTTTAGAAATATTAAAACACATTATTTATTCCAGTCATCCCTACTTATAGCAGGTAGATTTAGCTTTTTACAATACTAGCCCTTTCCGACCTTTAACATTTTAGCTTTGCAAAGTAATAAAACCAGGCAGGTGATATATGTGATTAGCCCTAAAAATTATGAGGGCCAAAAAGCCCCATCCAGATCTGCTAAGCGGTAAACTCAAAGTTGGTAAAACTCTTGTTTTTGGAAAATCTTTATCATAAAATCCTTAATCCAGTCCCCTCTGCAAAAGATGGGGAAATGCAGGAGAGTTCACCTCTGTCCAAACAGGGTTTTGCTGAGCTGCTGTGGATCCATAGGCAGTTGAAATTTGGTTTTAACACACGAGGTTTCATCACCTCCCTTCACATGCTGGCACCAAGCTGTGTTTGGAGACAGCATCATCTTGGCTGTGCCGGAGCCAACAACCCTGCCGGAACCTAGTCCACCGGGGCAAAGCCAGCCTACCCTCCTCCATTTGAAAATTAGGACACATGTCCATGTTTTTTAATATATATATAGGCCAGCACTCATGATTAAAAAATGCATAGTCTTGAGCACCAGTACAAATGATCAGTGTCTTTCATCCGCCTGTTAGTTCTTTACAGATTGGACTCCAAATGTCTCTGTCTCAGCAGAGCACATGGTGCAGGGTGCCAGCGTGCAGTGTAAACCCGGCACTCCAGCACCTAATCCTGCTACATCCCATTCCTGTCTACAGGCTACAGGGATGAGTGACTGTCAGCTCAAGACCTTCCCCACCAAGTACAAAGCATCTGGCTTCATTTTGAGGATGGCAATGCCCAGGCAGGATATTCAGGAAGATGCCGAGAGCTGAGGTAGCAGGAGTGAAACCAGGACCAGAGAAACAACCTGGGTGAAGAAAGGAATCAGGCTGACAGACACGAGGGATCAGCAGGAAAACAGTAACTGGCTGACAGAGTCTGAAAGAAGCTTGGGGTTTTTTATCTTTTCTCATTTTCTTTTTTCCCCTTCTTGTCAAGAGCCTATATTTTAATTCAAGAAGGCCTTTGATTATGCCAGAAAATGTCTTCACATGGAGCATCTTCTGTTTCAGCTGGCATACAACCCCACCACAGCCATTCCCTTTGTCAATACATCTTAGGAGTCTTCCTGCTTTACCATGTCAGCCTTGTTCAAATTTTGAGCCTTGCTTAAGCCTCAGGTTGAAGCTGGGAAGATGGTGATTCCCTGACATAGCCTCGACTCTCCTGAGGATACCCATGCCTGTGACAGCCTCTCTCTAGCTCACTCCCTAAACAGAATTAAAGCCTTGGACCTTGACCATAGGACCCTGGTACCAAATGACAATTTGCCTGCTGTTTGCCATGTTCTCTCCTTATCTACTTTCTACTTACATGACCTTTTTTTTTTCCCCCTTGACTCAGAAATACTGCAGCACAAAGGCAGAGATGGCACCACATCAAAGAGCCTAAGTTATAACGGGAGCATTTTTATTTTCACTTGAGCAGAGATTTTTTTTTTTTTAAAGCATGACTTCAAAATACCTTAAAAAAGTAACAGTGATGATAATGGGACTGAAAAATTCCATAGCATCCGAATAATATAATTCAGGCATAAATATCAGAGGATAAGATAAGCACAGCAGTTCCCAGGGAACTGACTATAATAACATTCAGGTTATACATCTCATCCGGGCTGCATTTCTGAAGATGAGAATTAGCAGCCCTACGACAATAAAGAAATGGGGAACTAAGAAACAAAAGAGAAAGGGAAAAGAGCTGGTCGTTTCTAAAATTTCTGTTGCCTGGAAATGGCTGATGAGAAGATGGGATTATGTAAGTGCTTGCCAACTTTTCACACATTAAGAGAACTAAAGCCTGACTGATGGGTAGCTTAACCCATCTTCTAAGCAGTGAACTAAAACATGTTTACTAAGGAGAAGCCAAACAGTGAAACCCCTTTAAGAAAAATCCAGGAGTGATGAGGACTTGACAATTCCCAGGATTAAAAAGCTGCATACGTTACAGACAATGTAATCTCCTTATGGTAAGATGAGGAAAAGGAAAAGAAAGCCTTTTCGGTGTGCAAGATGGTTTTTGTTTTAAAGTATACATCTGGTCTGATTGTAGGCTTCCTTGCATTATTGTCTTTTTTTATTCTCTCCCAATAGATACAACAGAGAAGAGAGCTACCAGCCATCCAACTCTCTATTAAATCATGTTTTCCAACAAACCCACTGGTCCCATCAAACATGACCCATCAGTAATATCATAAGCAGCACTGTGCTGTAGAAATGTCTCTTCCTAAATTTAATCAGGCTAACACTTAGGTGCTACAAGAAAGCCGGCACTAACAAAAGTACAAAATATCCCAGTTTTGAATACAACTTCAGCAACTGTGTCACCTCAGCAGACCTAAGCTTTCCCGAACTCCTCCTCGCTGTCATTCAACTGTTATGTTACCTTCTGTAAATACTCTAAATACAGCTGAAGACTAGTTTAAAATTTAACCGGCTAGACCTTTTCCATTTTTTTTTATCAAAAAACCCTGAGGATTGTGCTCATTTTAGCTTTTCTCTGTTTACCAACAAAGCACTGGGCTCTCTAAAATGAGCCAAAAATTCTTGCAGTCACACTTCTTTAAGCTCAAAACAAACGTGCTTACATTGGCGATAACGCCGAATGCACTGCGGATGCTGCTAGCAAAGGTGATATTCTCAGCAATGTTTCCGAGGCCTGAAAAAACAAAAACCCAAATCCTGCTGCAAGGTGAAGTTGCACCATCCGCTGCAGAATCAGCAATGAAAAACTGCAGGTGCCAAATACCCCAATTTGGAGACCAAAGCAGAAATTGTGGTGTGTGCTGCTCAACCACTGCCCAAGCAACGAAGTTTAGAACAGTAAAATAAACTCTGTTTACTACAGGAATGCATGTGTAGTTCTGTAATGCAAACATGAATGTCTAGAAGAGGAAAATAAAGTATCCAGGTTGCCTGGAGCTCACTTACATCTTCATTAAGGACAAATTCCTGCTTCAAGCAGTGGATTTTCGTACAGCTGCCCAATGATGGCAAAAGGCAAATCCTCAGCTGGTGGTAAAGGTTATGGTTCCACTGAAATCAGCTGATGATGTTCCCCCTTTGGTCTTACTGATGGAGGGAAAAAAACCCAACCAATCCTACATGAAGAAAATCTGCAATGAATGAGTGGAACCAGACATGAAATTCTGCACCCAACTATTGTAATTCTGGGATGCCTTCAAAAATTTAAACTGGGCAAAGCCCTAGTCAGCCAATTACAAAGTCTATGTTCCTTCAGATTTGGAAGAGAAGAAACAACTTCTCAGAAATGCCAGAAATTACTCAATCGTTATTTGAAAGCTGGTTCAACAGTATCCTAGTTATTTCAAGTAGTACTAAGAGTTTACCTGTAATTTCCTTCCCATAAGTGGAGCTATGAGGCAGCAAAGTGCTCAAATCAGGGAAAAAGAAACACATGCAAAATAACTTTTGCAACTGCTGTGTTACAAATATATTATTCTTTCTATTCCAAACTGTCTTCCCTGTGACTTTTAAAATATGTAAAATCAGGGCAAATAATATCTACATAAGTGGGTCATTTTCCTAATGGCAGTGCACTGCTGTTTTACTATCAACTTGTGTGCAATATAGACACATATATTTCAAAGCAGGGATATTTGGATCTGCAAAGGAGGTGAGTGAGTATAATCACAGAAGCACTCGCTCCAAGACAAAATAGAGCCTAATTCAGAAAGACAAGCAGGAAAAAAGTTGTATTTTGCACCTTCTATGTGAGCTTTGCAGAGAGTTATGACATTTTGGAGAAAATCCTCTTGCTGTAAGCTGCAGTTTGTATGTGCTGCATGTTGCATATTTCATTACAAAAGCAGAGCCATGTTATTTCATTAGATAAGTGATAAGTTCAATCCTTACCAAGTTTTCTTGGTTCCTGGCTGCTATTTTCTGATCATCTTCTCCCCCATTTTTCATGTATTTGACCTCTTCCACTGGTTTGATCCTATACTCATCTGAGCACCAAGGAAAAAAAAAAAAAAAGAAAAAAAAATTTGAACCAGTGTAGTTCAGCAACTGGGAAGAAAAAAAAAAACCAAAAACCAAAATAAAACCAGAACAGCTGACTAGAAAATACCCTAATTAGGCAAAAAGCAACTAAAAGTTACAGGTATATAGTTTCAAAGGCTTAAATATGACTGATACCAAGGAAGTTTTTCTGACTGAAATTTCAGTAAGAATTTCCAGATCTGGCTTCCAGAAATTGTACAGTAGCTCTTTGGTCTAGTATAACCACGGCACCATGAACCAAGGATGTTTGGTATGTGCTCTCTCCAAACACCTTCATTTTCTGTACAATATGTTTAATACAAACAAGTTATTTCCTCTTGCATGCTCCTGGATTTTTATTATCAGTGGGCAAATAAGCAATGTACAAGTAACAAGTGGTTACTACACCGAGTCTTCTGCTTATCGATGATCCTTGCATTGAGAACACCCCTTTCAAAAAGCAATGCTGATGGAGCCTATTTAAATTTTGAGTTAAAAGCTGAAATAAAAAAAAAAACAAAAACAAAACCAAACCACAACCAAAACCACTGCATTTTTTAAAAATTATCTTTCTCCTGCACTGTTTTAACTGAGCTAAAGCAAAGGTACACAATGCACAGTCACATAATGATTTCTGCAGAAAAGGCCCTTTGCTGACCATCTTCCTNCCTGCCCACCCCCCCCCCCCCAGCCCTTTTTCCTCCACATGAATGTTACCCAGACAGAAACTCAGCATGAAAATAAGTAGTAAGAAAAGTAAGATTCCTGGTTTGCCCTTAATATTTATTGGCAAGGTGTTTCAGCTCTTCAAATAATAAATTCCCAGGTCCTTCGCCAGTATTGAAATATTTTCTAACATACAATTGCTATACCACAGTAAACAGCCTCACCAAAACTTGAATAAAGTGTTTTTCCTTTGGCAGGGTAAGAAGGGATTTGGTGATTCTTATTTCTAGCCCACAAACACAGCGTATGTAGTATCAACACTGCTTTTTCTCAGCTTCTACTACAGTTTTTTGCTCTGGTCATCTTTGAAGCAAGTGAATCTATTGGATAAACACCCAGAGTTTTGCACCCACACTCCTCCAGCCAGGACATATAATGCAGAAGAAAAACTTCACCCCATGAAAGTGAAGTCATTAGTTATGTACTAACATGTAAACATTAGTAGAAAATTAAATTAGATACTAGGAAGGTAAAACCTGGGCAAACTGAAAGTAAAACCGCTCAAACTTTGTTCTTTTTCTTTGGGTTTTCAAGCAATTGATCTCACTTGCTGAGGGAAAAACAAAACACCAATGGATTATTCTGGGTTACTGTATTTTTAGAAAAACTCTCTGGAAGGGCAGGGGAGGAAGAACTTTTAAGCTGAATATGTTGCAAAAATTCTCAGTAGGCAAATCTTATGAATGAAGACCTCCATCTGGAAACAGATAATTCTACTCAAACATGTCACTCAGTTGCCATGGCAACATGACAAAGAAAAACAGCACTCATTAATGATGATTTCAGTGATAAATGAGCATATCGACTTATAATACTGAAACAACTTGGGGGGGAGGAAGGAAGAGAGAAACTGTAGTTGCTCCTATGAGAAAGATTTCCAGACACCACTTTAACTGCCATTACCACAGCAACATCAGTAACGATGCTATTTCTGGCTCAGTTAAAAAAACCAAACCACAAAACACTGCAAACAAAGCATAACTCTATCAAATATATCTGGACTCGGTGTGACTTTCGGCAAAATCTTTTGCTAAGCATCAAGTCTTAAAAAAATAATTAAAAAATGATTTGCCTTGCATTCCCATTTCAGACATCTGGGGTGAACAACAGATTTAGCTCTGCTGTCGGCAGGGACGATGGGTGAGCCTCTCTTCTCTATTTTTAGTGACGTATCAAGTATCAGACAGAAGGTAAGTGCTATTTCAGTCGCACCACTGAGAAGAAAGTTTCTAACCACACCTTCGTTTTCCTGTACTTCAAATTTGTGCTTCAGTATATCTTGCCTTTGTACTGAAGGACGTGCCAAGATTGACCCTTCATCTGTAACAAAACACATCTATGCCGTAAGATGTAAGCTTTCTGTCTAACAAACTTCTCTATACTATGCTTTTTTCTGCCAGGTGCAGAAACTACTCCTACTGCTGTGATCATGAAAAATACCAGGGATCAGAGATTCACACACTCTCCCCTCTCAAAGACTTGAAAGCTAAAAGATATATTTAGATAAAGGACTGACGTGCTCTTTCTAAAAATATTTGTTAAAAAGTAAGAAATCTTGATGCAACTTAACTGAAACAGATAACAGCAGGTGAGCCAACCAGATGCTAAACACAAAACATTGTCTGTAGTGCTACTGCAAAGCAGGAATACTCTGAGCTCCACATCTACACTGGTAGGACACAAGCAGCAGAGGGTTTAACTCTAGAAACAGCCAGGCTAGACATCAGAAAAAAAAAAAATCATTAACTACAAGGACAGTCAAGGAGTAGAATTAGATCGCTTGAGTGGCTGCAGTTTCCATCATGAGAAGTCTTTAAGAAGTCACCGGTCTCAAGTGTCACAGGTTGAAGTCCATCCTGTTTTGGAAAACGAGAGGGATAAGATGACCTCTTTAGATTATTCCACCTCTGTTATTGTATTTGCGTAACAACTGCCTGGATGCCAGCAGAAGCTAATGTCAAAGATCCAAAGAAAAGTCCACAGCTACAGAAAGAAGTTGCAAAAATCCTGTAAGCTGTTTCTCAAAGTAACTACGATGCAATGGAGGTTGTTTAAGTTATTGTTTTAGCTACAGCTTCAAGCACTCTAAGCAAGCAGCATCACCACAGTTGTTTTGATTCTGACTTAACTGCTGAGATTCACAGCTGGGGGCTGGGGGGGCTGTACTTCTGATCCACCTGGATATGGGTTGAGAGTGAAATTTCATCAGAGATCAACCAGTACTAGGTGAGCAGCCCATCGTCTTCCTCTGTCATCAGCCCTGTGAGATACCAACTCCCAGACAATTCTTGATCTCAGTGATCATACTGGTTTTACTAACGTGAACTAAATAGAAAAAATATGCCAGCCTGCTTTCTTTTCAAAGAACCATCTGAAAATTTTCATTCAGATTTGCCAAATTATAGTACCTGTACCTTAATCCACTCTAAAATACAGCCACTGCTGGAAGCTAAGACAGCGGCCACCACCAGAAATTAAAGAGAGTGCAGGTGCACAAACAACTCATCAATTCTGCCAACAAAATATAAATCATCTGACAGAAAATCTGGATGTACTACACAGATTGCCACACATCTGGAAAGCCCACCCTAAAATATTTTTCTTCTTCCTACCCAATCCTAGCACATTAGCTAGGAATCGTAACTACTGCTTCTGCACAAGAAGGGTTGGCGTTTGGGGGGAAAGAGAGAGACTGAGACATTTAATGTAACAAAACCCAGACCTTACGTGGAGAACTTCTGCAGCATCGGAAGGACACTTGCCCTAAATCTAGGCAAGATAGGGGTAGCTCCTTTTCCAAGCGGTTGAGCAGTTCCTGCTACAGCCCTCTGTCACATCCAGTCCTTATGAAACGTTAATTCCCTTAAGGGTAATGCCTACTTGAAATTAAACTGGAAAATTTTAGCAAATTCCTTTCCTACAATACCAGGCTATTCCTTCCCAGGCCCAAATCATGACAGCTTTCCTCAGAGACCGACAGGTTCAACAGGAGTGCACCTCCATTAACTTTAACGGACATCATCTTCATCTTTGTTGATGAAGAAGCACAAAACTTCACATTGCCATATCAAACCATCCTTCATACATGCCGTCAAGGTGTCTCCAGTGCTGCAAATCACCTGCGGCTCTTCATCCTTTGAGTATCCCTGTCCTCTCACACAGAAGGTCCAGCCCGACATCTGCCTGAGGGAGAAGGTGCTGTTCCAATGCCTGCAATGACTGCTCCTCATGTGCCTTAACTCGTGTATCTTGGATATTTTAATTTCTTTTCCCCCCAATCTAATATACTGGCAGATAATTTAGGAGCCATAATTTAGCTCTTTTGTTTCTATATGTTTAATTTTTCAATTTGGTACACAAAATGCAGACACACACCACTGTGCACAGTACACGAATAGCTGAATCAAGGAAGTCATTACTTGGTTTCTTCTACTACTCAGTGTCTTCTTTGCCAAAAAGTTTTCAAGGCTACTCTACATTTGGACTGTCACATAGCCTGAGTACCATGAAAACTACAGTTGCATATATAATTTTCCATCACATAATACATGAAGGATCATATTAACTAACCTTGCAGCAAGGGCACAGGCCCCACAGTGTGCCTGCCAGGTCTACCTCCGTGGTACAGAAGTCAGAGGAGCACTTTGGCAGGGAAAAAAAGACATACATATTGGTGTGCAACCAACAGAGTTGTTTTGTGGGAAGCAATTTTTCCATGGAGGTTTCTGCTTCATATGCAATCTCACTTTTAACACCATGTGGGGGGGGAAAAAAAAAAAAAAAAACAACAACAAAAAAAGACAACTCACCACAGTTTGCACAACTGGCATCTTTGCATGAAAGTCTTCCACCCCTGCACCCCTGGGTCTACAGACGAGGGGGAAAGGACAGCTCACTGGTCAGGGTATAACCTAATGCTTTTCACACTCTAGCTCAGACTTTCTCCATACTCCTTAGGGAGTATGTCTTACCTCTCTTTATGGGGAGAGAAGTATGGGAAGATGCATGAACGAGTAGAAGACAATGAGCACTCAAAATGACTTAGGAAAAACAATTTTTGGGGACAAGGGGGCACATGGATGTGTGTGCAGTGGCAGGGGGAAATGTTAAACGCCCCAGGAACCAGTGAAGCAAGGCAACACTCTGCTGCTGCTCTGTTCCATCACAGTTCCCTGACAAGAAGGTCAGGAACCCTCTGGCCAACTCTACCAACAAATCCCTCCGGCCAGATACATGCTGCCAGCAGCTGGTTCAAGCATGAGTAGATGTACCATAACCTCATTTCATTACCTCAGAAAGACTCTACAAATACAACCTCAGTATCCCCAAATCCAGTTATTGCTGAAGACACAATTTCCACCTTTCTTGCATGGTACTGTCTTCAACTACACTATCTCCAGATATTTTAAACTCCCATTTGTATTTAAGATTTAAGGAGAGTCCATATATAAAATGGCACTGAAAAAACAGCCACACGGTCGTACATTTAAAGACTTTTGTGCACTCATCTGTAATTAAGAAGCCAAAAACCAGCACTGGTGGCACACACTCATAACTGTCTTTCACCTACCCAAATTTTTGCTTGCTAAAACTGTCTAGCTGACATATATATACACACACATTTTTTTTCTTTATTTTTTTGCAGTTAATTAACAATTAACTTTGAACCTGATACCAGGTTGTTCAAAGGAAACCATTTCTCAGGTGGAGGAGATTACAGCCAGGGTGCTCGGCAGGAAGGATACTCAGTAAATGCAATTATGTCGCCCACTAAAAAGATCAAATTGAGAAATGAAAGCAGGAGAGGAAACCAGCATCAGAGAGATTAATTACAGAAACAGACAGGATTAAAACAAAGGGTCTGTGCCTTGAAAATACTGCTGCTCCTATGAAACCACCAGGTAGGTTTTTAGATCGAGGTTGTACCGCCCTGCCCCAGAATCCCCAAGCCACGACAGGTAGGCAGCACAGGACCAAACCTACAACGACCTTGCAGCAGCTTGAAGGAGTTGGAAGCTCAGCATTTCCAATCACTTGTGACACTTAAGCACCACAAAGTTATTTTTAAACAAAATTGTGTGACTCTGCCATGAAGAAAACACTCTGTGCCACTCAGGAACTGCAAAAGTAAAGCTTGAAAACTGGCTTCGTGGCCTTAGACCTTCTTGTTGTGGAAGAGAAAGCCAAGAGAAAAGAGGAACAGTTGGGGAGCAAACCTGCAAATATAACTAACTGCAATACAAGAAGGGCTAGAACTTCTCGTACAAGTCAATTAGATGGCAAAACCCCAGCAAGCTTGCAGACAGTGGGCGCAAGACCTTCTCAGCTGTGAAGAAGAGGTGGGTGCCATCTTCTTGCCTCTCCATGCACATCCTGCAAACCATCTTAATACAAATACAAAAGTTGTCACTTTAGCCACTCTAGACAGCACGCTATTGCCAGGTCAGAAATGCTACTTCAACTCCATTTTACCACTCCTTTTCCAAAACTCTCCCTTAGAAAGAAAAAAAACAACCAAGCACTAAACATGTAATTGCTCATAGGTTTTCCAACATCGTTAACAAAACTCCCAGTCTCTGCTGACACCAAGGTGACACCTATTTACGTACTCCATTGCAAAAGATTCACCATTTTAGCACACAAACTGCCAGGAATTACTCAGATTCCAGAATAAACTCCAACCTAACCAACTCCTTGTGAACATCCCTTGTACAACAATGGAAGTTCTGATCCTTAGAGCTCCACTAACGCACTGACCAATTGCTCTAGATACCAAAAACCTCTCCTGAACTGAGCCACCCCAAGAATTCCCTGGAAAAAGAAGTCATTACCAATGCACATCCCCCAAATTACACATTTCCTATTATTGCAAATACATGATGAGGTGTCTTCAGTATCTTTGTCAATAAAAAAGCTGATTCCTCTTTATTTAACAAATAATGACATCCCCAGTCAACTATTAACTGTGATTGTTGCCCTACAACGTATGACTTGAAATGGATTTTCACATCCTTTCTGGCATAGTAGCTTTCTTCCATTAAAATTCATCTATCAAATTCTCACTGCTCATCTGAAAGGTATTCGTAAATCAACAGCTATTTCATTTTTATAGTTGCATTATGAAAGGGACAGTATAATTATCCAGGAAAAATAACATACTGGAGATCATGGTGAAATCAAATGTCTCCTCCTTGCTGGAATTTCCGTAAACCAAGAGGGGAAGGGGGTGACTAATGAAAACCTAATTTCATTACGTGTTCATTAACAGCACATGTTTCCAGATGCAAAAGATACACAAGTTAATGACATAACTTACAGCCCAGCCAAAGAGCTACAGTATTAACCTATCAGAAAGATTAACACTTTACTCTGGTTACAATGTTCAGAGTTAATTTGTTATCTCTGAAAAAATGCCTACTTCCCCAGCAGCATCCACACTGCAAACGCTTTATCTAAAGGCCCGAAAGCAAACACCTACCCGCCACCCACATGGCAGCTACACAGCTGTATCCTTTGAGTAATCAACAGTAACAATGGGAACACCCTAAGAAATTCCCAGAACACCAGGGAAAGAGGAACTGGCTGGCTCTAGGCTTCATCCAGTCACAGGAGATGCCTGGTCTAACATCTCTGTCTCACCACATACACCAAGCCACAAACTTACTCCCGGTTCTCTGCAACATGTAGTTGGTGCTCCTCCACGATACCTCGTACCCTTAAGGATCTCCTCCCCTGTTCCTACTGTCATCACAAACATAACCTCTCCATGAGAATGGAAGTACTCGTGCCCTTTCACTACCTGCTCTCTTGCAACCACATTGAAGCCCCTCTGTTCAAATAATACTCAAATATGCACATTTAGGATACGCTCACACACAAAAGATGACCAGGCTTAAAAAGAAAAAACAAAAAAAAAAAAAAAAAAGAAAAAAGGAAAAAAAAAGTTTCTTTTCCATGTCTCTTCCCCTTCCCTCTGGACAACACATTTTCAAATAAAGCAAAATACCAATGTGTGAGAAAAGGCAGGTTTTAATAACAGCGAATAAATAATCAATCAAAATATGAAATCTGCATTTAGAGCATTTATATTAGGAGAGCACTTTCAGCCCAAAAAGATCAAGATGCACCCAATTCCTACAGTTAGAAATGCAATATATGCTTTGATGAAAAAATACAATGGATAAAATGCATGTAATTTTAATACATACAATCATTAATACAATTTAGGAGACTTCCATGAAGAAGTCTCCCCCTTTTTTCCCTTTGAACAGGCTAAGATTATTTCTGAAACCCTAAACCCTGAAACAAAGACGACTTCATGCTGTTTCCCAGTACTGCAGAACACAAAGTGCTCCACAGCCCCTTGCAGTGCTCTTACTACAAGAGCAGAAAGAAAACATATAATTTTAGAGGTAAGAACACCCTAAACCTGATGCTTTTTGCCAGAGCCCCCCCTCATATAGATAAGAAGAAAAGGCACATGGCAGGGCACCTTTACACCCACCCAGCAGAAGCCAGGCTTTGCTTTTTATAAACCCACGAGGCAGCAATCCTAACTTTTCCAAATATTCCAATTGCTTTGGTGCAAGCTCAAGACAGAACGCTGTCAGATTTCAGCCTTGGATCAAGACAACACGTGACCACTGAGTTACAGGATTTATTTAAAATACCCACAATGTCTCAGTGTTTTGGAGAAATATCTAAAGGAAAAACGCCTTCTGTGTTGGCAAAAGGATGTTTCACTCTAGGCCGAGCACACAGGGCAGGAAAGCATTGCAGCAGCTCTTCAGAAACCAAAGTTTTCTAAAAGCAGTCACAGCAACTAGTCTGTGATGGCATCTTTGGCTGTATATGCAATGGTACACAAATGCTTACTAAGCAGATGTTTTCTCCTTGTATTCAGCAGGCATTTCTACCAGTAGATATTGCTGCTATAAAATTACAGCCTTGTACAGCTGAAACGAATACGTATCCATGCAGCTTCACAAGGAGAAGCAGAGAATTATGAACCAGAGGGAAGTTTTTCTGGACTAATTTCAGCCCTTGAATTTTTTGTTGGGTTTGGCTTTGTTTTGTTGTTTGGTATTTTTTATTTTTTTTTAAACTTCATAGCCAAGTAACACAACACTTGAAAGATGACAAAAGGAACACTGCAGTAATTGAAAGTATGTGGCATTTTTACCATTATTTTTCTTCATTTGCACCTACAGGTAGGCAACGAATGCCAAGGATTCCGTCTTTAAAAGATCAACTGAAAAAATAAGTTTGTTTGTACCATAAAATAAATGGATTTCCTCCAGCACCAAGGCTGCCAGAAAACACATCCCGACTTCTTTCTAGCAAATACTAAAGGCGGATGTATTCCCCTATTTATAGTACACTAATGCAATTTTGAAATGCATACCTCGTGCACTTCATTTGTATTCAATTTTGACTATACTCTTCACACAGCTAAACAGCTTGTGGAAAGAATAACAGTAAGTTAACTCTCTCCACATATCAACTGCTTGCAGAGACTCAGGGGTGTCCTCCAGTACATCTCCTTTGGGTGCTGTAACACCAACGTGCAGATTGCAAAAGGTGAAAGCTTACATTAAGCTCAGAAGCAGAGAAGTTATGACCTGCTTGTGATTAATTTCTCCCTCCAAAATGGAGATAACAGTTTCTCCACCTTGATTCACCACCTCTCTTTATACTCTAAACCCCCACTAAAGATGCTGGGTCTGATCGTACGTGTATGATGCCAAACCCAGCAGACACCAGGCTGGAAAACCAGGCATTGCTGGAAAACAGACTGCAAACAGCAGCTGTACCAGAGAAGGTCTGTGTACATACAGTGCATTTACATTAAGCAGAATGACACTGCAGAATAATTCCCTCGTTGAATACCATGAGAGGGGGTTGTAAACATTGCAAGACAATTAACTGCCAGAAGAAAATAACTATACATCCTGAAGGCTATCTAGTTAATTTATGGACACCTGCTCTCCTTTAAGCCCAACTCTTCTTCAGGTCTCAAGTAATTTCAAAATCATTCCTATGCAAGATAAAAATATACAAAATTACATTTTCACAAAAAATAAAACAGGAGCCACCCCCTCTTTCTTGAGTTTTTGTATTGCAAAATTATTCACACGCATTTTCAGTCATTCCACAGCTAAGTTAAATGCTTACATTAAATGTTTGATGTCAAACCATACACTAAAGTTAAAGGGCTGCAAAGAAAAAGGATACTTAGCATCTTCTGGCTAGACAGCAAACCTGGTCTGAACTACAGGGATTATTTTTTAAACTAAGGGCCATACACTACTACATCAGCTCAGTCATCTGATACAAAAATCTCAAACAGCAGAAACAAAAATAAGAACTTGTTTTGTTAAATTTAGTCAATTGTTCTCTGCTTACAGGTCGGAAAAAAATCAGCAGCATTCATATGGCAAAGATGTGCTATCCATTTGGGAAAGTAATCTCATTTAGGGTCTTTCTGATTTTTTTTTTTACAAAGGAAAGAGCTGAAATAACAGGAGACTAAACTCCAAATATGCACTATTTTTCTTTATTGCTCGTTTTTTGCTCCCTGCCAGGAGAAGTCATGACTAAGAACGGGAAGGCTTTATCTGATAAATCAGCTACTTGATTGATATAAATGCAGTGGCTCCCCAAAGCAGCCCTGCAACGTGGTTTAGGGCACAGTAACATAAAAGCTCACCCTGCCAGTGATTAAGAATATTCCTCCAACATGTAAAACCAAGCAATTTGGTTTTGTGCATCTGCTCTGTCAATCTGCTTCCTAGCACAGGCTTGCCCACCAGTGGTGGATATATTGCAGATTTTTGTGCACAGAAACACTGTAGGTTTAGGAAGTTATTTCCTATTAATTAAGGACATCTGAACAGTCTTGTCAGGCCCACAGATATTTTGAAGTGTCCTGAGCANTTCTATGTTGAGGACTCCAGAACTGGACACAGGACTCCAGGTGGGGTCTCAGGAGCACAGAGCAGAGGGGGAGAATCCCCTCCCTGGCCCTGGTGCTCACACTTCTTTTGATGCAACCCAGGATACGGTTGGCTTTCTGAGCTGCCAACGCGCACTGCCGGCTCATGTTGAGTTTCTCATCCACGAGCACTCCCAAGTCCTGAAGTTTTGAGAATAAGATGACTCCTTGACAGACAGGCCTACAGGTAAAAACCTTCAAAAGAAACTAATCTCTACAAAAGTCTGGGCACAATATTTTTGGAGATGACAAGGCATATTTAGGAGAGGTAATTCCCCTTGCTGTTTTCTTCCTGTATAGATTGGGCATGTTTTAAATGTTTCAATTATTTCAGCACCTTTTGGCACTTACTTCAAATACACACAGCATACATCAAAGTAAGTCAGAGCTCTGGTGTCTTGGCCAGCAGACTGAGAGATACCTACATGGCTGAGGCACAGCAGACACAAGGAAGGAAATAACTGACTGTCACCAGGCAGGGGTTAGCAGAAGTGAGACAAATCCATAAAACACATAGGAAGAAAGAAAAAAACAATGTGAGAAAACTCATGATGAGCTGATAAAGATTTTGAGTTTTAAATGGCAGTATAAGTGAACTCAAGGAAAGCAACCTCCTTCCAGTACAGGTACAGGCACTATAGAGTGGCATATTTGTGTTGCGTGGCTAAGCCAAACTCTGGTGTGGTGAGACAAAGGAGTCCTCCCTGTGAGACTGGTTATTCCTTTCCCACAGGACAGACTTCAACTGCCACCATACAGGACAGGTCAACACTTGCTGTACTGAAAGACTAACTTTCCTACTTGCATTTTGAACCACAGTGCTTTCAAAAGATTTGGCAAGTAGTATGAACACAGGAGAAAAATGTTGAAAAAAACCAAACAATCAAACAAACAAGTGAGGAAGAGCAGAGCAGAGATAAGGGCATGCATGTCTGCAAGTGATCTGACACCAGGTCCCTCACACATCAACTCCACGCTGTTCATCTCTAAAACAAAGGTGGGTCTGTAAGACAAACCAGGGAAGTTGTGAAGATGGCTACACTAGAACTTGTGGAGCAGTCAGATACTATGTGCATCAATCAGTTTTTCAATCCCATTATGATATCTCAACGGCAAGTATTTCTTTCCTAACATTCTCCCAGCTGCTCCAGGACAAACAGTTTTACAAACTATTGTTCTTTGCATTCAGCTTTATTCAGACTGGTTCAACAACTGAAGCTGCAATGAATAACAAAAATACTATCTGGCAATTGCACCAGATATTCTCAATTTGCCAGATGAGTCTTACCTGTCACATTTACTTGCACTTTTGCAAACACTCAAAAGCTCCATAAAAACATCTGGATTAGCCTCTCAGATTAATAAAGAGATTTTAAAATAGTGGAGCTTCTCCCTCTCCAACAAATCACATCACCAGTTATTTTCTTACACAAAAAATTACGTCAATAACCTCCTCCCCAAATTAACATCCCATGATTTTTTAAAAAGGCACAAATAAAATTACCCTACAAGAGATGTTGTATTATTAAAACACATGCTGAAATCAACAACGCTCAAGGCTCTATCACGGTATTTTGTTCTTCATTGGTATTTACATTATTATAGTTCTTATGTATTGCCCTGGAAATCAGCTTTGAAGTAGAATGATGAATAAATGAAGATTTATTATTACTATCCTTATTAGAGGGATTTTAAAATCATTAGAGACCAACAAGACACAATAATCGTATTATATTCAATCTTCTCTAGAACATCTCCTTTAATAGGCCTGCTAACTCAATTATTTAAATATATATATTACATTAAAATGCAGCATGCCTTCTAAAGTTTGGGATGAAATAGAAATTTTTACGTTTGATTTTCAGATAACCAGAATTTGTTCCTTACAGAATTCATGGGTTTCATGGTGGATTTCTCTATTTTAAACACTGGACTTTCAAATCTACACTGAACACCTGGCTCAATGTGTCTGCTCAACTGAAGAGAAGGCTAAAGGCTGGGGAGGAATCAAGGCAGTGAAATACAATCTTAATCTGTAATAATTTTTAAAAGGTAAAAAAAAAAATAAAAATCAAAAATCCCCTCACAGAAGCAATGATCTCTAACATAGTTGATGGGCTTGGCTTCAACCAACCTCATGAGGGAAAGCAGGAGAGAGCATCTCAGAGGCTCTGAGGAAGAACAGAAGTAGAACTGCACCATTCCAAGCAGTACAGAAAATAGTCTCTGGATTCAAAATGTCATCTATAGACAAACAAATATACTGATATGTAAAAAGAAAAAAAAAATCCGAACACCTTGTAACTGGAAATTATCTCCTTTTCTAAAGAAGTGTGGATAAACTCTAAGACAAACATTACGATCCTTGAAAAAAGCTCTGGAAATGTTAAGTGGTTTTCTAGACAAGACACCTTCTGAGAGCTTGGAGGACGGACTGCAAAACAGGTATAAGGCTTGTGGCATGCAAGTTGAACAACAAAAAATAAAAATCAGAGAGCAAAGCTGCAGTCATGTTGGCCCTCACAACTCCTGTATGGCTTCTTTGCCTCCTTCTTCCCTGAAAGGAAGAGGAAAAAGTGGTGAAGGGCTTAAAGAGAATTCAGAGCAAAGGAAATAAAAGCTGGCAATGCAATAACGATACGGTTCTGGCAACTTCTGCAATGTGAACAGACAACCGTTATCCAAGGCACAGAGAGCAAAGAGCTGTACAGGAATTACTGAAGTACTTCCCATCCTTCCTTTAGTTGTAAAGCCCTGCACTGTGAGCTTATCCCAAATGAGAAGTTCAGAGACACCACCATTTGTACAGCTCTGAGAGCACCTCAATGTCTTCCTTAGTTCAAAGAATTACAGAAGTTTCCCTGCCTCCACTACTCATACAGTGGACTGCTTCCATAGAAAGAGTCCATGTTTAACAGCAACCAGACAGGTCTTCTCTCCTCCTCCCAGCAAACTGCCATTATAGAGCTCTCTCCATCAGATGCAAGAGGGAACCCTATAAGCCCAGGCTATGACTAACCCCCTTCTCCTCTGCCCTCAAACTTCCACCGTTATTCAGTCTTGACAGTAGAGATGTAATAAAACAGCCACAGGGTCTGTATCACTGCAGGCTAGCACTGGCAGTTCTTACTGCCCAGCTGGAAAACAAGGACAACTCCACCAAATACCTCCTAGTTCATGGCTCAGCAGCTCCCACTTGCTACTTGTGGAGCTGCAATTAGAGCAGTGGAGCAAAGTCAGAAAGCTCTTGAGCACCAAAGACAGAGCTCACAGAAAAACCACATGAATGACTGCCTTGTGCCAGTGCACTTATTCGTGGAAAAGCAAAGGTTTTCCAGCCATGCTTGCAACCACGCACTACAAAAAAATCACTAAATGACAAAAAACCAAACCCAGCAGCCCAAGACATAGGTAAGAGTAAAACTGGCTAGAAACAAATACAAGTATTTTCATACTGCTCCTCATTCAAAATGACTTATTTAATGTAAAAGCAAGATGCAAAATACAATCCTTCCTATTGATGCTTTCTGCTTACAACTTGTCTGGGCACAACGGTCAAGAAAAAAGGGTACTGTTTTCATCTCCGGTGTTAGACAAACAGTGAGGGGCAACACACTGTAAACCTCGTATTTCAGATTATCCCAGCTGGAAGGCAGCACCAGCACTGAGGTATTTGCCTTTAATTCAGTCATTGCTCTTTCATGTTCTTCAGGATTTCCTCCACCTGTGAAACATCTGAGGCACTCTGGGTTCCTACAGCTATGAAGCTCATACCTGCTACTTCTGCGCTTCATGGCACTTTGTGTCAGATTAGTCCCCAGACGAGCGATCGCTGCAGCTGTTCATTCAACTGTTTCTTTTACTTGGCTGCCTCATTCTCAGAAACTACTTCTCTCACAGATTGCCTTCTCACTCCTCACAAACTATCAGATTTCACAGAATGGTTTGGGTTGGAAGGGACATTAAAGATCATTGAGTTCTATCCCCCTGCCATGGGCAGAGACACCTCCCACTAGAGCAGGTTGCTCTAAGCCCCATCCAGCCTGGCCTTAAACGCTTCCAGCGATGGGGCACTCGAAACTTCCCTGGGCAACCTGTTCCAGCATCTCACCACCCTCACAGGAAAGAGTTTCTTCCTAATATCCAGTCTAAATCTACCCTTTCAGTTTAAAATCATTACCCTTCGTCCTATCAATACATCCCCTGACAGAGTCTCTCCCCAGCTCTCCTGTAGGCCCCCTTTAGGTACTGGAAGGCTGCTATAAGGTTTCCCTGGAGCCTTCTCTTCTCCAGGCTGAACAACACCAACTCTCTCAGCCTGTCTTCACAGGAGAGGTGCTCCAGCCCTCTGATCATCTTCATGGCCCTCATCTGGACCCATTCCAACAGGTCTGTGTCCTTCCTGTGCTAAGAACTTCGGCAGACTAGGCAGAACAAGGCAGATTTGGTCTGCATAGTCATTCTGCAGTTGATTTTTGATCCCTACAGGCTGCAGATACACTCTGCTCTTAGCCACTGGCTGGATGAGACACTTCTGTCTCTTCCCAGAAATAAGGAAGGAAACATTCAAAAGTTCTTGGCACCTGGAACTGGATAGGCAGATGCATGATCAAAGTGCTGCAGTGCTTTACAACCTTTGTTGACCCTGAGGATCCTTCTGCATCTCTAGGAACCATCTCTGCTACGATTTGTCATCCTAGCTGAGACTGTTCAAATCCAGAGTGACTACACTCTCTCCTAGCAGGGATTTGATGATGGCGTCTCTGGTAGAGCACTGACTTCCTCCTTCATGACTCAAGTTATTCACTCTGCAGAACATGCTACATGGAATTAATCTGGGACTAACAATGTGAAAGTTGACGAAAATGAGTGAAAATTAAGTGGGCAAAATCCTTCGAGCTTTCATATCTAACTCATAATTATCAATGCAATTGCCACTACAACTTCCAGTATGGAAGGAGGAGCAGGAATAGTATTCAGGCTTCTATGGAAGAGCTCTAGGCATTTGGCAAGTCCAGAAGATCGTTAAGAAGGACAATAAATATCATGTTAAGGTGTAATTTTCTTGCCTCTCTTTTTTATATTAAAAAATTGTGCTCAGGAACTGTGCAAGGTACTGTACATGTGAAACATGCGGCTTCCTGCTTCTGAGCATCTAAGCATCCTGTTGATTATTTACAGGTCCCAAAAAGCAGTAAAGCCAGGTAAACTCCAGCTCACCTTTCTCGTATACCTAGTTCCTGACCTAGAGGCTGCAGCAAGGGGAAAATGTGGCTTCTGTGCTCACCCTGGTTCCCACTCAACAAGTTAAGTCACATACTCAACCTCTGTGGTAAAAAGGATCTGTCATGGAACTGGATCTTTAGCAACGACAAACTGAACACCTAAACTAAAGCACTTGTCAGAAAATTATTAACAAAAAGTAGTATTCCTGACATCGACAGGCTTCTGCAAAACAGGGAACGATTAAGAGCCCTCAAGTGGATCCCAGAATAGCTAAATGATACCACTGACACCAGTCCAGTTCTATAAAGTGTGAGCCCTTTAGAATCCCTTCAGTCTTTTTGATCCTCTGCCTGCAGAAGTTACTTTAGGCTTCTCGTCATTGAAGTTATGGCATTTGGCCTGCAGCCCACAGTTAAAAAAACAAAAAAGCCGAGACACACATCTTGCTAAAATTTGAGCCCTCACTAAATACCAGCTAAAATATAAACTCAAATTCTTTTGAGAAACTAATAGAGTTTTTTTGTTCATGAAAGCACTTAAAGCCTGTTTAAAATAAAAGCAACACACTGAACACATAATTTGAAAACCAGTATCTCTTGGGTTGGTGAAAGAGCATGTGTAGGAACACAAACCATCCGTTACTTCTGAACTCTGCTGAAAAGCAAGCTAGCACTCAGAAAGGCTGAAAAACTGTAGTTTCATTGCTTTTGAAATTAAAGGGAGAGATTTTTTGCTGCTAGATGTGTCATTCCCACTGCTACACAAGCACCATTGCTACGAACACCAGCAGAGTTTAGCATACTCAGTAGCAATGCACCTATTTTAAGAGTAGCAGTACCAATTTAGCTTACTCACAGCTGACATAATTTTCAGATAGATATCTGGGCAGATCTAGAAATTTCATTTCCGAACAGTCTTCAGATAACTCCTAACGTTATAAAAACTGAATTATGATTTAGATCACTACCTAAAAAACACTTAGCATACACTAATAGAATCTTGGGGGAGGGGAATAATCATGAAGTCGACTACATATTTTCTCTCATATCACTTTACCCTTCCTGATGCATAAATGTCTGTGACAAGACATGGATCACAGACAAGTCTTCCCATACAGTGAAGCAGAAGTTTTCCTCCCACATTCAGAACTTCCCAGTACCACTGAATCCCTCACAGAAGTTCATTTCTTGTATCTTAAAACCGTGTTTGCTATAGGATTTCACAGGATTTCAGAACTAATGTTTTATTGCTTTGTAGGACAACAGTACCAAGGAATTATTTCTCTTACTGAACAGATTTTTTGTTTTAAGAAATGAGTTAACTATTTAGGCACCTAATGACAAATATATAACAGAGACATATAAATACGAGGTGTTTGTGCAACTCATCTTTGAGTCATGCCAAGATGCACAGAGTTAAAGACAATGCAGTACTTAGAACGTTAATTTTACATTAAGGATTTCACCCCAATCTCTGTTTCATCTGTCATGGTACCGTCCTCTGTAGTGGTCAACTGCCACTATCATCATGATCTATTTTAACACAGGTTGTCCTTTGTATTTTGTAAAAGGTTAAGGCTCCCAAATATACTTTCCAGAACATCGATGGTGTTGGAGAAAGATGAAATCCTGCAACACTTACCACCAAACACATCTCCGTTCTGATAGTTTTTCCCCTTCTGAGTTTCCTCTTCGTTTTGAACAGTAGAAACATGCTTGGCGGAGGCACAGCCCATAGCTTCATTCAGACAGCTCCAGCTGGACCCAACCACAAATCATGTCTAGAGACACACACTCATCGTTTGAAAAATAATCCACCTTCCCGTGTGGTTGTCAAGACACTTTTACCTAAAGATGGCAAAAGAGAGAGAAAAACGTTGATGAAAGGTAACCTCTAAATGTAAAGCTTCACGAGAAATAATGGGGTTTGTGCACAAGAGCACAGGCTCCCTCCATCACATCAAGCTCTTAAAACCATATTCAGTAAACATCTGCTATAGGTAGGCTGTGAAATAGGTAGACCAGTCCTGCTGTGGGACAGGAATTCAGAGTCTCCTCCAGTGCTGTTCTTTAATCCTTGGCTTGAAGAAAGCAACACACGCACAGGCCTGTTTCCTACCCACCCAACTATTCCCATATAGGGTTTTGGTAAAAAGGTAAAAAACCAGCAATATTTGCCCCTCCTGTTCCTCCTTCCATCTACTCATCAAACCACGTTTCTTACTGAGTCATTAAGAGCTGCTAACTGCATGTGTTCAGACAAAATAACCCCTTAAATCAATTAAAGATCTTATGTTAATGGATGTGAAAAACAACAGCCAGCTGTATTATACTCTTCTGTGTGATCATTACTCTACTAAATTCATAAAACCTCCACTGCTCAAAAAAGCCAACTATTCCTATTTTAAGACAGAATAACACTCCTTGAACAATTCACATGTCACATAAAACAAAAGGAGGATGAAAAAGCTAGTTTAGAGCTGTGATAATTTAAATATAAAACAACAAAAACTCAAAAAAAACCCAAAACCCCAACACCATATATATAAAAAACAATAACTTTTCAACGACCACATGGTTCCACACTAAAACAAAATCACCTTCAAAGTAGGGTGAGATGACCTGGCTTGCCTTTGCACCAGCCAAACCTTTTGGAACAGGAGAAGAGCTAGAGAAAGACAAAAACCACCCCTTTTTCCTTTGTTGTTTAGTTCAGCTATAGCTTAAGACCTCACGTGTAATTTCTTAACTCATTACTTCTGGGTATTTACTTAAAAGGACATGGCTCATTTTACTCCATGCAGACCACAAGAATTTTATCTGCAAGAGCAGATGGGAGTTCTTACCTAGGATACAGCAGTATTTTTCCCATCAGAAATGTATAATCCCAAAGAGAGCCTTTTATTTCCCTGTGTTCTCAGCAGGAACAGCATGCCTGCCTTTGTGAAGGCAGCACCGTGACACATCAGAACATGGTTAAGTAGCCTCCGCAGCCAACCTCAAGGAGACTTTCCTGCTCATCCCCAAAGTCACAGAAACAAGGATGGGGCCAGCCAGGCTAAGAGTGATTTGGCTTCTGCCATTGCAGCCATGGGTTCCCTGATGAGCAGTTTTTACCATGCAAGAAGGACTCTCAATGCAAAACCACCTCTCACATCTACTCACAGACCACCTCCTGCCTTCCATCTTGCTCTGCACAGAAACAAGCTTTCCTGCGGTTAGTGAGCACGTTCCACCCAAAGCATACACATATATATGCTCGTTCCCTGTTCTAAGCAGCTAACCCTCCCACTCACACCTTTGCTTTATGTTCAGTATATTCACCAACATAATTTCTCCTTTTTACCTTCCTACTATACCTGTGCACTTGTGCATAAATTTCCAATCAGCACATCCTTCTCTTCTTCCTTGGCCATAACTAGCTACTTACCCAAAACCACAGGATTTTAAATAAGGCACTCTCACTGTTAGTGGAAGGGAGCAGATCTCCCTTGAGAGAATATTTTTTAACCCGTTATGGTTAGTATTAAGCTAGTGAAGCTTCCTGTATCCTCAATCGTCAAGGCTATTTAAACTGTTTAAATCCATCTGCTTGTCAGATGTATAGACAAAGCTATAGCCCTGCTAAAAACAAACTGCTCAAGATCTCTCTGTGCACTTCCAAGCAGTCAATGTCCAAAGGAGGCAGTCCTAATTACACTGCCACACATCATTAAGTACCAATAATGCTCTTTTTATGTAAACTATATTAGTTGTGCTTAAGTTTTTGCAACACAGTGAAGGTCGAAGCTGACAATTCATCTTCATGTGTGTTCAAAGAGCACAATAGCCTGCATCAAGGTAACAGGTCTTCATATCAACGTTGACGGGGGGAAACAAGGACCCATAAGGATTTCAAGCATCAGTCACAGCATGCTTGCTCAGGAGATAAGTCAAGACACAGAGAGGTGTGGGAGATCAAGGAGAAACAGCAGACTGGGAAGGGGAACTGCTAACTGGACTGGAAATCAAGTGTGGACTAAGTTTCTTAGAGGATTTAAATTTGTCTAAGGACAACTGCTTTTAATAGACCAGCTGAAACAAATGAGGGAGTAAAAAGATTGATCAAGTTTTTCACTACAGAGTCCTCATTTCAGATTTCAGATAAAAGCAGAAGCCTCAACGCAAGCAGAGTCTGAAACCACTAACTTTGATTTCCCACTTAAAATATAACCAGTTATATCATCCCAGGGAAAACAATTTGGCCAGCTATGGGACAAAGAGCAAGGGGAGACAGGATGTAGCCCCAGAAAAGACAAGGTGGTGTGTAGGCGGGACAGCTAACAGGCTGCACACGGGGGAAGTCACTGCACACTGTAAAGCCAGTATATCTCACAGAACAGCCAGTAGCACCTGTTGAATGAATTATGTTGTTGCCATATTCAACCATTTTTCCTCTTTCTTTTCCTGCCTCTCAGCAGGGACCATTTACAAAAGGGAAGCAGCTGCTCAGTAACAAAAACCAAATGTATTTCATAACATAGCAGTGGGTTGGTTTCTGGGAGATGACTTTTTGCGAAGTCTTACACAAGGCCTACACCTAGCAAAATAATTCACAAAACATTCAGTTGTTGATTAGGACCCAGGAGACTGATAGCCCTGTCACACAGGACCAGTGCCTGTGCTGTAGAAGCAACTGGGAGCAAAGAGATGCAGAAGATGACTGCAGAAGGACAAAGCTTCAGGGGAGGAAAGAAAAAAATACCCACAGTCAAATCTCTCCTGCAGTACCTTGGAAGCACACACCAACCTTACTAAAATATGGTCACATTCAAAGACACTCGTTAAAGGCAACAAATGGGAATTTAAGAAGTGTTTTACCTTTTACATTAAAGAACAGCAATCACAGCAGTATCTGAGAAAACTACACAGCAACTACTTGGACTATGGAGGTGACTTCTCCTGGTGCCAATAAACTGGGCTGAGAAAGTGGTTCCAAAATGACCTCCAAAGGAAGTTCAACACACATTTCCAGGCACGCTTCTTGGACTACTGTAAACATAGTGCAGTGAGACTGACAACACTGTGACACATATACTAACAAAACCCAGAATCAGCAGAGAATTAAGAGAAAAAAAAAAGGGCAAGAGAGAAAAGCAGCATTTCACAAGAGACAAAATCTGAGGTACACAACACTGTGATGCTGTCCAGCTTTTCACTGTCCCCAGCCTCGAGGAATCCTCTCTGTAGGCTTTGGTACCTGGGCAAATGACAATGTTTGGGTATCACTCAGAAATGAGGTGCTGGTCCTCATTCAGTGGGATGCCTGCAGAGGGTTTTGAGGATGTGAAACGCAGTATTTCGAATGGCAACAGAATAATGCATCCGTTCTGCCTCCTCCCCCACTTTTCCACAGATGTAACTTTCCCTTTTGTCTTGCTGAGCATTTTGGGGATGTACAGAATTTTAGAAGCCAAAAATAAAACGAATAAGAAAACCTCAAACCATTTGCAGTTCACGTTCACCACCCACCATCACTAATTATCAAGATCTGAGAGGCAATTTACAAGCTCCAATCTGCAAAATGCTAGTGAGAAAAATCTCTCAGGCAGATCAAAAGTGTCTACACCACCCCCAAATTATATGCAGCAGGTTTAAGATTTACATCTTATACGCAGGTCAAGAGAAGAATAGACACTCTCAGATGCTGTACTTTGTACCCCAAATTTTTCCTGAGCTAAAAAACCAGAAGGTCACTTCTTGGAATAGAAGATTGGAAGCCTTAAGCAACTCCTTTTTCTTTTTTCTGGGGGAAGGGACACACCTATACTGTGCTTCTTTTATCAGCACTTCATTAATCCACTGACCTCCTATTTCTAACGGTCATGTAGAAGGTTGCATCCTTGACAAAACACCTTTTGCTTCCACAGCTGAAAACCAAACATTTAATAGAGAATGGAGGATCTCCAGTGTTTTACAACAAACATATGCTAATTCTTCTACTACCACAGGTGTATTTGTTTTCATCTTTATTGCACTGAGATAACCAATCTTTCATCTTCTTCAAGCTGCAGATACATCTAAAAGTTTCCTTCTGTGTCGACCACACAGGAGATCAGGTCAAAATTTCACAAAGCTCAAGAGATCAAAGCAACAAGCTTTGTGCAACCATGAAAAAAACCCTAAGCTACAAATAAAAATCACTCTAGCTTTCCGTATAATACAACCTAGTCCAGGCAGAACCCAAGGATTTACTTTGTTAATTACACTTATTTCCTATAAAAAATAGGCATGTTTGATTTCCATCTGATTATTTTTTGCCCCAAAGAAGAAAGCAGCAATGTCTTCTGAATTTGCCCTCCAAGAGGATCACTGGAAGTTAGCACCTGGGAGCCTCCCACTGTGATATCCCTCTTCCTTAGCTACCCTCCTCCACCCCTGCCAGAAAAGATGGCTTTCAAAGAATTGCATAATCATAGAATCCCAGGGACCTCAACAATCATCTGGTCCAACCTTTCTTTGCAAAAGCAGTCTAGACAAGGTGGCCCAGCACACAGTCCAGCTGAATCTTAAAGATGTCCACTGTTGGAGAATCTATCACTTCTCTGAGGAGATTACTCCAATGGCTGATTGTTCTCATTGTCAAAAGTTTTCCTCTTGTGTTCAGTAGAAATTTCTCCTGAAGTACCTTATGCCCATTACCCCTCCTCTTTTTCATGTCACTCCTTGTAAAAAGAGAGTCCCCATCTTCTTTTTAGCTACCCTTTAAATACTGGACCATGTCATAAAGTGTCCCCTAAGCCTTCTTTACTCAAGGCTGAACAAACCCAGTTCTCTCAGCCTTCCTCATATGGCAGGCTTCTCAGTCCTTGATCCATCTCTGTGGCTCTTCTCTGGACCATCTCCAGCTTGTCCACATCTGTGTATAGTGGGAACCAAAATGGAACACAGTATTCCAGGTGTGGCCTGAGAAGCACTGAGTAGAGGGGGATGATGGCTTCTTTATCTCTGCTGGCAATGCCCTTTTTGATGCAACCCATCATCTTGTTGGACTTCTTTCCTGCTGCAGCACACTGTTCACTCATAATTGAGCTTGTTGTCTACCAGGACCACCAGGTCCCTTGCCACAGAGGTGCTCCCCAGCCAGGTAGACTGAAACCTGTGATTATGTTTCCCCAGGTACAAGACCTTACACTTGTCCTTGCTGAACTTCATAAGGATTTCATTAGCCTACTCATCCAGCCAATCCAGGTCTTCTTGTAGTGTGAGTCTCCCTTCCAAAGTGTCCACTTTCCCACTCAGTTTAGTGTCATCCACAAAATTCATGCAGGTACATTTGATCCCATCATCCAGATCACTTACGAAGATATTAAACAGCACTGGGCTCAGTACTGACCCTTGGGGGACCCCACTAGTGACATGTTGTCAGTCTGAAAAAGAACCGTTTACCCACTGCCCTCTGGGTGCAGCCTGTTAGTCAGTTCCCCACTCACCACATGGACCACTTGTATGGACCATAACACATCAGTTTCTCTAGAAGGCAGAGGGAACAGCGTCAGAAGCATTGGAGAAGTCCAGGTAGACAACGTCCACCACCTGCACCTCATCAACCAAGCAAGTTACTTTGTCACATAAAGCCATCAGGTTTGTCAAGCCTGATTTACCCTTGATGAATCTGTGCTGGCTTTTCCCAATCATCACATGCTTCATTTGGCTTGTGATAGCGCCTGGAGGATTTGTTCCATAACTTTCCCAGGGACTGAAATAAGACTGACGGGCCTATAATTTCCTGGATCCTTCTTTAAGCCCTTCTTGTAGATGGGGGTGACATTAGCTTTCTTCCAGTCTTCTGAGATGGCCCCCTATCTCCATGACTTCTCAAAGATTATGGAGAGCAGCCTCACAATGACATCAGCCAGCCTTCTTAACACCCTTGGGTGGCCAGCATCAGGACCCACTGATTTGTAGGGATCAAGCTCCTATAATGTTTTGCATACCAACTCTTCCTTTACTTCCTTAAAGCTTTTGGTTTTAGGATAGGGGTTTTTTGGTTTGGTTTTGTCGTTTTTTTTTTCAACCGCCAAAAGGCATTTTTGAGCCAAGAAGACAGAACTTTTGCCTTTGAAGTACAACAATGGCCTAAGGGAAGGGAGGGAAAAAAGATTTTAAAATAAAATATCTATATATCTGATAGGCTTTCTTTCTCTTTCAAATTATTTGAACCAGCACAGCCGGTGAGCAGCACAGTTATATTGAAAATTAACCCGTTGACTTGCTAAATGAACAGGGCAAGATTACAACAGAGTGAGAGTTACAAACACTCTGGGATAGTGCCTTTCAGTGGCAGAAGGGGAAAAAGAGAAGTCAAAGTGAGCAGTGACACTCTGTTCCTTCAAACCCATAGGCAGAACATGTTCCACTCTGCCTCTTTATAGCGGTACCCATGAAATTACACATTTCATCCCCTTCTGTGAATTGCTTGACTCTATGATGCAAAATTTCTGTGTTTAGTACCATATTCCAGCATCCTACTGGAAACATGCTGTTCTAGCCAACTGGGTGAATGCAGCAGTAATCTCAGTGAAAGGGTAAAGAATGAATGCAGTGCTATAAAATCAATAATGCACAAGGAAAGAGGGAGAAAGTGCGCCACGGTTTTTACAGTATGTTACTCAAGCTGCACTAAAAATACCATCAACAAAATTAAATTAACTCAGTTACCCTAGGCGGACGGTGGAACTGCCATTTGCATCAGCAGTAAGAATATTTTAAGCATTCACTTTTCAAAGAGCAAACTAGAATACTGCAATTTGACAGCTAAAGAGACCTGACAGAAAAACCACAGAAGCTTGTCTACCTAGTTTTTCCCAGCAGGAAGGGCCTGGTTTGAATTAATACTACTAATTCATATCATCAGGCTATTTGTTCTATTACAGGAGAGACTTTGCCCCGCTGAGACTCATCTTACTTTTTTTTTTTTTATCAGCAAAATTAGCCTCTTAGTTTATTTTGTTTTGTTTGCAACCTGCATTTCTGCCAATTCAATACATGTTTTGATGTATTAAAGCAACAAGTGATTTCCAATAGAACAGCTCTCAACAGCAACACAATACTTATAGGGTGTATGTTCTCCTCACTCAATCTCATATGGAGAAATATCACCAGTGAGTCCCTGGGAACAGTTTTCACACATCACACAGTTAAATACAAGTGAGGAAGGGAAGGGGGATCACACTGCAATCATCTTCTTCGTTCACATTGTGTGGAAATCAAGTAACCCCAGTGTGAAAGGCCCAGCAACTCCGGAGCATGGTATGTTAGTCACAGGACCTCACATTTTTGCTGTTTCCAACGAAAAGTAATTAAATTCTGTTCTGTGGTGGGGTTTTTTTTAACTTGAAATACTTCAGGAGTAGTGATAAGAAGCTTACCATGACCGTTACAGAATGCAGTTTTTGCATCTAATAATTTTTTTTCCTCTTTCTAGGAGAACGAATAGACAAAACATCGAGGATAGATGGTATCTTACAAGACTACAGACTGGCAGTACTATAGGTTGATTTTTTTGTTTCTTGCACACAGAGGAAAAACACAGAAGAAATAGCACGTTTCTGGTGAGAAAGCAAACTTCTCATACCTATTTCACCTGCACTACTTCTTTCAAACCAGTAGTGGTGTCACAGCTTCTCCTCACCATAGTAGGTGGTGCAATTCAACCAGAACTTCCAAAATATCAGGACCACTTACCCTATGTACATTCCCATTGCAGAAAAAAACAAGCACTTTTCATTAAAAAAAAAAAATATTACATGACAATAAAGTGAGAACACCTTAATATTTCCCATTTCTATATAAGGGATTGCTTTAGCTGTTACAAGGACATGACAGAATTGCAGGAGAGATTTCCACAATACTCACAAAATGTTCAGAAGTGTGTTTTCTATCAAACATGATCCAGAGCCAGTTTCAGAGCTGACAGGTCACTACAGGTCACTACACTTCAGTCTATCGCCCAATACTTCTAGTTTGGGTCACAGCCAGCACTAGATGATTGAAAACCCAGCAGAAACCAGCATGAGGGACTTGATTAAAGGCAACAAGACCCTTCCCACTGACTTTAGGCAGCTTGAGGTCACTTTTTAAAACTCAAATTTCTTGGAAGAAAAATTGTTTTATGATTAGTTTCCAATGGGATTTTGGAAGTGTAGTGCTGCTAATCACAGCTGTGCCAGACACCCTGGTCTGATGAAAGATACTAGGCAGGACTACAGAAAAGCCAGGTTTGATTCTCTATAGTACATGTCTTTCCTGTATATCTAAACAATCTCCAGCACTTACTGTAATGGGTACAGTGCCAAAGTACCTCTAAAGTATAAAGAAAAGCAGCAGTAATCTCTCCTATTTAATTTTATTTCTGTCCTCGTGGTTTCAGAGCAAGATATGGTTTACTCAGCAAGATACAGTAAAAGGCCCCTGAGGTACAGGAACAGTGATTTATACAACGTTTTATAAATATCTAAGTACGGCTCCAAGCATCATCTCCTTTCTGAAAACTCATTCCTCTTGCTTTGCCTTACTAAAAATAATTTAAAGATGCAACCATAACACCTAGCTGATTACCCCACCACGCAGAATTAAACTAAAATAAAATTATGTAGTACTTGTAGCTGTGCCATCAACAAAACCTTTTGCTTTGGAGGAAAATCTTCAGTGGCAATTACCCCACTGTGAAAAAGCAGCTTCACCCTCCTAAATTCCTCCTGCCCTCTTCTCACCAGTAACGTCGAATACACCTCCAGATGTAAACACTGACTTTGGCCTAGAGCTGAACTCTTTTTAGGACTGCCCCTCTCCCAAAAAAGTAGTGACTCAACAAGCCTCTCCTAAAAATGTAAAGCTCCTATGTCTTTATTTTAACAGTTAAAGAAATTTATTCTTATTTCCTTCCCAAACTACTGCTTAGTCTTTCTTATGCGCCACCAGAATGGTCGAAACAATCACACAGAGATGGGTCTGCTAGATGGCTCCAGCTGTGCGAGACATACCTTCTCCACTTCATGTGGCAATGATTAGGATCTTTCAAAATTTAGTAAGAGCACCTTTTGCATCATCGTATCACAAATCTAGCACAACTACAGTCCCCACGAAAGGGACTTGCAGACTCCCTGCAAGCCAGGGTGCACATGGAAGTCTCTGTCTCTGCTCTTCAGCCCATTCAATCTCAGTGCCACGCACCCAAAGCAGTGGTGGCAGAGCAAAGTAATGCTGCAAAAGAGATTAATTCTTCCTCTATGACACTGGGGTGCACCATCTCCTGTTCCATCAAAACTCCTTTGAGACCTAAGACTAAAAGTGCACCAAAAAGCACCAGTAGCACATCAGCTGGCTCTACTGGGCAGGGGACACAAAGAGGACCATGGTTGACAAAGCACCCACTGCTGCAGCGAGGAGGCAGCAAAACCACCTCATCATGGGGAGGACTGAGGTAACGTGTATTAGAACAAGACTTGTCTGTAGAAGATTAACTGCTAGCACTGAGGGAAGGGGACTGACAAATCAGACTCCTATGACTATGTCCATTTAATCCCCACGTGTACTTCAACTGTACCCCATACCTACAAATAACCAGTGCACGTGTGGTCAAAACAACCAAAAGTCAAATAAAAATTCCAATCCAATTTGCACAACCCAAAAGTAACCAGCTTAAAAAAGGCTTATTTTGGCTGCCATGGAAAATGCAAGGTCTCCTAGACACTAAGATTAGGAAATGTCTCAGTGCGTCACCAATCAATGAGATGAAAGATGTTAGATAGAAGCAGTGATTATTGAATATGTGAGGTACACAGTGACATACAAGTTGGGTAAAAGTCTTTCAAACAAGCTGGACAGATGTCCACCAGTGCTGGAGCATCTTCTCCATCAACCAAGTACATCAACCATACCTTGCCATTAATGGGTAATGGCAACTTTGATGCTTCTATGAAGTCTTGCTTCAAAGTGAAAAAATGGTTCCCACGGACTCATGTGCAGGTTTTTTTAAAGCAAAAGGATTCTTAATGCAATTATCTGCAATTGCACATTTTCAGAGTCTCATTCCCTTTTAGACCCACTGATCTATCCTAACAGCTCTACAATAAAATACCCCCCAACCAGCTGACTGGGTATTCTCTGGAGAACCCCTGAAAACGTAGAAAAATGAGATGACAGAACCCATCATCTTCTCCCACCTCCAGCTTCATCAACCAATGATAACCACAAATACAGCAGCAATTATTCTATCTCCCCAAATGATTGCCTCCAAATATACAGCATGGAATTATTCCCACCTCACCTTGGGAAGCTACCTTCAGCCTGCCTCAAACATATGCTTTCCAGTCACGCTGTGTGCTTCCAGCTGTCACTTGGAGACCTCCTCTTGCTCCCTGATAAGCTTGGCAAAGCAGCAAGTTTGGCCACAATCATCACCGCAGAGGAAGAAGGGAGCAGCTGCAAGCTGGAAGGGGGCTGCTGGATGTCTCTACAGCAATACAGAGCCTAGGATCTGCCCCCTGTGTCACTTCCAAGACATTTTTCATCCAAAGAGCTGTGGCAGGAAGCGCTTCGTTTGCCACTTAGGTTGACATTAAAACAAAACAACTCAGCTATGCAGAAGCCAAGGGGGTGAGATGCTGGGGACCTGCTGCTAATGTGTCAGCAAGGAAGCATTTGCCATATGCACCTCTGCTGTTTCTGTGCAATTAAAGCATGAAACAATTTAAAGGGGCCTCCTTTGTTTTGGAGACAAGCTAGAAAAAGACAAAAACCTATCTTCACTAACTCAGTAACACTTAAAATGACAGAATAAAGGCAGAGATGCTGCTCAAAAGCACAGGAGGTGGCCCACCCAGGTCAGCAAGGAGTAATCCCAGCACAGGCACCCATCGCCATGCACGGCTGCCTCCTCTACAGCTGAAGCAACAGCTGCAGTCTAGCTAAAAATCACCAATTTAAAATGAATGCTAAAAGCTAACAAAGCGGTTCATTTCACCCTTAGCTTTTGTGACCAGTTATATAGGGTTTAGAATTTCTATTGGGGATTTTTTTCATGCAGTCAAGACATTTCTCAGCTGTAGTCCTATGTAGATGGCACAAACAGGAAAGAAAGGGAAGCACATCGCAACCCGCGCTCCCGGAATTATACTACTGACTGCTCCCTCCTGCTTAGCAGTGTTACTGCTCAGGATCAAGGAGAAAACAGGGGTTTTGTTGCTGAAGGCCACAGTACCTGAACATTTGGTTGGTATACTTTGATCCAAGAGTCCTATGTAATATCCTATCTGTTATCACACTCTGTTGCACAGCTTATCCCCTGGAAATCAGAGTTGGGAGGGCAGTTAAGAAAGCAGGTCCTGCTTAGGAGCAGAAAAGCTTCAGGAACTGCCAGCCAAGAACAGACAGCTTAAAAAACACAGGTGAGAGAAGAGTTGGGCTATGAGAAGGAAGAGCAATGTGTCCTGTAAAACCTGTTGTGATCCATCTCCTTCTTTGGGATGGATCAATCATGTCCCCATTCAGTGCTTCAGCACCGACGGCTCTGGACATCATCATCATCTCTAGGCCTGACCTCCACTCACCCACGACAAGAGCATTTATCCGCTTCAACGCAAAGGTCAACCAGCTGGGCAAGAGCTCCAGCTCATGGGCCACATCTGCAGACATTACTGCTCCTAACTGCCTCTTTCAGGGATGCTTACTCCCAGTAGAGCAAGCAGAACTTCTGCCCCTCCACCTGGGACATCAATGTCACATCAGTCTGTGTCCCTGCCTCCTCTTTGCAAGTGGCTGAATCCAAAGCTATTTGCAGTCAATTCAATCAAGACTGAAGAGTGACTGATCCAGGCGCTGTCCCAAAATGCACAAATGCAGGATGGGGACAGTACATTTGGATTCACATGGCTCATCCAAAGCTGGTTTGAGAACACTTTTGCAGATCAAGGGTTGCAGCTCTCCAGGTCAGCAGGTTTTTAGTGCAGCACCAATGCATGCAAACACCACGCCAGTGATTCTAACATGCACAGCATGGACTCCGTGGCTGCAGAAGACATTAAAGTAATATTATTAAATCTTATCTTTGCAAAGCATATATGTGCCTTCACGTCTCGAGGAACAGTGAAGACTATAATCAGTGCTGTTCACCATTAAAAACTGCAATTGGAACTGACTCGAGGATCAGGAACCATCCAAAAATCATAGAATGGTCAGAGTTGGAAAGGACCTTAAAGATCATCAAGTTCCAACCCCCCTGCCATGGGCAGGGACACCTCCCACTAGAGCAGGTTGCTCAAAGCCCCATCCAGCCTGGCCTTAAACACTTATATTCCAAGTACTGCTCTCAACTGCCTCCACGCAGCACATGGAACATAACTCTTCTTCCTAGGAGCACAGGGTCATACATCAGTCTAGCTGTGGGATCGTGAAGCTTCTAAAATAAGGGAGACGAATGCTGGCTTAAGGTCCTGCAGTTGTGAAAAGTGTATAACGGAGCACAAAACAAGCTGAAGCAAATAATCCTGAAAGAAAACAGCAAGTGAAGTGTTATCCCACGCCCTCTCACAGTCACCTGGCCACACAGTTGATGTCTCACTGTGATTTTTCTGCCAAACCGAGAAATGAATAGAAGCAGGGAACTAAACCAGCTGAAAACATTACAGCCTCACAAGATTCAAAGCAAGAAGAGAAACCCCTAAAGAGCAGAGAAGAAACAACAACAAAAAAAACCAACAACACCCTCCCCCAACATCCTGCACAACCATAGGAGTAGAGAAGGGTGTAATAAATGACTGAAGAAAGGTTACAAATACCACTGAATACCATAAATAGGAACTGAAGCGCAATATAAACTTTTTCAAGAATTGCACTCCTAGAACAATACGAATAGGTGCAGGATTATAAGTCTTGTGGATAACCCACACCAAAATATGCCAGCACATACATCCAAAAACACTAAAGCTCTGCAGATGCTCATTCAGGAAGAAAAAAATTATGGGAAGAAAAGTTAACGCAACACCATTTGATTTGCAATAGCAGAACAAAATAATATAGCTCCCCTGGACATAACAGAAATACGGATTACAAAAGACTGAGAAGACTTAGAAAAGCAAGAAGAACATGAGCACATATGCTCTTTGGCTGGCTCTGAGGAGGGGCTGAGCAGGTAACGACTCCAAGGATGCAAATGCCTCACCCAGGCTAGCTCTCTAACTGGTCCACACTGGGCCTCTCATTCATATGCAAGGACAGAGGACAACATCCACACCCATGGGGAAATTTCACTCACTGCACCATTTTCATCATCTTGAGGTCAGAAGGACAAACCTGATTGAAAAGTATTTTCCAATTTCTTCTGCAATGCTCTAAGAGCAGGTCGCCTTTCTCATGGGGATGAGCTGAACTGGTCCTCCAGGAGCTATTTTGATAGAATCATAAAACGGTTTGTGTTGGAAGGGACCTTAAAAAAATCACCTAGGTGCAAGTCCCATGCCATGGATCAGGGATACCTTCCATTAGACCAGGTTGCTCAAAGCCCCATTCACCTCCAGGAAGGGGCATCCACAGCTTCTCTGGGCAACCTGTTCCAGTGTCTCACCACTGTCACAGCAAAAAATTTCTTCCTAATATCTAATCTAAATCTACCCTGTTTCAGTTTAAAACCACTACCCCTCACCTTATCACTACACTCCCTGACAAAGAGCGCCTCCCCAGCTCTCCTGTAGGCCCCCTTTAGGTACTGGAATACTGCTATATCTCCCCAGAGCCTTCTCTTCTCCAGGCTGAACAAGCCCAACTCCCTCAGCTTGTCTTCATAGGAGAGAGTAGAGAGGAATAATCACCTCCCTTGACTCCTTTTCCTCCTGCCTGCAATTAACTCTCCTTACAATTACTTTATTATCCAAATGCTCAAATATTTCTCCTCTTCCAATTCAATGTCCATTGCACTAAAACCTTCAGGGCTTCAGTTATTACATACCGTCAGGGACCAAGGAACAACACATACCTCTCCATACTACCCACACAGAATTGCTAAGCCACCTCAGCAGCCTTCAAACTTAAAATATTTTGACCTACTGCTGATATTTGTGCAGAAACTACATAAAGACAATCACGTTGCAACAGTGCTTATAGTCAACAGCATAGCACCATTTTTGGATAGCCTCTCTACAAGGATGTCATACAGCTGTACCATCTTCCTTGGGGACTTACCTCAAAGCCTTTAGCCCTGTCATGTTTATTACTGTGAGAAGTAATGTAGTGTTAGTTAAATTTCAAGTATATCTTTGTTCCTTCTTTATCTTGCTGTTATTCACACCTTCATGTCCAGCAAGAACTAGCTGCCATAACTCGTTGAGTTGAACTGCCTCCAGCTCTGCAGGCTCATCATCCCCAGCCAGGTCAGGTCCAACAGGACCATTTCACCAACCAGGGTCCGCAATTCCTTGCGACAGCAAAACTTCAGCACAGCTATATCCAAAGGTAAAAGTCAGACAACGAGCAGCTGTACAGCATTAAGGTTGTTGGCTCCTCTACTACAGTTAGCTTTCTGCACAGGAAAACAGCAGCTGCTTTCCTGAGAGTAAATTCACAAATATCTTCATAGCCACCTTCATTCCCTTTTAGCTCCAAGTGCAAGAGGGATTTCTTTTTAAAATTAGAAAAAGAAGTAATTTTATGAACTTTAACAGCAGGCAGGCTCTCTTGGATGTGCTTTTATTATGTTAGGAAAGCAATACTGAGACTAGATTTTAAAAGAAGTTTAATTTTATGTTATGTTAATTTAGGGGGGAAAAAAAACTAAAACTGGACAAGTCAAACTATTGCTAATTGCAGTACTTCTCCAAAGGCTAACACTCAAAATTAGAGCTTACCAGAAGCTTAAAAGACACAAAACCACTCCCATCAGAGCAAAGCAGGACAAAGCAGCCAAAGAAGCTCTCTTGCTGTGGTACAGAGCTGACAGTAAGCCAGCCTGACCCTGAAATGTAAAATCTGGTTTTGAGCAACTATGAAAAATCCTTCAGCCTGAGGGACAGACAGAAAACATACTGATAATTTCCTCAAACCCCAAGAAAGCAAACATTTTGCCCCTGCTCAGCAGGCAGACCACAGCTGCTCAGCCCTTTGCAGGAGACCTGATCACAGATATATAAGCCCACCTGGCTCTGGTCTGCCACAATCTTCCCTCAGGCAAAAATCATTGCACATTTTCTTTATGACTTTTAAAATAATTCAATATGTTTTGTTTGTTTTTTTTAAAAAGGCAGCACCAAGAAAATTTTGAAGTAATACACACGTGTCCCACCCAGTTGTCTAATCTTGGCTTTCCCTTTTGGAACGCTAACAAAAAAATAATACACTAAATACTAAGTTTAAGCCCTGTTTTTTTGTTGTTGTTGTTTTTTAAGACACTGGAATTGTACTACACAAAAATCAGCTTTTAAACAGTGCAGCCATATGGTCCCAAATATCAGCCAGTGCTGTACAACATCCGCACACATCAGGTACCTCCCTCTCAAGCCCATGAATGTGGATGGTCAAGGCTGAGCAAGAAGCCTGTAACTGGAAGTTGGTTCAATGTTATTTGCAAGGAAAAACACATAACCAAGTGCAGTCCCCTAGAAGAGCATTTAACTCAAAACAACATAACTAAATGCTAGTGTCATTTATAGCACCTGTAGATCGTACTGCCAGGAAACTGATAAACACATCTCATGAAAATCAGCTTCCAGAGCCATATGCACCAAAACACCATGAATCTTTCAGTCAGTATTACTGTATTTTTCCATCCCTATGTTATATGCAAATTCGGCACAGCTGAGTTATGATACTGGAGCTGAGCACTCACCAATTATATTTTAAACAGACTATTTAAAGGTGCCTACATCCCACTGCAGAAAACATCATTAGGACAGAGATGGTGGAAAAGCAGCAACCTCAGAAGCTAAGAACAGCATTTTCTTCTCCCTGTACCTTGTTTCAATTTGATCATATTTTTCATAATTAAAAAAATACACGACTAATAGCCACTGTTTTGTCATTTACACTGAATCATTTAATACGTGTCAAATAAACCGTACTTTGTTGAGGTGAAGTTCAGATCTTTGAAACTCCAAAAACTAAATCCAGACCACCAATACAAGACCTTGAAGCTAAAAAAGAGCAATGACAGAGAGAGCATTTCTGGTTCATCGAGGCTTTGTGCAGAACACGGTGGAGAGAAGAGCTGTTCTGCATGCAAGAGCATTATCAGCTGCGCCTTTTCCTAGAGCAACATGATAAAGTACCAGCACCAATGCTGAGAATCCTCTTAGTGACCGACATCTGTTTGGAAAAGCAACAAGTTTTAATTTGTAGTGAAATAAAAACTAAAAATTGCCAGGTTTTCTTTTTTTTTTCCCTCCTTCCCCTTGCTAAAAGTCTAGTCCAAGTGCTTAAGTTTCAAAATACGCTGTAAAGCTTAAAACAAAAAAAGAAAATAAAAGCCAGGACTTTCTGCCTGGAAATCATTTCACTTTCCTTTCTGGTAAGCAGCTTACTACAACATAACACTCCCTCATCACGTTATTTTGCTGTGTGATAAAACCTGAAGCTTTCTTATTTATGCTCCAGTGGCTGAGATTGTAGGGAGTGGCTTGTGGTTTTATGGACTTGGTGACCTCAGAGGTCCTTTCCAACCATAACAACTCTGTGATTCTGTGTCACTGTCATCACCACCCCTGGAAGAGGTGGTTTTTTTCCAATGCACCGAGTCCGTACAGCACTGCAGTGCAGAGAGCAAAAGCAAAAGGACTTTAACTGCAGCTTAGAGAGGAAAGCTTGATTTGAAACCTGCTCTACAAGCTCATGAGGAAACGAAGCAGAGCAAGTGACAATTTTGATAAGGAACTACGTGAAATCAGCTTTGTGTTACTGATGCCATCCTGCCTCCCCGCAGAAGTATTAGGGGAATAATCTACTGCTTGCTGGGATGGAAGAGACCCTCTCAAGTCCCCCAAAACACCAGGAAAGGAAAGAAATGCCATGGCAATAAAAGGAGAAAGGAAGCAGTTGCTTAGCAACTCTCGTTCTGACAGGCCAGTCGGGTGAAAGAAATTAAAAGTATAAGGGTGAAGGAATTAGGCAGAGAAACTTTGTTTCTTGGATTTTATTACCCATATGCCAACAACTTCCCCCAAGCATCCCAAAAAGAGAGTTTTTGAGAAAGCACCAGAGATCAAACTTTAAATACACCAAGATAAAAAACCAGGAACAGTAATTCCTCAGGCACTTGCCAGCCACCATGCACAGAACCTGCTGGACTGGGAGCTATAACCCTAACAGCTTGGTTTCTCCTCCCTCTTTAAGCAATAAAAAGATCTTATACAGCCCTCTGAATCCAAAGGGCAAATGATAATGTTAAGCTAAAGTGTGACAGAAGGAATGATGTTGATACTCACACAGCTAGAAGCTTAAAGCTGGGCTTACCAACGACTTCATGTCTTCGCTCTGGGCAACCCACCTCCCCCATGTGCATGGATCCCCAAAGACAGACTCAATAAAACAAGGGAGTTACTTAATGCAAACAACCATTTTTGTAGATACACTGGTTTAAAAAGAATAAACAAATAAATAAATATCGATTTTTGCTATTATTTGACACAGAAGATCAATCCGCATGTGACCAGCACATTTCAGCCTATAACGTAACTGATAAATGTGTAATGGAACATTAATCTTCATTTAAGGTTGCAGAAGTGCCTTATTAGGGGGGAAAAAAAAAAAGGATCTGATTTTATGTAAGCTGAAGTACAGACTCAGAGAAGGACATTAACAGATCTCTTACTTGTCTATAAGAACCAGGCCTGGTATTGAAGAGCACAGGAGACTTTTTCAGAAGGAGAGGAGCGGATAATCTAATTTTTTTCCTGATTTTTGTATTTTCACCATGGCATTCACGTTTCCTCAGTGGCTTGTGAGTGAAAAGACAGCCCAGGCTGGCGATCTACGTCCCCCTCTTTCCCAGAGCCCCAAGGATTTCACTCCCTGCGAGTGGCCACGCACCCTCGCAGAATACCAATGACACGGGGCAGCACATCTGGGAATCAAAAGTGATTCCAAAGCAGGCCAGCTGATTGCAGGCAGGAACCTCACCTTCAGCAGGAACAAATTCCGTTTATTTTAGCAAACTGAACTGAATATATGAAATAGACACACTGCCCCAACTGCTTCTCACCCACTGCACAGCTAATGCGTGTATTACAGGCAGCATTCAAGACATGTAACATGCCCACGACGTTTTCCTACTCCCTAGTTTGCAAGAACGCTAAATGTTTGATTTACTGAAAATATTCCAGAGGGAGGAGGGGTAAATGCTCTGGAATGATCTTGAAAATTACAGATCGATCAGTCTTACAAGTTGTTTGAAATCAGAATTAGTGACAGTATTTGAAAACAACTAGAGAAACAAGTCAAATCCAAAAATTTTAACCTGGCTTCAGGCACAGAAGTCAGTGTGGTCACTTTCTCTGGATAAAAAGAAAAAGTCACTGTTCTTCGAATGGTCAGAAGCCAGCGACAGAAAGCTATCTTGGAAGGACTTTATTGCAGAACCTTCAAGCCACTTAGCTTTGAAGGAACCTTAGAAAGTCACCTGGTCTGCCACAGAGAGAAGAGGAGGGAATAGAAGACTATGGGGATCTTCACACGGGCAAGTTTACCCTCAAAAGGCTTCCCTGAATGTTAGCACAAGGAAGCAACTCCTACAGGAACACTCCAGAGCAAGAGCCCAACTCAGGACAGCTGGGTGGTCCGAAGCCTGACTGCCTTAGTTTATTCCCCTCCAATCATGTAGTAATAAATTTCAATCCTGAAAAGCCGCCCCAAAATAAAAAAAACTAAACCCCACATCAGCACTCTTCATTAAATACAGGGACAGGCTAAACCACATCTCCAGAAAAGAGTGGCCAGGGAAGAGCTATATATGATGGGTGGCACTACATCGTGCAAATTAATCAAGACTAGAGAAAACTGCAGAATCCCAAAGGGCCAGAGAAAAGTCAGACAATGAAGCTGCCTGAGAGTGGAATAAAGTTATCTTGACAAGCACAAGGTAACGCAGATTAAGAAGGAATAATGTACAAACTGTGACTCGGGCTTTACTGTAGACAGCCCAATGACAACGTATGGTTGGGATTCAGGAAACACTGTGAAAACACGACAGAAAATAACATGTAAAGGTACATCAGCAGTGTACTGTTTTATTTCTTGTCTTTATTTCATTATTTACCACAGGAAGTTCTGCACGGTGAATTAAAACAAAACAAAACCAAACAAAATTAAATCAAAACAACAAAAAGATCCAATTTGTATTGATTTATAAAGCAAAGCGTGATCTACTCAAAATATTTTTTTGGTAGGATTATACCTCACAATCATCCTCACACACACTTTGTTTATAACACATGAACAGTCATCTGGTCTTACCACCAGAAGGCTTCACCCTGAGACACTATAATTTGGTAGATCTCACAATTTCTAAAAAACCCTCCTGAAGGCATAGCATCATTTTATAGCAGTTTTAGTCAGTGGAAAGCACTTGGAAGAGCTGTCGTTATGTAGCATAATAATATGCAAGACAGTTCTTGCACGTGATGCCTTATACAATGCCTGTCTCTTATACAACCTCTGATGAAAAACCCATGAGCACCTTGTCGCTGTGCTCTCAGTAGATCTATGAGCTGCAACTCCTCTTCTCCAATTCCTACAGACCACAGTATCTTACTTACTGAGATTCATTTTCCACGCTTAGCACGAGATGCTCCATTTGCATTTTCAGATGCATTCCGTAAGAGTGAAGAATTTGTGTTCAACAACAACGCAGTCAGCTTATGCTACCAGACAGCCCCTTGCTAACATCCCTTCACTAAGTCTTCAACTCAAAGCTGATTCCCACTCCACGAGCTGGCCTGTCAATAGATGTTTTCCCTGTAAATAGGCACCATATTTTGGGTGAGGAGGCTCAATCAAAATAACAGAGCAAGACAAACTGACAACAATCCTGACTCCTACACATTTACTCCTGCTTCCCTAGACTGAAGGCAATATATTCTTCCCCCTCAGATCATCTTTTGTTGCTCCCGCACACCTAGCCCATACATTTTTACTTAACTCACAGTAAGAGTTAACTAAATTTCTTATTTTCAAGGAGTATTTTCGACCGGCTTCTTAGCCTAGAAAAACACTGGAGCGAAACTCCAGACCAGCTTTCTTTTTTTTTTCCTTAGGCGTTTTAAGAAAGTTCATTAGATGTTTCATAAGAAGCACTGGCTCCAAGAGGTAAAAAGCCCAGTCATTTTCAGCTTCCCTAGACACCTCTGTACTTGGTTCAGAGAGAAAAATTTGTATCTTCCAACTCCCCAAGGTAAACTAGGCAAATCTAGTACAAGCTATGAATAAGCAACCGAGCAGAAGCTGTGCTAGAGACTACCATGCTCCACAGCTCAGGCTGCAACCCTATGGCTTGTGCGGTGTGTTTTCAGGCATCTCTGTTCTCTATACCTTCCCTTTCATATATTATCTGTGCATATATTATCTGTGTTATACATGAGTGTACAGACACACACACATTTATCTCCTGTAGAACCAAGCAAAATATTTAGAAGGCAGAAACACACAAATCCTCGCATTTCAAAAAGCAAGATTCCTAAAAATGTCCATCCTTACCTCATTTTCTCCTCCCATGGTACCACTCTCCCTGATCAAACAGATTTAACAACACCGTGTGTTACAGCTTCTGCTGGCTTTGAGGACGGAAAATATCTTTCATTCTCTTAAATACTGAAACTGCTTTCCAAAGTTGTTGTAATGGAAGCTTTAAAACCATTTTTCTGTTAATTATCATAACACTGTTTTTAAAAATAATTTTCAAAATGGTTGCAAACACTTCCTGTGATTATAAAAGCTACATTTATTTACTGCCTTTAATTCCAGTGACCTTGATTAATATGAATCCAAATGAGAGCTCCTCTCATAAATAATAATATCGCACGGTACTTCTAAATTAGAATAAGTAGGATGTTCTGTTATTCTACAGCTTTCTTCCAAGGAGATGTGAAGAAATGCTTGCAGGACAGGACAGACAGGGTGGAGCGAAGAGCCCATAACCCTTGCAACATGAGCATGTTAAGCTCCCCAAACCAGGGGACTTGCAATGACTTGAGATGAATTTTCAGTAAACCTGGGAGACTTCATTTTTGACAGAAACAACCCAAGCCTTCAGATTTATGTAATTTCTTCTTGATGCCAAGCAACAGCCAGCAACCTCTGACGAGTTTTGTTCTGATGTTTCCAGTTAAGAAAAAGCCATGAAATCTCAGCAAGATTCCAGAAATACTGTGCCAAACAAAGAAACAGTTGCACCCTATTCGGGTGTTTGCCATTATATTTTTAATCTAGTGCTTGAAAATATAAAGTATTGTTAATGTATTTAACAGGCTGGGTGAGCATCAGATTGAAGTGTCAGGATGTTTTACAACACAACAAATCTTTGGTAGCAACTAATAATAATATGGATTTTAATAAAAACAGAGTTGTCCAGGAGCATCAGGCTGGTGTCTGCTGTGAAGAGGGCTTGCACCTTCCAATGTACCGATGGGAAGGTATTTGGTTTGGGTTTTTTTAACAACTAGGCATTTGCTACACACTGACATTTGTTTCCCACAGTACACTACCAAAAGACTTTAAAGCAGGAGAAAAGCACAAAGCACACATGCTGAGAAACCCACAGGTAAGAACTATTTTACAGAAAGTTTCATATAGCACTACTGTCCCCACCCACCAGTAGGCTTCCACTGTTAGACCTTCACATTACAGCAGATATAATAAATTTTTATATTCTGTTTTTTCTATTTTTTAATTGTTTATGCCATTCAGAAATATCACCTAGCCTATTAACTGCAGAAAATAACCAACCTCTATCAAAACAGTAGGAGACTAGTTCAAGTTGAAATCATAAAAAAGGTATTACAGATTTTTGCTTGGTTTATTTGCATTTTTTTGCTTCCACTTTAAATTTTGCTCTCATCTGCCAAACAGAATCTTGTTTTCTTGCTTTAAGATAACAAATAAATATGTGGAGTTTGGAAGTTTTCATACTTCTTTCTGCACATTAGAATATTTATCTGAGTGCAGATATTTTACAATCTTGAATTTTGTTGCTTTAGTAACTATCAACAACAGTCCTTCTGAAAGATGACAAGATATTCACCAAGGCCCTCCTTGATTCTTACCTGCAGATGGAGAGTTGCAGCTGCTCTGACTGCAACGGCCTGCTGAAGTAGATTATTTTTAAAACTGGACTTTAACAGTCACAAATGTAGCTCATCTTACTTAATTGGGTCCAGTCCCAACAAATTTCAAACAAAGGATACTGATTTGAGCATGTGCAATAAAGATGAAGAGCAACTGTGGCACTGAATAAGACCAAATTAAAACACTGACCTGCAGTGCTTACAGAACCTATCCCAGTTCATGTCCCCTGCAGTTGCCCGAGGACAGCAGAGGTCAGACTGGGATCAAGCTCTGTGCCAGCCCACCACACCCATGCCAGTTCTGAAGCTCTTGAAGGATACATGAAAACAGCCAGTTGATGCTTTTGTTAATCCTTTGAGACACTTCCTATTCTTACTTGAGCATTTCTTTTGCCTGATGCTATTCTATCATTTGGTTTTAAATTTAAAACAGCTCTGGTCTGAGAGAAAGCTTCTCCAAGTGCCGCAGCTCACTGGACAGCTAAAGCCTGACCCTGTTCAACGTGATTCTTGCACTGCTCAGGATCACCGTCAGAAGATATGCTACAAGCACATGAAGGTATTTATACCGTAAACACCAAGCTGAGTTGTGTAAACAGCTGATACAAATCAGTCCTCTTGCATACAGATGTTGGCATACAAAACATCTCTCTTCCGCTCTTCTAAAGGCCACTAATGTCATACCTCCCCTTATTTCATACTTTATTTTTCTCCTTGCACCTGAAAACCCCCTTCCTGGTGTCTCTGCAGCCTATTGTCACTGTAACTTTCACAACGATCAAACCATTCTCCTAGAAGCATCCCCAAAGGTATCAACCACACTTAAAAAATCACAGGTTATAACCTGGTAGACTTTCTGTAAAAGTTTGTTTACCCTACAAAAAACACCCTCTTCTAACACAAGATGGGCAAGAGAATAGCTCCACCAGGACTTAAGGATTCCCCTTACAGCCAACTATATTATATTATATAAAAATATTTTAAACGTTTCACCAAAGGTGAAGAAAAACCTTGGCTCCATCAGAGAGCCTCTGAGCCAACCTTACGACATGAGATACGATGCCTTGCGATGCCACCCGAATGTGTTTGACTATTACTGACCTCTACAAATGGCTGCACTGTAAATCCTCAACGTTAATAAAGTTGCTTCAAGGCTTAGCTGGTTTACAGGTCATCAAACAGGAGGACTTTTATCTTCTCGAGCAATCAAGCAACGAAAGAGTTCTCCTCTGTGTCCAAGAGCAGTGGTCAAACCCATTTAAAACTGCTCGTACAAACCAATGCAGAGGACCACACACACAGAGCAGGACTGGGAACAATATTACTCCTACATGACACTTCTCCCATGAAAACTTGCTTCCTCCGTGCATCCTTAACAGCCCCAAAATTTGCCATGCAAAAATGGAAATCTCCATTAATCCCTTGGATCAAAGAGAAGCTTAAAGCTTTAGGGATTTGACTATCCTAGGAAAGATGTTCTTACAGAATTGTATACATGTTAGACCTGTTCACTTCCGAGGTTTGTAAAATGCCATTTAAAAAACAAAAAAATAGTACACTAGGTTTATCCTTTAAAATGGCAATATGCTGCATTTGAAGTCTGATGTTTTTATACAAATTATATAATTAGTACTTGGACAAAAAGATCAAGAAAAATCTGTAGCTTTTTCACTGTATAAGCGCAGATGTAATTTAAAAAAAAAATAAAAATCTGTATTTCTGCCAAGAAAAAAGCTTGTATAAAAAATTCTTCAGGGGAAGAGTATCACATCCTGTTCAGCTTGTAAAAATCACAAGTATTTTTAAAGGTGAACAAGGAGCTGGTGAGCATCAGTTAAATGTGTCAATGCTACTGCAATGTAAACAGTAAATACTAGCATACTAAGTAGAACACATTTTAACATACTATCTTAAAAAATTATACCTACCAGGTATCACAATAGCACAGCTTATCCATTATGCTTTATAAATAATCCCTTATGAGCCAAATATGAGATTATACCATCAATATAATGCCCAAATTGGTTGTCACTGCTGACATGTAAGGGGCACAACCTTTTAATGCAGTAAGAAAGCACTTTTACTGGAAATAACAATGATTTCAGAGCTGATATAGTAAGCTGTGATCCTGCAGAGATCACTAGTCTGCCCTATATACAGATAATTGCATACGAGACATACAAGATGTTTTCAGCACATTATCCACTTTGTAAAATAATTTGTATTGCAGGAAAAAAGCCAAAATAAAACTACCCTCCTTACAAAACAGCCATACCTCCAACTGCAGAGCCAGAGGCGCTCAAGTTGTGAAAAGTAAACATGTAACAGGAAGGCAGACCGGAGAATAAAAGCTCTGCACAGACAATGATAAATTGAAATTGCAAATTAAAGGCTTTCTCAAATTCCTGAAGCTACCTCAAAAGCTGGGGTATGAACCCATTCAGAAACTGCGATGGTGGCATTTGGATTCTAGGCACAAGCAAGAAGTGTTTGCCGCCAGCAGGAACGGGGTTTGGTGAACAAAAGGAGGAGGAAAATACTACTAGCTTTCTAACTTAAAAAAAAAAAAAAAATCCCAAATGCTCAGAGAAGCACTATACATATGCCCTGAAGTATCCAAGAGTTCTAAAATTCAGAGAACAGGACTCTAATACGGCATATTAATCTATTTAATAGCTTCTTAAATGTTTATCTGGCAAGGAAGCAATAAGAAATACAAAGAACTACCTTCCATTTTCACAAATTTCTAAAGAAGAAAAAAGTACGGTCTAGACTACATAAACACCCGTTACTGTACTTTTATTGATCTGATAAAGGATTACCTTCATTTTCTGCCTGATCCAAAACCTTACTATGACAGTGACTCCATATCCAACTCGAATACTCACACAAACTTTCAACATCCCCACTCAACAGGACATCCTGCAGAGCTTCCTCTCCGACAGCAGCATTCTAATTCTTACACGTCAACCAGCCTGCTCACTGAAGTGGCACTCCCTCAGGAAAACATTCAAATGAGCTCTTCTATTAAATTAAAAAAATATATCTGCCTGTAGTTGTTTAACATGCACTTGAGTTTCTTTTACAATGGGGCATCCCTTCAGTATTTAGAGGGAACATGCTCTCATACCACTCTGTTATTTTCTTGCTAGATAAATAATTTTTCTGAAATGAAAGTTAATTATTTTTAACATACAAAACCAGTGTCTGAAAATATTTAGGACACCATTCATATTATTACTGACAATACTGTATTTATACATACTCTATAAGCGTGGAAGAAAAATGACAGTAGGCTGCAAAAGCACATTTAAAAATGGATGGTACTGTAATTCAGCAACATTAAAATTTAAGTGAGGAGAGAACCCTGCCAATCTTAACACTATGGTCTGCCTTTTACTAACTTTAAAACTACAAGTGCATTTTATTGCAGGGTACTACAGTTAAAAAGGCTGATCTGGAACAGAGGAAGGTCTGTGCAACCTTCGCAGGGCTCACGAGCACGTGCTGGCTCTTCCTTTCACTCTAGAAACACAAGGCAGTTTTTGTCAAGACCTTTCAAAGATCTGTGAGGATGCCTGCACTGGAAAGAGGTCAGCAGATCTCCTCTTAGATCCCTTACCACTTCTTCCTCCCCCTGCATATTCTTTTTTAAAAACCAAAGAGTTAGGTTTTATGAGCTTTAAGTGACTCATGAAGATGCAGAGATGTGCTTCCAGGTCACGACAACGTATTTATAAACCTACCTTGGGAAACCCTAATACCAGGCTAATTAAAATCATGGATTTATGCTCTGAGCATCCTGCCCCTCTTATAAACAAGAATGGTTACCATGAACTAGCTGTACCACACAGCTGGAATTGGGATCATCAAACACACAGCACAGTGGCACCAAGGAGTCACAAATGAGGAAAACTGCATCCAAGGCCGTGACAAAGACAGGAAGCAAAGGACAGGGACATCCAGTGACAGAGAAATCTGCTCTTCCACCGGTCAGGAAGAGAAAGGCAGTGTAATTTTCACAGAGCACAATCTGAACACAACCAGAGGTGGTGGTAGGGGAAGAGTTGTTTCCAATTAGAGGGGAAAAAAAAGGTCAATAAATCCAATGATCACTGCTTTGGTAGGTTTCCAGTCCCAAAAAGCAAATAAAATGTTCCCTTTCTGTGTGCATGTGTTTTGTTTATAAGGAAATATATCCTTAAACAAACAAACAAAAAAAACCTAAAATAAAAAACCCCACATATATAAATCCCCCTCACTATCAGTCTTTACTTTCAGCCATTCATGAAAACCAGCATTTTGTGTCATTCAAATGCACTGACAATAAGACACTTAATTTCAATACTACAGGCAGCAGCCTGAGAAGCAGTGCCAGGCAAGTCAGTGATATCTGAAATTTAACAGGCTCCTGCAAAAGCCTGTACACGGATGTGCAGGACAACACGCTGCATTTCACAGGAGGACTGACATTCATGCAACTACTAGAGGAACCAACTGAGGACTGTGTGCAGTTGTTCAGCCTTTTACTGCTGGGAAGGCTGCATTCACAAACGTCTGCAGAAACAAGATCTCCAGTGTCTGCTTCATTCTTGTACTTGAAAGGAAGAGTTTCAGATGACAGCAAGAGAAAAGAGACCAATAATGGGAAGTAAGAATTTGTTGGTGAATAATTCAAATGTGAAACCGTTAATTAAATATGCAAAGTACATACAGAAGCAGCAATGGATAGACAAAACCCAAATGCTGCGTCTACTGTAAACAAGTATGAACACACAGGATAAATATATTCACCTTCCAACCTGGGATTTGACTTTCTAATCCCTTGTCTACAGATTTTGGATTCGCCTCTTTCTTAAACACACGCTTGGTGCAGGACACCTCTGCAAGATTAAGACAAGAAGTAAATATTTCAGCATTTAAAAAAGAATAGGGGAAAATGGTTTGTTGCTCAAGTTTTCTTGAAGTCCTCAGAACAAAGAAAACGCCTTCTGCTCCTGTTTAATACAGAGGATTTACCAGTATGGAAGTAAACAGTGTTTCTTGTTACCAAACAGCAGAGAGCTCTGACAAGCTCAAAACAATTCCAGGCACAATTCACAGGGTTTCAGATAAAGCAGGTGAAAGGATGAGTTTGTGTAGGAGAGAAGAGAGCACTGCATGCAATTTCATTATTACTTTAATATCTGTAGTACGTAGGAGTAACACGGGAAAGAATCCCACTGTGCTGGACACTGTGAAAACAAGGAGCAATAGCTGTCACCTCCAAAAAAACCCTATCATTAAAGTATAAAATAGAAGATAAACAAGTACTAGCATGAGGTCAAACAGAAGACAATTTGCAATTCCCATTAAGACTAATTTTACTTCTGTTGAACCCCCCAGAAAACTAAAAAAAAATAATAAATTAATGATAAATGCTATGATTACTATCATCCAGTCCCTATAAAATGCTGCTTGCTCCAGAACTGGTTTTCAGAAGATGGCGGGTACCACAATCCCCATTTTACATACAGCAAACGGATAACTGAACGTAATTGCAGCAGGTTCCAGATTAAAATAGATCAGCCTTCAGCCCCTCCACATAATGAATCACCCTCAGCATGAAAGATGGTTTTAGAAAAGCAGATCAAGTCGGTTGAGGTCTATGCAGCAAGCTTCTAGCAGCGGCAAAATGTACTATGCTCACAGACAAGACTGGTCCTCAGACACTGCGAGGATCCTGGCATAAGCAGTTTTTTGGGCTAAAGGCAGCGTGCCCTTTTGGGAGAGTTTTAAGGGAAAAAGGGACATGCAGACTGATCAGGATGAATCTTACATATACAAACTGACAAGGAGAGACACGCAGTGATTGATGCTGTATGTAATAAACACAACTGGTAAGAGTCTAGACAGGCTTTCAGTGTGTAAATATCATATTGTATGAAACACGCTGGAGGGGACCTCCAGCAACCTCTAATTTTAAGATTCTACCTGAAGTAGAAAGGCAACGATACCCTCGCTGGCTCCTTCCCCAAACAGATTCTGCTTATTTGCCTAACCAGACAAACCAGATAAACCCTGTGGTTTATAAATACCTTTCAAGTTTATTCTCAATAAATAAACCGAGAAAAATCATGGGTTTGGGGTTTTTTTTCCCCCTGAAAAAAAAAGTGGGTGAGAGAGGAGAAAGTCTTTTTCCCCATATAGCCTATTTATCCTTCTTCATACTCCTGGCAAGCTACAAAACTGAACTGTGCCCAGCACTGTCACTGTCCTGCCCAGTGCACACAGGATGGCTGTTTTTCCCTGCTGAAAACATGAGAGCTTGTCACTGATTGTTTCCAAACATTTTTGTCTAAACAATTAAAACACAAAGTTAACTGCTCCAGCCACAACCCTTCTGCTCTGTAAACTCTTCCCACAAAGCACACCTGAAACATCAATCTTTTATCAGCTAAAATCAGAAATATTTTTTTAATTATCAGTATCACAGTTAAAATCCTTGCATGCTTTTGTAAGGGATAACAAGACACGATACATAAACTGTTGATAAAAGTTAGCCAAAAGATGTGGGGGTCTGAAATGGGGGTTTGATCTTTCCCCCAATGAACCAACCCACAACATGAATGCAGCTCACCCTGAACACAGGGAGAACTGCAGAGGGATGACAGGAATCACACTAAAAAACCTCAACATTTTAAGAATGAGAGATGCTTCCTCTCAGGCATGAAGATAAATCACTGGGGCTTTCTTGCTTGACACAAAGCCATCAGGTGTAACTCACCTGCCTCACAATAAGCTACCTCTTTGTGCCTGCACATCTGTGATGCTCCAGCCATGGAAGTAAGTCAAGAACACGGAAGAAATTAAATACTTCCCTGCACTGCCTGCTCTTTGGGTTGATTCACTCCAAAAATTTGCTTCTCCCCATCCCCCTTTACTTTTCTTCTAAAGGAAAACCTGGACAATGAAGGTGTTAGCAGAGCCATCTGGAAATGCTGGCATTGCTTCAGGAGGTTCCCTGATGGAGAAATACCAACGTGACAGTGAATTTTTAACAATGGGAAGCAGCATACCTGAATCCCAGTAAGGAAAGTTAGTATTTAATGCAACTTAATACTTTCAATCTCCTTATCAGAATAGTACTGATTCTCTTTTCAGGCAAAGCACCCCTGACACACATACAACCAGCAAAGTTACACACCTGCCAAAAGATTCTGGTGAAAGACCATCAAAACCACCAGAAAAGGTTTTTGGACCACCACCAAGAGGACCAGCTTGCTTCAAGTTCTTCTGTGGTGTCCCTTCACCATATCGGGCCAAGAGCAGCACTGTGTGTTTATTTTATTAACAGCAAGTTTGCTTATCTTAAGTATGTCTGACATCGCCATCATTCAACGTCAGACGCCATTCTCCAGCTCTGGTCTCCTCCCCTCCTTCGGGCTTCCAGTAAAATTAGAACTAAACTTCCAGTAAAGTAATTACAGTTGGCAGGTATTTTTCAACACTGATTTGAAAGCCAAGAAACCAAAGTAAAACAAAACCAAACCAAATCAAATCAAGCATTACTCAACTTTTCTCAGAAACAACTTGTTCTGGAGATCACTTATTTTTACTGCTCGATGGTTTTGCTCTACCACTATTTCACACGCTCTGTGAACGTCACAGAAGCATTGGCTGGACAGCTTACTAAACTTTCCGTGGATATTTTTCCCCCCTATTTTATCTTAAGTCCTTCAAAACAAACAAAAAAGACAACTAAGAGAAAAAGATCTGCCCAAAATCAAGGGATATTCTCTACAGAAGAAAAACAAAGAAAAGAAAAAGGAAAGCAAAAAGTAACAGAGACTCAACCCTTTCCCAAAGCACATCTTCCACTGGCCACTGTGGGAAGATGACTGGCTTTGGAGGTTTTCTTCATATCCACCATTTGTGGGGGAAAAAAGAAAAAAAAGGAAAAAAGAAAAAAGGAAAGGCACTCCACAGCAGTCTCCTGGCCAAGAGACAGATATATGGGGCTCGAAAGGAAAATACTGAATTTACCTCCAACCTACTCCATCTTCTCCGCAGCTGAAACGGACACTGCAGAAGTTGTCACTCACAGTTTCTGCACAAAGTAGGATACACTTATGTAAATTCAAGGAATATAAATTCTCAACGAGGCAACCCCAATCATCATCTCCATTTTTACTGGCAGTTATTTTATTAAAGAAAGTTCCCTTGTAATTGGTCATTAACCATTAAATCATATTGATCTTCACGTAAATACAGCTTTCTCTTGCTAAAAACAGAACTACTTTTTGCAAATCCAGAGGATACACTGTTCCTAATAAATAATTCCATAGTTTCCCATACATTTACCATAATTCCCAATGGTTCATTTCTTTTTTGTTAGAAAATGTTTCTTATTTAGGATATATTATATTGTTTTGATACATGTCAAACTGCAGTCAAATACAACACTTCACCCTAATTTCTACCATGCTGCTTCTAAAATAAATCCTGCCTGTATCACTGTGCAGATGTTTAGCAAATCTTCTGCACAGGACCAGACCAACATCAAAAGACAGAAAGGACTTATGCTGAGTGATTTAACTTCCAAGTTTTTTGGTTAAATACCCTCCTTTCTCACATCCTATCCTTGGGATCTCACCACTTGTTACTCCTCATGAGCTCTGAAGGCTGAGACACACAGGTGCCCATACCCCATAACTCAGTTCCTCCTTGTTTGGAGACAAGCTCATAGAACTACTGCACTCACAGTGAAGAGGCCTGGAGCAGGACTCCTGGATGGCATCTCCCTTTAGGAAGAAATAGCCATAGAACAGTTTCTTCTCACCCAGACAATCCTTCATAAAAGTTTTGGAGTTTTGCACTCAAGGTTTTGGTGGGTTTTGTTTCCAGCTGAAATGTGAAACCACAAAACAGCACAAAAATTGTGGTAGTCCTGTCTCAGTTTCCTCAGATCCCTGACCAAGGCTGGCACTGTTCTCAGCATTTGCAAGACACCCACCTCCTGCCACATCTTCACAGTGGACTTATTAACCACAGTGCTCTTGATTTATGGCTTGACTCATTTGAACACAGAGATCCAAAGGACATCACTTGCTCTCAGCATTACACTGCTCTTGAAGAGGGAAACGTTAGTGCCACATGGAAGAATCAAAAGTGCATCCGTGTTGACCACCCAACACCTGCATGAAAGGAGCACATGAAACATCTGATGGATCAAGAGTCCCCCCAAACCCTTGGGAGAGGCTCTACGGCTCTGGAAAGGCAGTAAAGTGATAAAAGCCTTTCACATCCCATGTTTCATTTTGCCATATAATACAGCTCTATTTTTCTAGCAACTCCATGGAGGAATATTACAAAAAAAATATAAATCACTCCATTAATTAGAATAATATGTGGAGAACGATGCAAGGACAAGAAACAGGGTTGAAGGAAAAAGCAGCAGCTTTCACATGCAGAAGCACAACACTCAAGAGTCAGAGTCCTTCACTCAATTCCTAAGAAGCCTCCATCACCATCATCACTATTTTTTGCATTCAAATTGCATGACAACAAGCCCTCTAGATAATTTAGTTCATATATACTATGTAGGTGCTTTCTAAAACACCAATGCCAGTATCTAGTCGATACAACAGGTGTTCTTCGTACTTTATTGCATTCAAAACTTGTAAAGAAGTCACAGAAGAATGAGACAAGAGCACTCCATTTTCAGAAATATTTTAAGCCGGTTCATCTACAGTTGATTTTTTACCGGGAGCAAGGCTGCTGCCAGAAAGCTGTTTCCTTCTGGCATTGCTAACTCAGCGCTCGCTTTATTCCCACACTTCATAATTCCCCTTTCCTGTTTTTGTACTCATTGCTGCCTTTGGAGGACGAGGAGCAGGGGCAGGAGGAAAATCGAGACGGGAGCCTCTGGCTTTCTAAACAGCTGCCTCAGGAAGCAAATGCACTGAAATGCTGATCTTTAATTTTCAGGTCAGTTAACCAAAGGTGTGATGTACAGAAAGGAAAACGTGATGTCCTAACAACCTTTGAGGTTTCAAAAAACAACAATCCTATCCATCCATAAAAATCATGCCTACCACTTCTTCCTCTGTCCACACCTACCATTTCTTCCTTGTCCCACACTCCTTTAAAAATACAGAATCCTTAACAAAAAGTGAACAAGATCAGACTGCAAACACCTTTTGCCGGCACAACTCTCAAAATCGCCTCAGGGCCTAAGACACTCAGATGCTTTAACTAATAACTGAACAGGACACTGTATTTTGTAGGTGGCTGTCAGACCTTTTGTCAGGGCATTTTTTTTTTCTCCATGTGCAGTGGATGGATCATCCAGGAGATGAGTCACTACTGAAATAACAGAATAAACTCCCATGAAATACTGAGGGGTTGTGTTTAAAATTCTCCACCTCCTTTTTTGGAGTATTTGGCAAGGCTCTGACAAATGCTCCTCCCGCAGAAATGAGATGGTGATTTTATTTGCCAGTGAAATAAATCTAGAAGTGCTTAAATATTCATTTCAGCCTCCACTTATCTTCTCCTCCTGCTTCAAGTTTGCTCCCGCCCAAAGCTGACAAAGGAGAGCGGGACAACTACTGACACTGAAAACACAACCAAGATGGATTTCCAAAGCTCCAGACCACAGGAGATGCTCAAGCAGACTCACTGCTGTAGCTGCTTCACGCTCCTGGAGAACACACCAGACAAAGTGCTTGAATATATACACAATGCTTAAATGTTCAGGTTGGCTTTCACTTTACAGGGGTTTGGCAGCAAGATCTTTTGGTTAAGGCCAATTAACACATTCAAAGGAGGAGTGGGGGGAAGTGAAAGTTAAGGCTAAGTGGGCATTTTGGTGTACAAGGCAAAGCAAAAGGAGCCATGAGAAACCAAACCTAAGCCCAGCGCTTAGTGCTGCCGTGCTCTATCTGCACTATATCCACCTGCCTCTCCAAAAATCTTTACGTATCTATATATGTCTCCTTGAGCTTTAACCATTGTGATCCAATTCAATTTGCACACTAATTAACACATAAAAGGTACCAAACCTGGAACAGCATATAGCGTCTCTGTCTACCACCACCACTAACCTCAGGGACATCAGGGGACATTGGGTACTTATTTGGGCAGCTGGTCTGCGCTGCAATCTGCCCTAGTATCTTCGTAAATACTACAACTTATTTCAAAGCTACAATAAACATTATTATTAATGTCACAAATATACTTTCAGTTACATTATGGACACCTGCACCTTAGATTAGAGTTACTTTTCAGGAGCGTGTGCATTTATATTATGCCTGCTCTCACATCTGCACAGAGTATATCATTTCCTTTGCGTCAGCAGATACCGTGACTAAGTAGCGTTAAGAATGAGATGTGTAGAGCAGCAATCGATGTTCTGGGCAAGTCATCTTACCCACAGGATTTTGCACAGTCTCGTGGTAATGGGTGAGCAGCAGAAACGGGTGGGAGACGCAGATGGGCATCTGCAGCCACAAACCTGCATCCAAGTGATGCACAGCAGCCATCCATCCACTGCTGACTTTGGTACTCAGTCAAACAGTATTTTGTTATCACTATCAAATGAAATGCTGCACTTTCTGTGATGAAAAAAAAATGTATGTGTATACACACACACACACACAACCACAAATAATGAGTGGCTTCCATTCACTTAAAACAGAATTCACATAAGCAGAATCTTTATACAGGTATTTTTTAAGTTTGTCTTTTTCCTTCTGCTCACATCCAATGAGTAGAATTACATTCTTGGCCTACAAAGTGTTCACTTATTAAAAAAAAAAAGCAGCTGATGCAAACCTGTTTAAAGGACAGAAACACAGAAAAGAAGCAGCAGAGCTCTAACCATTCACTAGACTCACACTTGCTCAACCGCACACTCAGCACAAAGGCACGACTCTGAATCTGCAAAACCTTCATATATTTTTGTCATATGAACTGAATGCAAACATCAGCCAGGTCTAGCAGTAATTAAAACTAAGGAGGGCACTTTGAAGGATGGCGTGCATCCACAGGCTGCAGTACCTTCACTCATCTTAAAGAAGAAAGGCGTTTCAGGTGGCTGGATATTACAAACCCTTTATGCTTAAAGAAGTGCTGGCTAATCACTTCTGTCATTATATGCTGTCCTCAGCTAAAGGAAGAATCTGATGGGCAACAGAATATATTTTTTATTTACTATAAACGTTACATTTGCATTAAAAAAATAATATTCTGGTTGGCTGTGCAAAAGGTGAGGAGGGAGGAAACATGAGAAAAAATGCTACTAGCAGACTGGGGGGGGGGAGCAGGGAGAGTGCAATCAGAAAAAAAAAAGAAAAGTGACCAACTAAAATGTAAGTTAATTTTTCTATTGGCTTAAGAGAGACTAAAAATAAGAGGTTTTCCCAAAACAAATCGTTAATTGCACAAACATGAAAATGAGTTTTCACACTAGCAAGCATTTGATACACCGCAGTCACTGAGTAATAACATCCCAGGAGCAAGTGCAGTCACAGAGTGCTCAAAAATTCACTAGTTCAATTAGACAGCCAGTCCCTTAGCGGATGATAATCCACCATTCCTCAGAGACTGCAAAAACACTAGCACTTCTTTTAGCACTCATCTGAGAGGAAGATGAGAAAACACTGTAAAAGAAATGAAAGACAGGCAACTCCCTGCCTTGCAACCCAACAGAACAGTTGCTCCTTTTTATGAATGAGGAAATACTTTGCTATTTCACTGAGCCCTCAGTTTGTCCCCGTGTGCTCCACAGATCTCGTTTACATGTTTATACCATTTCACATACAGGAAACTGAAGGACAAGATGCACAGCACATGCAAAAGAAGGTTCCACCTTTCCAGCCCTCTCTTCTTTTATGTGTGGCAGAAATAGGGTGTGGGGTGTTGGGTATTTTTGACAGCAAATTTTCATTATATTCCTCTGGTTTCTAGAATTGTTGTTATCCAGTAAGCTCAGCAGGGGATGTATAGAAAGGAATAAAGAGGCAATTCCTCCAGGAAGCATGAGGTGGCACCTCCCAGTCTTCTAAGCCTTTCTACACAGACCCCACAAGCCCACAAAATACTTCAAAGATGAGCTGACAATGCAAATTTTTCTCAACAACCACATCAGGTTGGACTAAAGGTCCATTTCATCCTGCACCCACCAGAAACCAAAAGCAGTACCTGAGAAAGGGTGCAGGAACACAGATCAAGTAAACAGTGAAACAACCACGTAACAATCTCTTGTACTCAATCCAAGTACAGGGACAACTTCTTTTCAATTTAAGGCGCAATTAAAGTTGTACTAATTGCAACACATCAAGTCAACGTGGATTGACCATCATGGCACAGGGTTGCCTATCGGGCTGTCCTGCCTGTTTCCACGTTCCCCACTCGCCCTTGGTTGCTCCTCTCTACCTTGTGAGCTCTGGGGAAGCCAACCTCCTTGCTCAAAGTCACGACTGTGCTTCCCAGAGCGACACCTGATCCCTTCTGGAGTTCCTTGTGCCAACATAACACAACTAGTAATGTGACAAGGGGAAAATATAAGAAAAGCAAATCAAAACAGGAAACAGTGTTAGTGCTGGTGAAAGACAGCTCCGTAATAAAATCATTTGGACTTAAAGTTAACCAAGGAACTTCCTTAAAGATGTTATTTTTTCAAGTTTAAGCTTTTAGCATTTTATATATTTAGAAATTCTTTAAAAAAGGTAAACCAACAAAGAAAACGCCCATGATGCAATTTTATGTTGCCTAGAACTTCGCAGATACTAAATACACAGACTTCCCCACTCAAGACCAGCACTAAAGTGCTTCGTCTTGGCCACGAGGCCCTGCTGCAGCAGGCATAGCACCTTACCTCCATTACATCTGCTGGCCTGCAGGATAGTTCCTGTTCTTTGGTGTCCTGCCAGTACTTCTCCAGTCAAATATACTGTGTGCCAACACAAGTGGCAACATGAAACTCTGAGGAAATTCATGCTGGTTTGGGTTTTGCAGGTCTGCTGCTCAACACAAGGCAGTAAGGGTGGTGGACATAAAACAAATACAAACAAGCCTCAGTCCCACAAAGCACGTTAGTAGCCATTTAACCATTAAAAGCTAATGAAATCATGAGAGTCTATGTATTCCCACAGCCAGTGTGTGCAGGGTCAACCACAGCACTCTCTTCCTCAATAGCATGCCAGTGCTATGATAAGTTTATAAAACTTCATCCTTATCCTTATCCTCCAGAGACAGTCTCCAGATTAGCTATAGTTAAGGTACTGCAGTGAAATGGATTTTAATCAAATACAATTATTTTTTTTCTTCTTGCTGTTGCTTTGCCTTTTGCACATTCGTCTATTTGTCTGTCTTGCAACTTCAAATATCAGATTAGAAATCAGCATTATGGAGAATCATGGAACTAACACAAGTGGTGATTATTTTGCCATAACACCACTTACCTAAGTAGTTTGTGATAGAAAGAGAGAAGGTTTGGGCAAAAATCAACGAGTGCATATAAAGATTAGAAGAAACACTGCTCCTAAGTAAATATTAACATTTCCACCTGGGAAAGATGACAGGAAGAATCAGTGAAGTGCATTAAGTAAAACCACTGCAGTTCATAGCTGTAATATTTACAACCTTTTTGATTAACCTTTAATGTTTTAGAGTTGTAGAAAAACACTAACTGCAGATCAACTTTTTTCCTTCCTCTTCCCCATTGCCCACAGGTAGTGATATTGCTCAGCAGGATTCAACCAGTGAATCTCCTGGCTGAATCCAGCCCAGCTCTATCTCACCTATTAAAAGAGAAGGATGCACAGATAGCCAGGAACTACACAACGCCTCCCGCAAGAACCTGGGGTGTCAATGGCATTGAGGGGGTGACCAGCTCAAGGCCCAGCTACCCTGGTGACAGCATACTCTGTCCTCCTTGTTTTGACATTTCTTGCATAACCATCTCTAAAAGGAAAAGCAATATGAAGCCCAGCATCCCACACTGCAGCCTATGGAAGACGGCTCTGGCTCTGACCCTCTCATTCAGAAAGCTTTTACTCATAGCACACGCCATATGAAGAATAGGAGGAAGAAGCATTTGATCATTTCTGCCCCCTTGACCACACACCTTGATATAGTAATGCAAAGTGCTCGTCTGCCCTTACAGTTTCCTTTTCAACAGCAAGTGTGTTTTGGTTTCATTAGTCCATGTCTCATTTTCTCCTGCTCACGTTTCCAGCCTCGTGCCATCAGCGGTTTAGCTCTTCACATTTCATCTCCAGCCCTCTATCTTGCTACCTCCTTCTCTAATACATCTATGAACAGACATAGTATTCCTGCTGTCCATTTCTCTGCTTATTGATATCAGCTCTTGATGGTAACGAACCAGAAACAACACACCCAGGCTCTGCTCCTACCCAAAAATGAAAAGAGTTAGCAAGCCTCACCTGCACAGCAGTGCGAAGAGAGAACTCATGCAATACTTCCTGGCCAGGCATCATGGTGGCCAACCATAACTCCAAATTTCTTTTTCAATATCAATTTTTAGTCCACGCTAAACCCAAGGGTGCCAGTAGGTTCCAGTCTGTATGAGGTAGGTTGGGGCTGTAGGAAGGGATAGGAAGTGGGCAAGAGTAGAGGCTGGGGGACAACCAAAAGCCAGATGCACAGGGGAGCTGTACAGCTTCTAAAAAGGGCAATCAGAAAACCAGGAACACATGTTTTCAGCTTACTTTGTCCTTTCACACATCTGTGATCGTGGCTTTAATGGTAATTTAAATCCAAAAGAATCCTTCTTCTATGGCATTTAACAGTATTAACAACCATCATGCCTCTAAACATTCAGAAGCCAAATCCTAGGCTCGCTAAGCTCAACAGCAAAATTCTCCGTGACTTCAGCAATACTCAGTTTTGGCCTCAGGGTACTGAATGCAAGCACACATGAGTACTAAAACTAATCTGCACTGATATTTACATAATTTCCCTATATGTAAACAAATTAACACAGCCACAATATTTGATTGTGCTTCTGTCTTCCATGACCAATGAGTCAAAATTGCTTGTTTATAGTTATTAGCAATATAAACCTGCAATCAATCAGCACTGTCTTCACCCTGCAGAAGCAGGAAGAGAGGAACTACAAAAGCCATCAGGAAACAGCAACAGACACCCGAGCCCCAGGAGTCAACTGGGAGCAGTAGTACTGATCACATAGAGCAAAAGGAAATAATCTTCTTCCTAACTATGAACTTAAAAAGAGTATTTGAAAAGCAAATCTGTTAGGAGAACAGAATTAAGCTACTGAGGTAGTTGATCAAGGGATTTAGAAAAATAATCCAGATTTCTCTCTATTAAAAAAAAAAAAAAGGCAGAAAAAAATTTCAAAGCTGGTAAGAGATCTGCTTCTGTTCTTCTGATAACAGGGCATAGAACAAGATCAGGACAAGAGTTCCACCACACTACACGCCACAAAGATACCATCGCAGCTGCGAAGAGTCTAAATAGGCAGCCTCAGTCACAGCAGCTCCACAACCTCTCAGGGAAAAGAGCTGTGGTCTCCCAGCTCCCACCCTGGTGTACCATTTGTTACACCATGCCATTGCTCTCCTATTCCAGCAATATCTGGAAGCATATACATTTTCGTCCTTACGGCATGCTTTGAAGCTGATTTTCTGGTACAGGCTTTTTCTCCTTTATACTTTCCCCCCAATATCCCCTAAAACTTTCCTTGCTGGCATTCATTTCACCCAAGTCTTCTTGGTATAGAACTAAAACAAAGCAGCAAACAGGATAAAAACAAGGGAATTGCTAAAAGCAGCTGCACACAGCACCAAACATACACTCCTAAATTTCCAGGTAAGTACAACAAACGCAGCACTTCAGATCACTCTAATTTCCATCAGTTTTAAACTCTGTCCTAGAGTACCTCTGGTAACTAACCAAATGCTTGAATCTACTAGACATGCTGGCTAATGACCAGGCAGGAATGATGAACAAGAACTGGTAAGCTAACTTGCAATCCATACCATCAAGAAGCATCCATTACCTTAAGGGCAAAAGTCACTCCTGTCTTCTGTTTTCTATCTCTTCTTTGACATTCAAATAGAGATACAAAACCAGACATGCAGACTGATGATACAGAAAGGTCCCTGCATCTCACTGAGGGTTTTTTTTCCCTTGACACTGAGACCAGATCAGCATTCCCAGAGACGTGAGCACCTCAGCTCACCTCAGCTTGCACTTGAGAGAGACCTTACAGGTACTGAGTCTAACCCATGGAGTTTGACTTTACTGGCACAGAAGCAGCAGACTGTGCAGCTTACATGCTACTTCTGCACCTCCCTCTCCCCAATACAGTATTTTCAGCCACTCACAGTATTTTCAAAGGAATAAAACCAATTCAACACAAAACACAATCCAGGCAAGTTCACGAGATGTCTCAGGAGCTGGCAGCAGGTAGAGAAAAAGAATGGCAAATTACAGGTAGGGAAGGCAGGAATGGGAAATTGAACATCTGAAAAAGCACAGAGGTCACCAACTTACTCATTAAGCGACTTCATCAGCACACAGGACAATCTAATTCACCAGGTAGCAACCATCAAAGCAAAACCAAATAGTCTTTGGGGCCAACTCCAGCCTTACTTATGGCTTTTATTCCTCAGAATATTCAGTCACAAAAAGTGGAGCTGATCTCACACACTAGGTAAACCACAGCAGATTGGGGTGTGTGTGTATGTGTGTGTGTGTGCTAGTTTCCTTGGCATGGTAAATTCACCTGGGATCTTTCATCCCGCCTCTGCACTAAAACCTACCTCCTGCTTGTGAGAGACTGTGTCTCAGGACATGGCTAACACTGATTATGACCAACAACAGCCTTTTCAGCATCTTCTCAGAGCATACACCAATGCAAAAATGCCCCAGAAAAGTCAGTTGTTTCTTCTGTGATTGGTTTAAGGCAAAAAAAATAAAATATAGGAACATAACAATTATCCTAGTATTTAGCCTCCACTACACAGATAGGGCTGTGACAGCAAGCAATAGCAAGTGGGTTCTTTATGTGCTTTCCCAGGATAGCACTAGCTCTTGGGAGAGCAAGGTGGAAGAGAAGGGAGGGGGTACTGCCATTAGGATTTTCCATCACAGTCCTTTGACATCACATCAGGATTATTCCCATATCTGAAAGGGAGTGCTTTACTTCAAAATCAGGTGTTTAGACTGAAGGTTTTCTTGTACCTCGGGATTTCTTTTGGAGGCCAGGCAGGAGGGAAAGCCAGCAATAAAACAACTACTTGCTTTATTCTCATCAGTCATAACTGGAGTACTCCTCGTGTACTGCAAAAGCCAACACAAGCCCTAGAAAAACAAGAGCCCTCGACCTGTCATGCTTAATAAACACTCTTGGACTTTTTTTCTCTGTAGCGTCTGTGCTGCTGCCCAACCTGTTCTGCCTACAAAGAAAGGTCACGGCAGGGCCTGGAAGGGTTTGAACCAATTTTTCACCCAGCAGCAACAGCGCTATGTGCTGATTCTGCCACATTTGCTATTGCTTCAACCTCAGCGCCCTCAGAAGACCAAACCCTGCCGGTTTTGCGCTGCCAATCTTCCCTGACTCAAGAGGAACGCCATCCAAATCTTGATGCTGGCGTGCAGTCGTGCATCTGCCTGCAAGAACAGCATCTCCATACACAAGCTCACGTGGGCCAGCAGTCAGAAGGACGGGGGAGGAAAGGCTACGTGTCTGTTTACACCCTCCACAGCTGATGGGTGGGAAGGGAGCTGGGAGGGAACCGCGTAGGCAAAAAAACGGGGAGCACATCCTTAACTACCACTTGCAGAGCGGCTGAATCAGCGCCGGGTGGATGGCTATTTACTGCTGACACAGACCTGCCATAAATCACTACCTTTCTGGAGCAACAAGGAAGTTGCAGCGGTGACTGAGTCATCCTCCATCCTGACGCCATTCCAGGAGCGGAGCCATCTACATCCCCCAGCTTTGGGTTGTGCCCGTGGCCCAAAAATAGCTTTTTAAGTCAAATCCTGCAGTCATCCTTCAAATCTGATACGCTTTATTTACACTCAGCAACAATACATGTATGTTTTTGACACTGCTGAGAGTAACCAGTGCTTAAATTATTTGCTTAACAAAGGAGTCTTATAAGTCACACTGAGTATGCAATGTTTTCTGACCCACATAGAAGCTAGTAATTTGCATTTTATGGAACACTTCGCATAGACAACCCATATTAATAGCCAACAACTTGCTGTATGCAAAAAAAATAATAATTGAAAAGCAGTTGTCAGCACTGTTATTTGTTTCACAGGTAACTCACCTCGTTAAATTGTAGTTATTAAATTCCTAATGACCTTCTGAAAAGCTGTTCACTTTGAGAGCCTTTTTTTAAGGCATGAGCTCACAGAACACCAAGCAGTTGCGGAGGAAGTACATGACAGCTACCCCGCAGCCTGTGGGAGAGGCCAGGCAAAAATCTCTGCCAAAGATGTCACTCTGATCCCGCTTTGGCTGAAAAAGGGACTTCATGAACCTCCCCTCTTCTCCAGGCAGTCACTTGACTGGGCTTTTCTCACAAATTTCTGCCCTAATGCCAAATTAATCCTACTTCATCCAGTCCCCACGCATCTAAGAAGCTCCAGCTTTTTTTCCTCTCCAATCACTGGCTTTTAAATTGTTTCTGTTGCAGCACCCAAGCATTTGCTGCAGATGAAAAAAGGCTCAGAGACTCGCACAGAAGTGTAAAGGCAAGCAAAAATTACATCACGAAGCCTGGGATTTTCATAGTCTGAGGGAAAATCAGGTCCCCTGAATCCCACTGCAACTCAGTCAAAAGTCAAGTGCATAATTTTTCATTATGTTGGCTAAAATTCCCAAATAAATGTACAACTAAATGTTGCTGCAGAAGGCTGAGCATTTATTATTCTCCTGAATGCTGTTACTAAGCCTGAGGCCTCTTATTCCTTTTACTTTTTGATTTATTTTTTGAGGAAATTGTCTCACTCTTGCCAAAACGTCGAAGATGCAGAACGCTTGCTACAGGAAAATCCACCTCAGAGTCAGCTCCTGTCGTTGGGGAAGAACAACAAACAAACCCTATATTGTGAGCTGACAATCATCATGATCTGCCCATTAGTGTTTCGTCACTCTTGGCCGGTCTGTCACGCTGATGGAGCCTGTTTGTGTTGGGGATGACAGTCACTCCACGCTGCTGACGTCTTTGCTCAGGGCTGTGCCGCGGTCTCCAGTACACAATCTGCTCCAGAACATGCAGAATGGCTGTTGCCATTTCAAAAGCTTTCCCGGCATATTCCTGTGGACTGAAGCAGGAAGATTTCGGGCAGCCAGGGGCTGATTTATCTTCCATACAAACGCCTGCGGTTGTAATTCGCACAGCTCTTCCAAACAAAACATTTTCACTGCCATAGCAAAGGCAAACTCCCCCAAACCCAATTTGTTTGGTGGTTAATTAGTATCCTCCGCTGCAAGGTCTGAGACAAAAGAAAGAAGCGCTCCCCCTCCTCCCACAAGCATCAGGACTTTTTAATCCCAAAGATACACCTTATCTGACATGACCAAAACAGAACTGGTACAGTTTCCTCTTATTTTATTCTTTTTTTAAAAAGAGGAAAAACAACAGAAATAATCTCAGAAGCTCATTCAATAGAAGGTTTTGATTTTCATTTCAGTAGTATTGGCCATACACTTTCAAATGGTAGGTTCCCACTCCCAAAAACTAGCTAGTAATTTAAAATCAAATCATAAGGAAAAAAACAACTATGTCCATAAGAACTTTGAGTGGTAAATATAATGGAAAATAAAGAACCCTGGCTGCTTTTTCTTTAACCCACTAATAAAACAAGTCCCTAAAATACTCATGCATGTTTCTCCTCCATGTATTTCTGCGGCAGCTGAAGGGGAGAGCATCCAGATCTGCTCCCCTGGATTCAGTCTGGCTTATTCAGCAGGTCTGGTTCTGCTATTTCAGATTCCTGCAAAAATAAAGGCTCAGAAGAGAAAGCTCAGCCTCTGGGCATCCACCAGAGCGCAGCTACTGCGCGCACGCAAGAAGCACAACTGTCCTGGAAGAAAAGGAACAGCACCCTGTCCTTCAGCATCACATGGCTGACCACGATCAGCAGCCAAAACCACATCTTTAAACAACCTACTTCAGATGATGCTGAAGGCAGCTCCACAGCGACGGAGCGCTGTGTTGCATCGGCAACAAACGACCGAACTCGTGCACATTTTGTCAGTACATTTATTGCACATCAGCCGCATCCCCTTTAAGATGCAGCTGAGACAAGCAGGCCTGTCAACAGAATTAAGGAGAAGGATCCAAACTGGGTATTGCCAGAAGAGAGAAACATCTTAGTCATCCCTTAGAGCTGGAATGAGCTTACAGCCTGTAAGCAGCCCTTAAAAAGACAGTATTTGTTGTGTTTACCAGATGATTCTTCCCTCAGACTGTTTTCTAGTGGAGATGTGCAAACATCGTGTATTCAGAACTTTACTGAATAGCAATTTAAAAGGAATTCTCCAAAAGAAAGGGGAACTTTAAGAAGCCCACTTTCCTAGGAATGGTACACCAACATCAACACATCCTCTAGAAACCTACTGCCACCATAAGAAAGGCAGGGAGAACAATGTGTTCCTTCCTCTGTGTCTTCCTGCTCAAACAACCTCCCTGCTCAATATCTTAAATTGCACAGACTCCACAAATCTAATTAGCCACGAGTCTAAACCGCACAGTCTGTCAAACATGCATAATCACATTAAGGTTGTTTTGCTCTTATTAATAAAAACCTGGGGAGGGATGAGATAAAAATCCTAAGGATAAAAGTCTAAAAGGTAAATCCCTCCCCCTCACTGAATAAAGAGAGGTCTTTGTGCGGATAAACTCTTCTATTAGGCAACCTGGATAAACTTTTCTTTGTTTATTATAAAAGCACAAGTTCACCAAACTCCTTTTATGTCCTGATGTATGAAATGATTCCAGCTACACAGCATTTCACAGAGTTAAAGGGACGAGGCTACGGTATTTATAGATAACACATTCAGGGCTAGAATTTTGGTTAGTGACAACATAGCTACACAGCCTCAATGCCTAACACAGGCTTTTGGGAAAACGCCCACCCGTGTATATAGATCCTGGAAAATTTTTCCTATTAAATGCATATTTCAAATGAACTTGTCTTTTATCTTTTTCCAAACTTGATGGATGAAGTCTATTACTTTCTGTTAGAGATAAAGAAACAGAAGAAAAACAAACTGAGGCCACTTCCGTAATTAGAGGAAAGACCCTGATGCTTTCAGATATGTTTGGGGTTTTTTTTTATTAGCAATAGCACTCCATTCTTAAAAATGGGACCTCATTTTTACTAAGGACATACCATACACTGAATCTGTAAACATCTTAAAACACAGACAGACAGGGCTCCACAAAAGAGAATCAATGGGTTTCTTTGATTTAGATAACAAATTAAGAGCTCACAATAGTTATAAAATCTATTTCTCCAAACTGCTAATCCAGAGCACTGCCTAAAGGCTGTTCAGGACCGGACCAAGGCTCCAGTTAAACCACTTGGCATTGGCATCTCTTCACTTCAGAATTATCTTCCTTTGAAGCAAGGGAGAGCAGACACACAGGCAGGGGATGCTGCTGGATTAATATGTTTGTTACAGAGATCTTACCCATATGCATGTACGGTTGCTGTGTATAGCATTGTTATGTAAGTGTCTCTATTTCTAAAACAAACAGAAAACGTTTTTCTGGTCACTCTCTACTATTACCTGACACATAAACCAGTAAGCTGAAATTCCACCCACTTTAATCATAAGTTTTAAAAGCTTCAGGGTAGAATAACAGTAGAAATGACAAGATGAAGATTTTCTGTTTGCTTCGAAAATGTGACAACTTCACCCGTTTTTTAACAATAGGATTTCAGAAGCTGCCATAATAATAAATAAATTACCAACTGCTGGAGAGCTTCTTTCAGCCCTTGTAGCCCATACAGACTCCTGGACCACCAGTACAAAAACAAATACTGTAGGCAAATTCACAGTCCAAAGACTCTGCTTCCCTGTCACACAAAGGAAAAGTGGAATTTAAAACAATTTTGTAACATCCATCTATTCCTGAACTGGTCCAGGATGGAAAGCTACCCTAAGAACAATTCGGGGACCAAGTCATTGTTTTTATCGCATGATGCTGCACTTAGAGAAATCTATATTTCTTAACTTCAAGCTCTTTATACAATTTTTTGAATTCTGTTACCCGCATCCTTCCACATCCTCGAAAATGTTGCACCAGATACCTTGCGAAGATTTACTTTGGCAAGAACTTCAAACAGAACTGCTGAAGTCACTCTTTGGCATACAGCAACTCCTTTGTAGTCTGAGTCGCTCTGAATCAAGACTTACCACAGTCTATGCACAAGATGTATAGCTACAGAAATGGCATCACTTCTTGTATTTGAACATTTTTTTGCATGCAATCACCTAAACGCGACAGCCGTAGTGGTATGTATCTATGAAAGGTGACTGTAAATGGGGCTGGGAACACTACAAACACATAGCAGTGATCTTAAGATACGTTCTAAGACCTGTTAGCATCCCCATACATATTACTTTTCTGCGTAAAAAAAAAGTGAAGATATTTTTCCAGAATTCAGATTAAATCACAGATCAGAAACTTCAAATGGCAAGTCGTAAAACAAATAAAATAAAATCCTTTCCAGAGTGCACAACTACACCAGAAGTTCACTGACACAGGATGTTATGAACACTAATGCCATTAAGTTTTTCAAAACAAATCAGACATTTTTCAGAAAAGACAACCATAAGCAATTATTAAACACAACCTCAATGGAACTGCCAGCCTAAATATTCCCTCGAGTGATGACTGCTGGAAGGTTCTACCAGGAGGAATACAACTTTGTAGCTAAGAGTTTTCCTATGCACCTGTAAAGGGCCCCACAAAAAAAAATATAAATACCGAGCTAAACAGTTCTCTAGTCTGACCAAGACCAACCACTCTTCCTCAGTTCACAAAACTGAAAACGAGAAGATACCACTCTATTAAGAAATGGAAGCTGAATAGACTAGTTCCAGTAAAAGAAAGTCTTAAAATTACTGATTGCATATCACATTCCACACAACCTCCTCTCTGAACATCCTACAATAATATGGCCTTAACAATAACGTATTTCCAAAAGAACCTCTTTAGATTCCAGGATACCCAAAATGTATTGTGTACATTTAGTCACAAACGTGTTACACAGCACAAACATCAGCCAACAGCACATACTCATAAGCGCCTGTGAAATCCCTTTGCAACTAGACGCCTGCTTATATAGAATTAAACACAGTCAGCAAGGAATGACAATAACAGTAATAAAAACCCTTTCTGGAGAGTTTTTGAACGTGTATCCAGAACATACTCCTGTTCCGTCATCTTCTGCTAAAGGATGGAGGAGCAGCATCCTTGAGGAGCTCATGAGAAACCAAGAGGTAATATCAGAGCTAATACTAAACTGCCTATTGATCCCAGCTGGCTTCCTACAGCACGCTTACCTTTCCCTGAACGAGAGGAAGGTTGGAAGGTCTCAGGCTCCATACCAACATGAAGGCCTCTGGAAAACCGACTGTCAGGAGTCAGTTATCCCTCCTTTCCCCCAAACACTTGACGTCACTGCATACCGTAGTAACGGTGGGCATATTTCACACTACGGTATTTTTAGAGCAAGGTCCACTTCTAGAGCACCAGAGCCCACACAAGATCCTTGTCCTGGAATAGAAGACAGAGGTCCAAGCAAGGCATGGGCACACAGACACAAGGAGAGGTCCCTGTTGTAATGCCTCCCCCTCCTCCCCGTGCTCCAGCTACTTCCCCCGCATCCCAGGCACCCCTCATCCCACTCCATCCCACTCTTTCCCCTCTCTACATCAGCTCCAGTCTCTCCCGGCAGGGTCTCATCTCAGATACACCAGCGATGTCTGACCTTTGCCATGCAGCACACACGTCATCCCCTCCTCTCCCAGCAGATTCAGGGAGACGAGCCTTAAACACCTCTCGCTGCTTCCACGACAACAAGAAAAAACAGCCAACTAATAACGAACTGGTGGAGGGGCTGCCAGCTTCAGCAAACGTGTTTGGAATTCTGTAGTTATTTTTTTTTTAAATTTTATTTGAAAAGCTTCCAGTTGTGCACTGGTCACCTTCCTAGACCCAACACCTATGCTGCAACTAGCACGGAGCCTGCACAGCAGCCCAGGCACGATCGGGCTGTGCACAAAGCCCAGGCCTTTGCTTGTCAACTAAATGAAGCTGAAAGTTTGCCCATGCACACAGGCAGCATCTAACGCACCACAGAAGCTCCTGGAATACAGACAATCAATAGTAAGTGCACTATAATCCTGAGAAGTTCACAAAGAAATATAGTATTTGTTATGTTACTGTGTCCAGTCATTGTGCTTTTGTCCAATATTTGCAATATATTAACTGCAGCACACCTCTCCGACGTAAACAGTCACCCTAATCCACGTTGTTATATATATCATTTGTTTACCCAAAGTTGAATGATCATTTCAACCTTTGTTAATCTGATTGCATAACAAACCACAGCGGCTTTAAATAACCAAGCTGCTCTCTCCAGCACAGATTAGTTCGAGTCACTCATCTCAGTCTCTTTTAAAAGAAGCCCGCTTCTTTTAAAAGACAAAATTGAAACAGATAATGGAGAAAGAAAAAAATAAAAGCACCTGGGCACTGCTTTCACGGCCAACTACCATACAAGTGACATGGCAGCGTGCAGATGCAGTGTAGTAACTTCACACCTGGTGCAGGCTGCAAGCACAAGGTAAAGCTGAACGTTTTCAGCCACTGAACAATATTGCACAATTAAAGCTCATTCTGCTAGACCTTATTCACAGCCCCAGTGCAAGCTATTGAGCAAGCTATACAGCGTGGATTTTCAAAACAAGTAATTGCACGTATATAAACAAAGGCCATAATTTACATACCAAATCTCATAAAAGCTTATCTACCACATGACATCACACCCATAAATTACAACTTGAAGTACCAGCGCCAAACTGCTTCTGCCCTCCCACCCCAAAATGAACACGATTAATACCAAACACTGCTCATCCATGCCTGTGTCTCTTGGAAATAAACACACACGAAGTGCTTCCCGAGGCAGAGTAGTATTTAAAGATTCTTCAGACAATGAGAATATTTATAATTATTATCGTATTGCATCATCACAAAGTCTTAAACAAATCAAGCTGCCTCAACATACAATGCTTAACATAATATGAGGTTAAACAACATCAAGTAGTATCAGTGCTCTTGTACCAAAGGGGAAACCCCTCCAGCCCCCATGCACAGAAGATCTTCAGGAAAACGAAGCCTTACAGGTATTATCAAACAGCGAGTTAGAAAACCAAACCCAAAACACACGTATTTCTTCGAACAGACTCAGGACCAGAATTCCTCCAATGAAATTCAACCAACCAAGGCATGGAGAAAATGAAGGGCAGGAGAACGGGAAACAATATGGTGAGGAACATGTTTTGGCACCTCTTGGTTTTAGTTCATCGCCAGTCCCTGATGAGCTCATGAGAAATCAAAAGGCAATATCAGGTCCAATACTAAACCGCCTATTGATCTCAGCTGGCTTCCTACACCACGCAACAAAATCCATCCTCTTGCCTGACACCCATGGTGGCAGCCTCACCACAGAAGTTCCAGACAAGACAAACATTAGCAAACGACTCTCTAACAAACATGGATCTGAATACCTTTGTAAGGGGAAGCGAGCTAAGTATCTCCCTCCACTCCAGGCACACATATCTGCTCATCTGAGTCAGTCATCACCCACAGATCTGTACCAAGGATCTGCCTGCGCCGGGGGACTACCCAGACAGCAGGACCCACAGCAGGGCAGAGAGAAGCTCCACCAAGCTTCTGTCCACACCAGCTGGGTCTTCGCCGCTTCCACCAGGCTCACCCCGCACCGAATTCACCATTTCTGCCTGTTTTTCCCAATCTGACATCACACCGGCACAAGCACAGCCTGACATCTACAGTTAACTCCGCGGTGGTGTAGGTGCCGCCTGGCTCGCAGGCATTCCGTGTTGCAATACGCTTTGCTGCTAAACCCTTGAAAGAGAGGAGATGGATATGGATATGTACAGACACACACACACACAATCTGCCACAGAAAGCCTCGCAGCGACTTGTTCTTTCTCCACCAAGCCATCAGACCTGCAGCGAGCTATATCCCTCCTGCCAGAGGAGGAAAATGCAGCAGGAGACACC
>VXBW01006173.1:726875-770695 GCA_013400375.1 Thinocorus orbignyianus | reverse complement strand
GCGGGGAGGCGGGGAGAGGGCCGGGGCGGAGGGTCCGCCGGGGCTCCTCCTTCACTGCCCGCCTCGGGGGTTGCGGGGGCCGGGAGGCCGCGCCTTCGCCCACTGCTCCGGGGGAGGGACGGAGCGGCGCCCAGCTGCCCTTTTGGGCGGGGGGCCGGGGCCTTGTTCCCACCCGGCCCGCGGTGCTGCGAGGGGCTGGGGAGGCGGCGCCTCAGGCGGCGGCCGGCGCTGAGGTTCCCTCCCCGGCTGCCGCCTCACAGCAGCGCGCCCCCCCTTCCCGGCTGGAAGGGCCCAGCGACCCCATGTCGGCCTGGGCCTGGGTCCGGTGGGAGGCAGAGGGGCTGGCGGGGACCGGGCCGCAGGCCTGGTTGGCGGGGCCGAGGGCTTGGTTGATAGGGTCGGTCGTAGGATGATAGAATTGTCTAGGTTGAAATGGACCTTAGAGATCATCGAGTCCAACCATCAACCAAATACATCATGGAACCACGGTGTTTGGAGTCCCCTTCTCTGGAGATTTTCAAGACTCACCTGGATGCCGTCCTGAGTAATGTGCTCTTGGCAATCCTGCTTCAGCAGGGGCGTTGGATTAGATGTCTCTAGAGTTCCCTTCCAGCTGACAATTCCATGATGTCGCCACATTTTCACACACAAAACTGTGGTTTTGTATTCACAGAGACATAGTTTTTAATGAAAATGACTGTTGACTGAAAAAAGATGGAGGTTGAGGTGAAACTTCTTTGAAGATCCAGTTATAAAAGCTTTCTCAGATTGTTTCTGCCAGGAAGTGCTACCGTGTGAACTAGGAAGACTCCAGCAAGCTCACATTCTTTTCATCACTTACAGTTTTAGTATCTTTCAATAATCCAGATGAATACATTTTCATCTAAGGACATTTTTCCTTCACCATTATGAAAATGTTAAAATAAATAACTGTTTGTTTGCCAAATCCTGGGCAAGATCCTATTTGCAGTCATTTCTACCTTTGTCTTTCTAGCAGTCTAATTATTTTTCTCTGCATCAGCAAAGGCTACCAGAAAGGTGGACATAAACAACATCAAGAGATTCCAAAAGGGGGAATATTTTCAAGTCTGCGTTGACGTCTTTGAAGTCAACTAACTGGTTTCCATCCTTTTCACTTCAGAGAGCTGATACTGTTCTAAAGACACGTGGAGATTTTCAGTGAAAAATACGATTGCTATGCCACTATAAGCTGTGCTTCCTATAAAAACGACCAAATAAGAACAGCATAAAGCAGACATATTTTGTTTAGCCTCCACAAACAAACCTCCCTGATGTTTTCCTTGTGATGTGTGCAGCTAGTTAACATGCGTAACATAATTATTTACATGTCAATCCATTTCCTTATGCACAAATTTGTTGATCAAGTTTGTCTACCACTCTCAAGTAGTCAAACATACATCTAAAAGCAGAAAATAGTCATTTCCCAGATTTCTCATGTTTGTTTTACTCATGTTTGAGAAGAGATATCACATACTGGAGAGTTATTTTTAGAAGCTGGAAAATGATAAATAGTGATTTCCAGAACGCATTTGGTACCACATCAACTGAGCCTGGCGTTCTGCTCCTGCTTAGTGGTGCCCAAACTAGTTATTAGTTCATTACTACGAGAATAAATTACAGTTTTAATATTAAAAACCAGAGCTGGGGGTTGTTCCTACAAGAAGATGACAACTTTTATCCTGATTGGTTTTGTACAGTACAAAAGAAATTAGCTTTTCTGATTCAGTTCTCCTGCTGCTGTGGGAATAAACTGACTTGGATCTGGGGGAGCTTGGATCATGGACTAAAGAGTAGCTAAAGACAAATATTTGAGTAGATACAATTATTACTATAAGAAAAAGAAAAAACACACAGGAAGAGAGAGGGATGAGGATAGGAAAGAGTATTGAGGGAATCGGTGGCTCCAGGGAGTGCACCTGGTTGTCTTCATTTGAAAGAAGCTCCACCTCTGGGCCAAATTCTGCTACACTAAATTTTGAGACCCTTTCTTCTCTAGGGCCATAGCTTGTGTGCCACTGAAACCCATGGGCTTCTCATCAGGGAGCCCTCTCCAAGCAGGGCTGCCTCTGGCATCAGCAGGATGTTCCTTCACATTGACTCTGACATAGCAACACACTAGATGGAGCAGAGAGCACAATATGCCCAATTAATTTCCAATGATGCCAGCAAGCTTTAAAGCTGGTGAGTTGGTGTCTCAACGTCTGAAATTTTGCACTACGAGAGGTTGGTTGTTGGTTTGAACTATGCATTATTTCTGTTCTGATGTATATGTTTGATTAGAGAATGCTTTTTACCCAGGCTGATGTATATTATTTCCAGTATGGCTGCAATCATAGCGAGAATATGGACTTGTTTTCTCATGCTTGTACTCACACTATACTGTTATAGCACACTTAAATTCACAGAAGAACATTTTCAGTGCAATAACACTAGTTTCATGGGAAGAGTTAAAAGTGTTACAGCTGGTGTACATGTAGAACAAGCCTTGAAGATGTGAAATGTAAAAGTGCACACTGGAAACAGCTAGCCTTTTAAGAGAGCAGTTAAGACAGTGCTGTAGAAATACCAAGTTGGCCTTTTTATGAAACAAACAAATAAACAAAAAGTTATTTGGCTTTCATCAGGCTACTGCAGTGAAATCAGCATGTGTGTGTATGCGCTGCACAGTGCCTAAGCTGTATCAATACAGTGATACTTGTGGGGATCTAGCTGCCTTCTTTTCTCCTAAAAATGGGAATATGGTTCACTTGTCTGTGCCAAAGCTACACTTCTTTTACCTGTGTCCTACTTGTTACTGGTAAAAAAATAAACTGCTACTTTATTCAGGTACAGGCTGATAATGCACACAGTGCCTGTGCATCTCCATAACTTCTTTCCCCAAATATGTTTGAGTGGTCTGAAAAATCTGATTAAATCTGAAATTCAAGGATTGTCTGAAAAAGGCGTGTCGGCAGCAGACCTCAATGATTGCTCGGCTGCAGTGTTGTGTGGTCTGAATGGGTGTCACCCTGTCTTCTTTATGTTGATCTGCTTCATGGCAGGCTTTGAAGTGTCTGGATCAGCAGGACTAGATTTTTTTTACCTTGCTTAATGTGATGAAGGTGGAGGAAAAAGGCTGACCTATTTATACTCTTTAGCAGACACCAACATTTGTGATTGTAGCTGCAGGTAGAGCAGTTAAGTAAAAAAAAAAAAAAAAAAGAGTAACTAAGAGACTGAGCAGATCGCAGTTATCAAGAAGCAGAGGATGAATTTTTCTGTTTCAGTGAGGACCAAATCAGGCTCCTAAATGTCCTAACACACATCCCGATAACTGGGGAATGAGACTACTCAACGCATCTCCACAGCCACCTGTGCTCTGGTAATTCCTTTCAGAAAATAGCTACCTCCATTAATCTTACTTCATTTAACTGAATTAAGTGTTATTTAAGTGTTATCTATATTTTCTATACTGTGACCAGAGGGAGACTGAATGCCATACATAAGCTTTTTGTATACATGTGTGTACAACTAAAGAAGTACTGGAGGAGATTCACCCTCACCCAACTCCATGGTGTTGGACAGAGAGAAATTTATCCTAATAAACTTCTGAGACTGCATGGGAACATCCCCTCCCTTGCCTGGCACCAAAGGGTGTGTTTCTGTGCTTCAAAACAGGATCAGGGCTTCTTCAAACACAACTAACCATTTGCAAAATACAAGGAGCCTTCTCTTCACTTGACATGGCTGGGACTACAAGGTGAAGATCAGCTTTGGAGTCCCACCTGATCTGTGTGCTGGGCTTGTTTGGGCACAACGTCAACTTCAGCCACTCGGTTTCTCAATCCTCAGTGAAACAGGAATAAGTATTTCTTGGCTCCTCACCCAAATGGTGCAAAGTTTTATTTTGCTGTATTTGAACAGCACTTTGAAGATACAAATCCCTAGCATTATGATCTGTTTCAACATGTATGTCCTGCTAGTAAAGTACCACGTAAAAGCCCAGCTCTCATCTCAACCACAATGGTATTAAGAGTAATGCAAATGATTCAGAAGTCTGAGTAGTTCAGAGCCCGTAAAAGATACCAGATGTAAGCAAAGCCAACAAAAAAGTCTGTGTACTACTAAGCAGCATTACAAAAGACTCACATACCAATATATGCAGAATATTATTTGTATTGTAGGAGAAGTGTTCAGTATCCTCTCTGGCAGAAAATTGTATGTAAATCACAAAATACTGTCTAAGATGTTCTATAAATACATAAACCTTGTGGGCTAGGCAATGAGTTGGAGACTGTTACCCAATCTGCCCTGGAGCAGGCCAGGGAAGTAGATCTGCTGCTGAAAGAGAAAGCAATTTTCCAAGATTTATAGACTATAAATATTTTATTTACCCTCCAAAGAAGAAGTCCATGCTCGTTGCAAAGAATGTGTATAAAGTATGTGTAGGGTTGGATTGTCTTTGGTTTTGCGTGACTGTGAAAATAAAGCATCCTTGGAAGCCAGGAGAGTTCAGGTGTCTTTGGGTCCCATTTTATTCATTACAAGGAATTACTGTGAGTTTTCTCAGACACGTCTGTCCTGGGAGCACTGCAGTGTCCTTACATGCCTGTGACTGCATGGAGAGCTTTTCAGACCTTAATTCTGAGCTGAGAAAATACAGATGAAACATGAATACAGAACATTTTGATATATTTTCAATTCAAAAGGTACTGTCCAGCAAGCTGTTTCTGCTTTTAGCTTTCTTATAATTGGGTCTACTCTAGCTGAGATATAGCACATCACCTCTAAATGCTCTGTACACTCTAACCAATGTATAACGAATGGGGGTTTTTTGGTATGTGCATCCTCCAAGTCTCATTAGAGGTAGCACTAATATTCTAATATTCACTAATATTCTCCCAACAAAACATATTACTACCTCTACATCATCGAATGGTCCCACTCAGTTTTTTAGATAGTATGCACATTGGTGTTAGTAGTGAAAAAACTATCTAAAACCAAGAATAAAATCTGTTCTAGTGAACGGATGAGAATTCTCTGTCAGCAATGACTTAATTCAGCAACTGTTATCTCACTGGCATCAGGATTACATGGTGCTCTTAATAAAGAAACATTGCACTGTATGAGTAAAACTTTTATCTTCCAACATCAGAGGAAGTTACCCATGACTTCCTTTTAGCTGCTGACGGAGAGAATACGTCGGTGCAGAGAAGTACCCAAAGATACAGTGACTCTACAGGAATGAGTAAAGCCTGGTGAAATGTGAGCCAGTATGTTTTCCCTGGGGACGTTTCAGATAGCTCCTATTTCTACGTGGGCTACAGCTTGTGAGCAGAGATAGTTTCACGGTAGCTTTTCTGAATCACAGAGGGCAAAGCGCAAGGCAAGTGTAAATCATTAGGACAAGGCAGCTCAGTCATCTGAGTTTGAAAATCATCTGTGGCTCATTCTGAGGTCGAGCTTTGCAGGGAAGGTTGTTTGATTGACTTGAAGAACTTCATTGCCAACTTTGCAATGCATCTGACCCAGGTTATTTTTGTAGCCGAAAGGTGGCTGCCTGTGTTTCTAGAGCTCGTATTTGTACACATCTTGATGCTGCAGTGTGCTGCTGTTACTTTATCTTCAGCTAAAAGTGAGAAGGAGGAACACTTGCCTCCCCTGTCTTCGTGATGCTGTACCTCTTCTGGGCCAGCCCAGACGTTTCCTGATTGCTCTCAGTTATTGTCCCTTTGTGTGCCCTTGCATCTCTCATGACCACTGCCCAGAATATAGACTGCCGTCTAAATAAACATATGATTTCTGCTTTATCTGAAGCAACTGTCCTTCCTAGTATTCACAGCTTCTTGACAGAAGCATATAATAAAAATAACCCTCTCCTGTTGGAGTCAGTTTTAATTCACCTCAGCCGTGCCACAAAATTTCCTTTGGATGCCAGTGGGAGGTGAAAGAAACTTTAGAAATAAAGAAATTTAGAAATTTTTAGAAATAAAGACCAAAGAAAATATAGGTAAAGTGCAGCTCTAAAGGACATAATATTTTAGATGAAAGACTTCCTTCAAAGCAGTCCATTGTATAGCGAGCATTAAATCTTTGAAGCTGGCAAGTGCCCGGACTAGCTCCAGCATTTAGATAACTGAATATCCCTCTTTGAAACCTGATGGTGGGAGAAATTGATGCACAGATTAAAAAAAATACTTGCAAAGGGAAGATGGAATGGCAGACATATATTTTGAGACGTGAAAAAAGAATCTCTTCATAAAATTATATATTGAATTAGCTCTGTTGCTTCAGCATGCAAAACAAGACTTGAATGATGTCATAAATGTCCAGGTGTATTTTTAGTCCCTCACTAAACCACCTGTTGGGTTAACTACAAGTCTGATACCAAAATTAAATGTTTTAATACATTTTAATTCCTTTAGTCCTTAGAGCCACAATGCCACTTTTATCCTGAGGCATTGTTAGCAGCACCCTGACCTTGGTTTGCAAGCAGTTAAAATAAAATTTTGACTTGAGCGTGGCAAAATCCTGCACTTTCCTACATCTAGGTGAACTGTAATTCCCACCTCTTGGCAGTGACCTTTGTGTCAAAGCCAAACAGCAAACTTGGGATGAGCGCTGGGTGGGTGATAGATCTTTAGAGTGATGGTTCAGGCAGTAATCTTATTGCCTAATTTAAATGTCGGCAGTAGAAAGCTGGTTTGCCTTGGCTCTACTTGTGGAGCCTAATTCACATGAAGTTCTGTCCAGCCAAGCTATGCTCTCTGGTGAAGACTTATTTTTCTTAGCATCTCCTAAGACAGCAGAGATGCATGTGTGAAACAAGGCAGTGTGAGTAACCTCCATGAAGGAGAAAGGTGCCTTGCCTCGAGAAAGAAGCTTGCACCACCAGCCTCCCATGAAAGGACAAGGGTCAGGAGCTCTGCTCTTCAAAGGGCTACAGTCCCATGGGAGTGAGGTGTGAGAAGATGGAGAAGTCGGCAAAAACAGAGGAGGAGGTTTCAGAAGGCAACACATGGCCAGGAATGGGGTAAGAGAGCTGAGAACTAGCTTAAAATCTGAGAATTTATTCATTTTCAAAAGAAAAAGTCCCGTGGATTCACTCCTCAGCCCTCACTGAATGTCCCACTGCACATCCACTCAGAATGAAAAGTTTCTCTTTGGACAGCCTGGAGGAGCCCGTGTGGTAGCACACAAGTGTGGTGAGGTGGGTTCCAAACCTACCTGCCAGCTATCACCTTTTAATTCAATGCTGCAGCAGTTCCTTATTGAGAAGAAGAGACAGTGGGTGAGTGAAAATGCCCTTTTGCTGGTAATTTTATGTTCTGAAGTTCAGCTTACGGATAGAAGGATCACCTGGGGGTATAAAAGAAAATGCAACTGGTAGTTTGACCTTTTATTGAATATAGTGGAGAGGTGATATGGGATGTGTTATTTTAGAAGAGCAAAATGACACATTAGGCACCAAAGAAGATAGCACTGGAGTTGTCTCTGACGCACCTAGAAGGCAACTCTAGGGGATTTTAATGAACAAATGGGGAAGAAGGGGTTGCAGTCAGCTTTGGGGAGGGGCAGCAAACACACAACTGGAACAGTCTGCATCAGCTTTCATCAACAGCCACAAACTCTAAGCATGGAGAGAGCAGCACCATGAATAAGCTTCCCACTATTTCGTAGGTGGTGCTCCTGCTGTGAGCTCTCCCAGAGGAGGCAAAGCAGGCTAGCTGAGAAGTCTGCAACGTCAACTGCACCTCCTCTGAAACACCCAGGTGGGATTTTTGCTTTCTGAGAGCAAAACCACACCTCAGTTCTGACCTCATAGGAAGTCAAGTGAAAATAGACCCAGTCGTCAACAAGAAGATCGGATCTGGGAAGGAAGTGTGGTGAAGGTCAAAGCAGAAGGACACTAGATAAATTCAAAATGTATGTAGTCTAACTATAAAAGTGTAAAGGAAGAAACTTCTTTGGGGCAAATGAGAGGAGATTTATAAAACTCTTGTTACACAGAAAAGAACTGGTATATTTGGAAGGATATATTTGAAGCAGCTTAATGTTACTTAAGGATGAGCCAGCTTAATCATATTTATTACCAACTCTTTGTAACAGGCAGAGTTGCAGAGATCCAGATTTTATGCTCAGCCCTGAAAAAAAGGAAAGAATAATGAAAACACTGCGGAAAGAGAAGGAGGCATTTGCCACTTTGGACGTAAGCAGACCCTTGTACCAGGTATACAGGATCTTCGTCCTTGGTTTTTGTGTATTTCATTGTTTCATTTCCAAACTTCCTATCTGATAACGTGTAAAGGAATGTGTATTTTAGACAGTTACCTCATTAGAGCTCAGATTTGTTTCATAGAAAGCCGGATGTTTTTGATGACATACAAGAATGCTGTAGCTAAAAAGCATTAAAATGCCAAGCTTGCTACACGTGTTAATGCAGAGTGAGCCTACATGGGCACACTGCAAATAGCTGCACTTCCTTCCAGTGGTCTGGAAATTACTGCTTGGCTTTCCTTGTTAAATGAAAAATGTGCTGTGTTAAAGATATGATTTTGAATCTTACACAATTTTATTTTTTTCATTGAAAACATGGAGAATAAACTCCTCCATTTTCAGTAACACTTTCAGATTTTCTGAAATCTCAATCCTCTTCATTGCATTGCCCCTGTATCACTTTGGAAGGTGGCTGTTGAGGCCTGGAGGGGGGAAAGGGATCGGTCAAAGCTCTCCCACAGTGTCAGGAGTAATTTAAAAGACATCTTTTTAAAATCTCACAGAACAATAGGTATTTCTGATTTATCTCTCAAATTTGAAATAACTATTCATTTCCAAACTTCTGAGTATCTCCCGCTGCAGAAATGTGTTCTTACGAGATAGTAAGCAGCAACTCTTCAACATCATGGACCAACATCTCACAAGTGTTTAATTTTGTTAGAGGAGTCTTTTGAATTATACCTGCCTGAGATAGTAATTTTCTGATTTTTACAATTAGATAGATATGTATCACTCGAGTATGAGAACATGGAAGAGCTGAAGCATCACTTGTATGAGGCAAAGATACAACTAACTTGAATTAATTCATTTTCTGCTCCCTAAGGATATGAAAGAAGATAATATTGTGGCAAGGAGCATTTCATTGAATGTATGTGACAATCAAGAGCTTGCCAAAAGCCTCTCAAAGACATCTTTAGTATTGTTAATTCTCGTGATCACATCAAGCTATTCATCTTTTATCAATTCAGATGGCTCTCCTTCTGGGGACAACCCATCTCTCAGCTGACATTTGATGTGTACTGTGGTAGCATCGCTGCAACTCTGAATGAAGGAAGGGTACAGTAGATTAGATGAAGCATCAGAAAGATGTTGTGTCAGTGTCACTTATCAGCAGCGAAGGCCAGTCTGGTGACCACAACTGAAAAGAAAATTAAAGATTTAAGAGAGAAAGACAGCCACAAGCTAAGAGTATCAGTCTGAGCCATAGCTCCCTTTTGCACATGGTTCTGCACTACAGTGCTGGCAAGTTGCACCAGCAAGACTCCCAGTGCCTTTAAAATCCAAGATCTGCATCCCTGTATTGAAGATACGTAGATGATGAAATATGCTGTGACGTGAAGAGTGTTGTCTGTCACCCCTAGCTAGCAGGGGCATTAACTGAACTCATTCCCTCCTCCCTTTCACGGGACATCAGCAAAAGGTAAACAGCAGCAACTTGCTGGAGCCAGGGGGAGGATGCATCCCCGGGAGGGCAGTGCTTTTTGGGGTGTGGTGTGGGGCTGGCAGAGGATCCTGCTGGGCACGTTCTGTTTACATCACTTGCATCAACTTACGTTACTTTCGGGCTATAAGCATTGACCCTTGAAAAGACAGCCCTGCTGATTCCAACTGCTCTTGCTGCGGTCGTTTAACTCTTTCATATTGAATCCAGAGAAGCTGTCTGGAAGTCTTCTGTAACTGTATCATTTTCTGTAATTGACTTTTTAAATATACCAGACTTCCATATAATGACAGCAGGCCTTTGAGCAAGACCATCAAGAAATTAAAATGAGAGAAAGCCTTGGCAGTGTCTAGGACACAAGTAAGATATATAGACAATTGAATAGATTAGAGAGAAATGTGATTTTGTTTGCAGTGGAAAAATGCTAAGGAGCAATGAAAAATTTTTAGGGCTGACATTACTTAGAAATTACTGTAGCTTCTAGATCCAGCTAGAGTTGCAGGTCGGTTGTTTTTTTTTGTTTGTTTGTTTGTTTTTTGTTTTTTTCCCTTTTGATTGCACATCTTTCAGATAAAAAAATCCAGCTCTATGAAAAAAAAGAAAAGGAGAAATACTGGTGTAGGTTGCCCAAAGAGGCTGTAAAACCTCCATCTGTGGAGATATCCAAAACTTGACTAGGCATGGTCCCAAGCATCCTGCTGTAACTGGACCTGCCTTGATGAGGAAGCTGGATTAGGGGACCTCCAGAGATCCCTTCCTATCTGTGTAATTCTATGCCAACAATAGTGTGTGTTTTTTCATTTGCATATCAAATACTAGTAGAGATGGATCTGTACAATGTTTAGTGACATTTTGTGTTAATATAACAATTTAAAAGGTCTCAGCGAGATCTTTTTTTTTTCTGTATTATCCTTAATAGAGTCTTAAAATAAGGCAAATTACTGCTGCTCTGGTTCAATACCAGCTGGGTAAGTCAACACACAGACAGCTACGTGCGCTGCCTGGAAGCCTCAGTCAGAGCAGCTCCATGTACAGCCACAACCCCGGGGAACAGTAACTAGAGCGGGAACAGCAGCTCTGATTCCAGCCCCCAGCTAAATTCTGAAATGCCAGCCTGCCAGGAGATGACATTAATTTGTTCAGGGGGATGTCATTACATCACATCGAGCAAACACATGGGCACACCATGTCAGAGGGACCCTGTAGGGCATGGGGAATGATGTGTACCTACAGCATGTGGACGGCTTCGTGCTGGAGGAAGGGAGGGTGGTGAGCATTTAACCCCACTCAGCGTTGCCATGCAGGACAGGATGTGAAGAAGGATGTGTTCCTCACTCAGAACAATGCTAAGGTTTTTTTTTTGTCTAGTCAAAATATAATTATAGAGATTGGAACTTGGCTATGAAACCTGGGCTAGCCTCTCTACAAAGGCAAAGTGAGCTAAGTTATTGAATCTTGGTCCTTGGAAGTGCCTTTGGGTTTTTACACCATGAGATTCTGAGGCTCTCCAGTCTCTTTTTGAAGGATGCTTTTACGATTAAGCTAAAAAGTTACGTTAATTTTTTAAAACTTTGTCTACTTCTGCTTACATTCCTGTTAAGCCTAAAGTCAAACTGCTTCTATGAGAGTGACAGCTCAGATGTGAGTGAAGGGCCGACTGAAAATTATGTAGAGATCTCATTTGACAAGGCCATTTCAGACAAAAGAAATGTTAAACAAATAGCCTTACACAATAGGAAATGGTGAACTTCTGCTGAACCTTGCTGATGGCTGGGTGCCAAAGGAAAGTTTGAAGCTACCCGCATGTTCTCTTTTGGAAATCTCTCTGGTTTTAATGTCTGGCATTTGTATACCATTTTAAATGGAAAATGAAGAGTGTTTAATTATCTTTCCAGGGTATGACAGCTGACTGATAGAAATTAAAATGCCTGCCCAGAACTCCTGTTCTTCACAGAGTGAAAATCCTGCATACTAGTAATTACACAGACGATATAAGCCTAGGCCATATAAAGCCATAAACAAATAGCTGAGACTAGATGATTTTGCAACATAATGATAGTATCAAAGAAAATTAAAACATTCAGGTGTATGACCCTGGGTGAGTGTTTCTTTCAGACTGCAATCTGCTGCCACAAACAGTAAAAGCCGTCATGGTCTAGGTAACTTTTCAGGATTGTCTAGGTGGAGAGGCAGTGCAAGGCAAAGGCTGTGGGTAGAAACAACGACTTTTCGTAGTAGTGATGGAGTTAGAATAAGCTTTCTGGCTTTCAAGACCACTTGTCTTTAAAATAAAACTGTGATTTCTTTGCCTAATGTAAACCAAATCCTGGCCAGGAATATGAACTCTGCCTGTCAGGAAAAGGCTCTAACAACCGACCACCTTGTCACCTTCTGATATTTCAGACTTACTTTTGGTTTTTTGCCATTACAGAAAAGCTGCAGTCTAATATGTTAAACATTCTGATCATTGCTATCTGCAGTAACTGCAAAGACCAAATTATAAAAGGGATCGATTTCATAAAGTAAAATTAACTATTTGAAATGGAAAGCTGCCATCACAATCTGATGACAGCAATTAAAGTTGCAGAAAAATGCAGTGCTCTGTTTGAGGCAAAAGAAAGACAGAACCTTAGCTGGTCATCATCCTTTTAACTCAGGACAGACCTGAGCTTTGAATCTGAGATTCAAAGGCAAGTGTCCTGAAAGGCTGTTAAAGTGTTTAGGTGCAGGTTTGCATCCCACCCCAGCCCCCATTTTTAGTAAGAAAATTTAGTTCTCCTGATAGAAGAAGGAGGGATACCTGAAAAAGCTCAGAGCTGTGAGGCAAAGAGACTTCTAGCCATAGCTGGCAGGAGAAGTTCACAGATTTGCTGGAATTACAACCCAGTTATTCCTCTTCTGTGATGCCTACAAAATGNCATCATCTTCATGGCCCTCCTCTGGACCCATTTCAACAAGTCCATGTCTTTTCTGTGCTGAGAACTTTGGCAGACTTGGCAGAACAAGGCAGAGACCTTCCTTACAGTAAAGAATTTCTTTCTAGCATCTCATCTAAATCTCCCCTCTTCCAATTTAAAACTGTTACCCCTTGTCCTATCACTACACTCCCTGACAAAGAGTCCCTCTCCAGCTCTCCTGTAGGCTGCCTTCAGATACTGGAAGGAGCTCAAAGGCTCTCAAATCATGACTTAATGCACTAGTGAAGACAGTCTAACTCTACCTGCATGCTTCCCAGTCCTCCCAGGCTTTAGCTGATTGGGGGTATTCAGAGTGAGTTTTCTGGCTGGGATCCTGAGGAACTGCCACAAACCCAGCTGCAGGTAAAAATTTCCCTGATGTACTTGCTGGGTTTGACCTGCTCAGCTCAGAGAAATGTTTCTGCTCTCCTCACCTGGCACAAGTTCCTGAGGTGAAGAAGTGTGGCTGATGATCTGGTTGTACCAGTAGCTTTAGGGGATGCCATTACACTACAGGTCAGGACTTGCTAGTCAGGGTATGCAAGTGCCAGTGCAAATCCTTCTATGTGAAATGTCTTTTAAATCCTCAAGGGATGCAATGAAATACCAATTATACGAAATGGTCCTGACCAGTAGTTTGTCTGCTGAGGAGACGCTGGTTAAAATTTCATCGTGAAATAGCAAGAGGAACAGGACGGGTCGGTCCTTCTCATTAAGTCCTCCTTTGCAGAGGTGATTTGACCCCAAGGAGTTGTAAAAATAAATTGCAAGGCAGCTCAGCCTTTCGCATGGGCCAGACTGCAGCAAGTGGTGGGTGTTTTAATACAAGATATACCTGAATCCACAGAATCCTTGCAAGATAATTGCCCACCTCCCCTACTTAGCTGACAACAGTTGGACACTTTCCAGTATGATGACATACTCAGGGCTGTTTTCAGGAACAAATTATAAACATTTCTAGCTACAGGCTAAATACAACTTGGTTTGCCAAGCGCAGTCTCTTCCCTTGGTTTGCCAAACGCAGCTGAATGTGAGATGTATTTATGCTGGAGCAGGAAGGCCCATGAGCAGCTCACCCAGCTTTCTGTCCCTTTTCTCTGCGAAAATACTAATCCACAGCACAAAAGCTACTGCAGGAGCTAAGCTAAACACTTTTTCTGCATGAGAGCTTGTTACTTAAGTGCTGTCCTACTCTGATTAACAAGCACGGGCTCTTCCATTCGCTGTTCTTTCTGCCATTATGGTGCTAAATGTACTCAGCTGAAGGTAGAAAGCTTTGATGCTGTTTTCTAGCTGCCACCTTTAAATTTAGTCAAATTAACTCACTGCTTCTCAGGGACCCTCTCTATTATAAAGGCTGTATCTGCCCCATCAGTCTTACCTGCTCCAGTCCAATAGCTTCAGAGCTGATGAGAAGGTTCAGGGTAGAAGAAAATCCAGCTTGAGCTCTCCTGGCTGCCAACTGCTGCTACTCCATGTGCTGGGACAAGAAGGGAAAGCCATGAAAGTCTGTGTTATCTTCAAGCAGAAAACAAGCATAAATTCAGGTGGATCACATTGGCTGAAGGAGAAGGTGGCCTTCATCACTGAAACTGCACTGACTGACAGCCAGGGCCAGAATACAGCTCTTTCCCATGCTGTGGTTGTGGCAAAGTCATAAATGGAGCAGGCCATTACTGAGCCCAATGCACCTGGGCCACCAGTTGGGACTGAGGTTGTGACTGGAGCATGGGAAGAGTGGTGCTGGCTCTAAGGCTTTGGTAAAGTTGTATTTTCAGTCACTGTCCAAAGGTTTCAGCTGCACCTCTGAATGGGCAGGTGACAAAACTGCATTCTAGCACGTCCGTCTCCAGAAACAAAATGTTCTTATACTAGGAAGTTGTATTTTTTTTTTTGCTTTGGAATATGCTGCATAGGGAACAAAATCTATTACCATGCTTCACATGGATTTTCTACCTGGACTTCTGTAGCTGTCTTTTGATGGCTTTGCACAGTATGGTTGTGTGGCATCAATGTGAGAACTACAGCAGTGTGGGGATCCAGTTTGGCTCTTGGTGTCAGCAGACTCATTCTCTGGCTTCAGGACAGTACAGCACTCTGTGTGAAGGGGGCAAATTAAAAGCACAAACATTATGAATTGCTACCAAAAACCCCAACGAAACCCCAAGCTGTTTCATTAAGCCTAGCTTCCTGCAGGCTGTCTTATATTGCCACCCCTCTTGCACTGCCACAACCTATAGTCCAGCAAACCTCTTAGAGTACACGATCACGGGGCCTCCAAATGCTAAGCTCTCTGCAGTTGAGCTTCAGCTTTCCTCTCCTCAGCTCCTGGACTTTTTCTTTCACCAGATCCTCTCTAATGTCACCCGTGGCCTCCACAGCAACCGTCTATCTCTTCTTTTCTTTTCTTTTAGTGTCACCGAGGCAGAAGGCAGCACAAGCTGTTCCCTGGAGCTTTGTGCCTGTGCATTAGTTGGTGACTACCTCCATGGCCAGCAGCATAGGAAAAAAGTTCTCCCTGCCCCTCCCTCTGCAGCAGCATCAATAACACCTCTATTCTCTATGTTTTTCTCTGTTTTTATGAAATTTAACTTTTTTAAAGATCTTTACTGCAGCTTGCTCGCTAGCTTGGGTTAAAGCTGATCACAGCCTCATCCTAACAGCCTCTTTTCCACAGGAAACTAGGCTAAAAGACTTCTCCTTGCCTGCACTTGGAAGCTGCCAGTTTGACAAGCTGCCAGAGCTTGCCTGACAAAAGCAGACCTCTTTATGCTTCCTCCTGCAATTACTTTCCCATGGAGCCCAAAGGTGAACCACCAGGCCATTGATCTCTCTGCAAACAAGGTATTGGCAGCAGTGGCAGGAGATCTCCGTGGGGATGAAATGTCTGGAAATGACACATGCTGCCTGCTTGTTACGCTGGTCTGCTACTAACTGGTCCCTAAATGAGGAGGAGTCACTGAAAGCGAGCCATAGGCCATTTGACTTGTTTTCATTAGTAGCTCTGAAAAAAGTCATGCGCTCAAAAGTTAGACAAGGCGTATCACAACTTTATATCGACTTCAGCTCCCTTGCAAATTCCTCCTTTTAAAGCAAGAACCCTTGCCTTAATCTTCAGAGGAGCACTTAATGCCAAGTCAACACTAGTCTGCTTCTTCCTTCTTATTCAGTGACCAATCCTACTTCTCTGTTTTCAGCACAGGATTGTAAGGCTGAAGTGAGATGGAGCTGTTCTTTTCTCTGCATTCTGGTGAGTGGCGTGGCTCACTCTGCCAAGCTGGGGACTGGCACTGTGACTGTCCTGTGGACAAGGAACTAAAGAGCTGGCACTCATGGCTAACCCGGTGTTTGCCCACCACTACGTCTATGTTGTGCTTTTCTGGCTGCTGTTTCAGAACATGCCTACGTAAAGGTCACCACAAAGTATATGTTTCCATTAATTCTTTCCATGCTATGCTTTTGGAACCAGCTGCTACTTCCACACCAGCCCATGTCCTGAGGTGCAGCTGTTTGGGATGGGCACAAGTAGCAGCAAATGGAAGTTTCAAGCCCCTCAACTAGCTCAGCAGACTTTCAATTCCTTGTGTCCACAGCCCTGTTCAGTCACAAAATTGGAGTGCTTTAAAAACAGTACATTTTCGCCCTGCTCTCCATTATTTTTGACATATCTTAGACATATTTTTAGTCTATTTTTGACATATTGTTAGTGATACCAGGAGGTTAAAGGCTGGCTGGAGAGGCAGCAGCAGCAAGAGTCTGTTTTGAGGAATGCTTTCTGTTTGATGATCAAAGCTCATTGCAAAGCATGAAGGTGCCCAGGCTTTTTAAGCACTCTCTCCCACCTACGGTAAGCGATTATACTGGGCACGAAGCAGGATCTTGTGCCCCTGACACATCACTTCCCCTCCATAGCAGAGTCTTGAGCATGACTAAAGAATTGCTGTTATCAGACTTGTGTCTAGACAGTATTGGCTTTTTTTCCCATTAGTTGTTGTAAACTCAGATCCTAACAATAATAATATTCAATGTGTGCTTCAGGTACTTGGCTGTTTACAGATTACCCATGTCATATGTATGACTTTGCAGACAAGCGGTTGGATGAACAGGAACTGGACAGCCTGGATTCCTCTTCACCTGGTAAAACCCTGCATAAATTTTACTTGCCTCTGAGCAGTGCAAATGAAGTAAAGTTTAAAAGGGATCAGGCATTGGAGTGCAGTTGGCCTCTCAAACAGCTATTTCAGCATACTCATTCCCTACACTGCAGGCAAATAAATACTAACTCAACCCTCTGAGCAACCCATGTGTCTGTGCCTGTTATCATCATCATCATCATCTTTTCTTAACTTTTGCTGTAACATCTGTGCTTGTCCCCTGATGAGATGGCAGTCTCCTTGGGGCAGGGAGCGCAATTCACCCAGAAGAGTTTAATTACCCCCAGCACTCTTTTCATTGCTCTCAAAGGGATTTTGGCTCCTGTGGCTCATGCTGGATAAAGCTATGGCCCAGGGGAACTGCTCTACCAACAAATATCATGTATCTGGGTTGAAGACAGCGTCTGCAGCAGTACCAGTATCTGGTGAGACTCCTCACCAGTGATAGGACTGCAGATACTGTCCTGCACCCTCTTGGAAGGATGAAGAGGGTCAGCGATGCTGTGGTGGATGGAGAAGATACAGCAGAGCAAGCCAACAGCAAGTAGGTCACTGCAATGCTCCTGGCTCCCAATGGAGCCAAGGTAGGCTTCTAACACTCTCTGGTCTGCAAGTCTTTTTGAGTATTGCTAATGCAACGTTGAGGCCTATTCTATGCACACAGAGTAAACATGGGAACAAAACAACCTTGCATGCTCTGGTTTTCTTTGGTTGTCCTTATTTCTCCTTGTAGGGTGGCCAGTCTTTACAAACAAACATAGGAGGCAGGACCCCCAAGCTGAGTCATGCATGGTGACGCTGAGCATGGGCAATGACCCTGAGAAGAGATGGCTGTCCTCAGCTCCTGCTGGGATCTGGGAACAAGTTCATTCCCAGGGCTGCAGCCTGGGTGGGGGAGACAGAAGGCAGAGAGAACCCTCTGCCCTGAGCAAACCCCAAGGCAGCAGCATGCTGACTAATCTTGCTGACACACTGGGACAGACCCAGTTAAACCAGGACATCTGGACATGTCAGTGATTCCTCCAGTCACACTGCACTTGAGCCTTCTCCCTTCTCCAGTGCTCCTGGGGACTTTGCTCGCAGCCTTTGAGAAATTAAGATCCAGGCTGTTGTTTAAAAGCTTAGAAGATGTATCTCCTACTGCCTTGTTCTCTATAGGGTTGTATTTAGCTGGCCATGAGGTGAGGTAGAAAGCTTGGGATGTTTTTCCTACTCTAGGTCAGAAGGCAATTGAGAAGAACTGGATTTTTAATTAAAGCAGTGACCTGCATGGCATCAGACCAACAAGTATAAAAAAGCAACACAGTCTGAGGCATTAGAGATGTTTGGAAGTGGAAGACCAATCCTTGACACTACCACTCATCCGCTTTTTGCTAGAGGTCTCCTGTGTCTCTGCTTCACAGCCTGTAAAGTGCAGAACTGCCCCAAGTACTGCTTTCACTCATGCTCACACAGTCTCTAACACTAGTTGCTCCAAGAGCGCCTACAAGTTTTTCCCTAACCCTTTGCAATTGCCATGCTCCGTGTGCATCTCCTCCAGGCCTTTAGCTGAAAGCACAGCAACATCTCCTGGAACTGGGTGGCTATTGCAAGTTCACTTGTCAAAGTGCAGTCCTTAAATTCCAATCGATTCCCTCAATTTAAGAGCCTCTGGATTCCTTTCCTTTGTGCAGGTACTGGGGATGGTGCAGGGGTAGCATCTGGGAGGAGAGGAAAGGAACTAGCTATTGGAAACTGCTGGTTCGTTATTTGGATGTCCCACAGGAAAGCTTATCACACCTAATGAGGCAAACCTCCACATTAGGTGATGCATTTAGAGGGAAACCAGGGAGAGAGAACCGGAATGCTCATACAACACCAAAGGAGTCAGGAGGGATTCACCCCACCAACAAGTGTGTGAGCTGCTAAATGTCTGGATTCAATTACCAAGGAGCTAGTTTCCTGTAAAGAAAAGCAACTGGGAGTGTCAACTTGAGTATCCTTGAAACTGGAACAATAGCCCAGCAAAAGAGGTTCTCTGCTCAGAAATAAGGAAAACTGTTGTTTGTTTACTGCTTTGTAAGAGCAGAGAGCTCTGGAGAAAGCTGCAAATGTAGAAGGGCAATGATTTCCACCTCTGAGGAAATTTGAGAGACAGCAGCAACAAGATTGTGTAGGATTTCTCTCTCAACTGCATCCTCACTTTTTCCAGTGGTTCCGTGTCACGGTACACCACCTCTGTACACACAAGCTTGTGGGGCAGGGCTGAGTTGTGCAGCAGCCCAAGACCACCTGTAGATTCCCTCCTCCTTCTTGCAGAAAAAGGTTGGAAATGCTGGAAGGGAACTGTTGCTCATATAGTTCAGAGGAAACTAGAAGTCCTGGCTGTCATATGAGACCCACACATTAAAGTGAAGGACAGTAGGTGAAGAAAGTGGAGTGCTGTGAGGTGGACATTGGCTTAGGAAGAAAGATTTTTCCACTTGTGTAGTCATTTCGCAATTGTCTCCTGCTGTTATGGAACATATCTTATTTCCCTGGCATGGCTGGTCAGTGCCAGACACAAGCTAAAGACTTTGTTTGCTTCATGTATAACTGGCTTCCCCAGTTATACATTGCTCACTGGTGATTTTATGTGCAGTAAATGATCCAGCTCACCCACTGGCCATCCTCGCTTTTTGCCCACCCTGACCTTATCAGAGAAGCTGTGTTGGCCCTAACAGCTCTTGTTGAAGATGTATGTATTAAAAAAATACCTCACCAGACACTGGAGATTTCACCCACTGAATTAGACCAGCACTCCTACTGATCTGTTATCCTATCATCTGCGATAATTAGGACAAGGTGTCTCCAAAATAAAGGTGTACAGTGGCAGCATTTGTGGGCAACACATACAGAAGTTCCCACCAACCCTCAATTAATTTAGTGATAAGCAGATTCCTGAAGCAGGAGCCACCAAATCTTCACATTACCTTTGCCATTTAGGGGGTTTTTTTGGACAACAAATCTATGATTCTGTGACTCTAACTTGGCCAACCTAGGCATAAGAAGGGCAGGAGGTGGCCTTTTGTGAGACCACAAGGCTGAGGTGGTTCAGGGGTCCAGTAAAAAGGGGGTTTTTTTTTGTGAACTGGTGGCAAAGTTGGTGTTCAGACTGTGATGTTCTGATGACAGGATTCATCATGCTATGAACGAGCAAATCTTTCTTCCAATGTTGCACCCGAAGGATGGGGAAAATCATCATTGCTTTCTACCTTTCATAGATGTTTATCTCCTTCAAATGGAAAGAAAGGCAACAAAAGTAAAATGTTATCAGCAGAAACTATTATTTTGCTTTTCTGCTGAAATTCCAAGAGATACATGTCATCGTAAAGGCACTGACCCAGTCCAGGTTGGGCAGCTCAAAGCTCCTTGACCAAGATTTCACAGCTTGAGTTTCTTATTGTTTGTGTGTTTCCTCTGTGCCCTGGACAGGGGAAAGAAAGGGCAACATCTTATTTAGACATAGCTGGGCTTTTTTGAAGAGAGACATCTTTCCCCTTGTTCTAACAATTAACCATCAGGACCATGTTGCAGAAAAATATGAGAACTTGGAAAGGAAGAGCGAAGATGGACGTGAATGCAGATACCTTGTCTGGTGCTGTACAAAGGCACTGCTTGTACTACAGCAAGCTCAGCAGCATTAGCAGCCAAATTATTTGTTTAATTTTAACTGCTGTCCTCGTTGCATCTTGACTTGCTAATTAGTATTTTAAGTGCTTGTAAAATAGTTTGGACATATTCCTTCAGCTTTCACACACGTCTCTATCGCTACTGCTATTCCTTCCTCCTGCCCTGTGCTGTCACCTAAGTAACATCCTTTCTGCTTCCAGATGGGTTGAATTCTCTAGAGCAGGAGGAAAACGCGATCTTCTTTGCTTATTCATACACAGAGAGCTCTCATTTGCATGAGAAGAGATCAGGCTGTGAAGCTGCACTCCCTGAAGGCTGGGGGGAAGAGAACCTTTGCTAGCAGGCGGGGAATAATGAGCCACAAATGTAGATAAACTCCTTTTTTTTTTTGTTCTGCAACTACCCTGGGTTTCTATACCCAATTTGCAGTGTTCAAACTGCTCTGCACGGCTGATATGTGGAAATTGTGGGCTGGAAACACCACCGGCAATCTTGGTTGGATTTCAGCGAGCAATTGCCTTGGTGACGTATGCTGCAATTGGTACGATGCAGGGGAGGATGTCCTAAATTATTGGATTCCAAAAAAAAGGCCTGGATTTCTGAATGAACCCGGTGAATGGTGTGTGGTCATGTGGCAGGCTGCTAAATCTGGCAGGGCAGTAAGGCTGGCAGGAATGAACAAAGGTACAGCAATGAGGGGGGGCCTGCTGGACCTGAACATTAGCTGAGAAATTTGTTGAATTGCCCCTGCAAGCAGGTGAACTTTGAATTACTCTGGCAAGGATAATATCCTTGTGTCTGGCAGTTGTACAAAAAAATAACCCCAAACCAACTAACCATCCATCCAACCAAAAAAACAACCCCCTCCCCCCCCTATAAAACCCAAATCCCCTTATTTCACAGGTCTTCCTTTAGGTTTTCTTTATGTACCGTTCTGAAAGTATGCAGAGAGTAACTACCAAAAACCCCACATTTTCAGTGGTGACAGTTTTCAAAGCACACAGTCACCCCAGTTACTATTTATAAATGGTGTTTGGGAGGGTCTGTAAATGGAAGAATAAATACATTTTTGTACATGCACAATTCTGGATATTTAGTACGCAGAGGCACTTCCCAAACATTTTGTGAGAACAAAAAGCCTTTTCCTTGGCTGTTTACAGCTGACTTGCAAGGAATAAGTGAGAGGTTTGAGCATGGCTGAGCTGAGTGGCTGCCAGGAATTCAAATAAATGGTCTCAAACCCTGATTTTTCCACAAGCTCTGCTTTGGAAGACTCAGAAATGAGACATGTCACAGGCTAATGCTGTCTATCAAAGCAGTGGTGAGAAGGAAGCCTTCTCTCATTTCCATTCCCCCTACTTGCTCTTTGGAAGTTGATTCTTTAAGCGTTATCATTGCTGAAAGCTTTTTAGTGTTTAGATTCCAGCCGTGATCTCATGGGTTTTAACGAGTTTTTTTGAGCTGAAAGGAGCTTGTGGGAACAATGAAATGAAGATGATTGCTTGCATCTGTACGCCCTGTGCACTGGGATGTGTCAATCCATATGATGAATAATGCACAGATCAGCACCTTTGATTCTCCCAGCATTGGTTTTCATCTCTTGTGGATCTTCAGCAGGGCAAAGTCTGAATTTCTACCTTTTGTTAGGTTCTCCAAACGTATCTTCTGTAGTGATAAATTACTATGATGAGTAACACAAGATTTCTTCCAAAGCCAGACTGGCCCCTATTGCTGGTGTCTGCGTAAAAGAGTTGAAAAGAGTCACCTGTAAGGTGTCCTGAACATCCCCCACGATCAGAGCTAATAACATGATGCACCCATTAGGCCATTCAAGGCCTTAAAAAGAGGTTTTAAATCACAGAAATATTACACTTCACTGGAAGTAGTGGGGTTTTGTAAGCTTGTTCATGAATTTAGGATCTCTCATGTTGTATTCAGAAGCTGTCTGGGATATTTCTTTCTTTGCAGGTGAGGTTACTGAGCCCATGGGAATGCTTGGCTCAGACTTTACAGGCAGACTAAGTACTCAAATGCTATTTAAAAGAAAACAAAATCAAAGTAAAAATGCACCCTTCTTACGAGGTGTTTCTCCGCAGCTGGTGTAGTGTATGCAGAAGCCCTCAGTGATGCTACAAAGCTTTCACAGGGCTCATTAGGCTTGACCTACTTCCCTCTTGTGTTTTCAACTTGTGGAGAGAAGCTCCTTATAATTTGTGCTAACAGGGGCATGGTCGAGCTGTCTTCCCACTTCTGAAACACTGTCTTGGCCTGCTCCAGGCTTCAGCTTTGCTATGCTGGCAATGGCATCCTGGAGGGAAGGTGAATCAATGGTGTCTGCCTTCTCTAACATGTAGGTGTGCATCAGTCTCTTATGTAAAATAAATATCTTCACTGCCAGATGTCAGATACCATTTAATTTTTCACTGTAGCTTGCTCTGGGGTGTCAGTGTTCCCACTAAATATCTGCTAGAGAAAAAAGAGAGGACAAGTTGTGGTTTTACTCTACTACCTTGACGTAACAAGTAGAATAATAAAAATCTTAAATTTGCATCCTTAATGTAAGAGGTAATTTTTAAACCAACTTGATTCAGTCTCCATCAGTTCCTAGCTTCATTCATTAATGTCTTAGGATACAGAATTTGACTAAATTTGGTCCAACCCGTCACTTGGGTAGGAACAGGTACCACATCATTCTGTGTCCTGCACAGAAATGGGAGATCTTACAAGTGTTGTTTTGCCTTTGTGGAAGCTTTTCTTGGTCCCCAGGCACAGTAAATAATCAAGAAATAGGTTGTTATGAAAACCCTCAGAAGCAGAGGAATATAGGAGCTTGAGACAAGATAAGCACCTTTCCAGACTGAAAGGCCAAGCAGTGGTGAAATAACCTTGGGGACAGGCTCATCAGGCCAACTTCAGCTTACTCGTGGATAGAATTAACTGGGCTGTGGGCAGACAAAACTTTGTCACTGGTTGCATATAGTTTGTGGACTTTTCTATAATTCAGTACCAGCAAAAGGAGAATTTCTGACCTGAAAACTTGCTAGGACTCCTCTTCATTTTCTTGGAAGCAGTTCGTCCTACTGCTTCCAGGGTTTCTGTGCTCCCATGCACAGCAGCTAGTGTCTACTGGGTATAGACATGGCTACCACTGTAATCAGACTTCAAGAAGGTGTGCACATATTCAGCATGTGATTTTTGAGCTGACAGAGGATGGCTGGGGTAGGCTGAGCTAAAATCTGGTCACATCATGTAAGTTCACATCATATGCTCTTTGGATCAAAAGACTGATTGCAAAAGTGAATAATAATGAATTAATAGAGACCTAAGGGGACTCGGAAGTCAACTGTTTGACAGCACTGGCCTGCTTGCCCGTTTTTCTGACAGTTTCCTTGTCAGGCCTTATTATATAGTCACTTCCAAGTCTGAAGAATGACAAAATCGATTAACATATCCAGGACAGACGGCATTGAAAACAAACATCTTTCATCTGCTAGTATCCCCTTTTGGAACTATTCCCATCCTGGTAGCTGCAAGGGCCTGTTGGAGGCCACACGCTGTCTGCTGCTTCCTTCTGTGAAAGGATCAACATCCAGTAATGATATCCCAGAGCTGAGACAGGTACCTGCCAGTTTGAGCTCTTATCCCAGAATTGCCATCTCCAGTTGGTTTCTGCTCATGACCTTGCAGCCCACAAGCTGTACAGCTGGAGATAAGCAGCTTGGAAATGCTCTAGGGCTCATGTGTTCCCAACCATGAAGACATGAATAACTCATAATGCAGTGCTGTGCATTAATCAGCAAAGGATGCAGAGGCTGTGGGAGTCAGAGGAAAGGTGCTCTATGGGCTTGAAATACTGTCAGATTGCATCCATGCTCCCTCTGAAGTCAATAGGAGCTGGCTTATTATACAATTAGATTTTTCTTATATTTGTCTTGGATGAACCCTAAAGAAATTGGTTTTAGATGTCCATGCTCAGAGCATTGATTTTGTCATGTGAGAATTTAGTCTTGGAAAATAGTCACGTTCAGTGGCAGCGCTGTGTATATATAATAAGATCGGAACAGACCCACTGTATGTGTCAGCAGTACTTCCCAGACCTGCCTTTTTATGGGTTTTGGAATGAAACCTTGCAAGGCACGAGAGCCGAGTTTAAGGAGAAGAATACTGAGGAGTTTTGGAAACTGTATATTCACTATGAATATCAAGGAATTCTCACCTTGAGCAGCTGTGGAAGCCCGCCTAGCTGACCTAGACTGTTTTGCTGTGACCTTGTCTCCATGCTGAACACGTCTTTCCTTCTCATCTTCATGAGGCTTCAAGAGGACAATATGATCTGTGTTGTGTGTCTTGCTTTGCCTCTTCCACAGTGTTGGCTGCAATGGTGTCAGTGCCCAGTAGCCTCTCCTGCTGGCCAGTACTGCCTTGTTCTTTTAGTTTTTTACATTTGTAAGTGCTTTTCCGCTGGGATTGCCATTTCTTCGATTCAAACAGGTTGGAATTGACAGCACTAAGAAGTGTCTGTCACTAAAAAAAGTAACCCTGCATTCATGTTTACTCCCTGTGAAACAGAGTTTCATGTCTGGCCCGTAGCATCTTGGCATCCAAACCAAGTAATGATACTTCTGCCAAAGAGCTTCACCTTTGGTGAGACATGTTTTTTTCTAACCTGACTGTGGTCTGTAGACCAGTCTTTCTTAACCTTTATACTCAAGGGGTTGCAAAGAAAGAACCAGGATCCTCACCCTGTTCCCTCTGTGGAGGTAATGTTTTTGAAGTGATCCAGACTCATATAAGGAAGGCTGCAGGCTGCCGGAGAGCACATTTGCCCATAGAGTTGTATCAGTTGAGCAATGAGTGAGTGAGGGAAGGACCAGCATGACCTATACCTGCTGATAGTTCATGAGGCAGATGTTTCCCCATCCCAAGATGCTCTATTGACCCCATGAGTCATGCTGGAACTTGAATTATTTCATTGACAATCAACTTTTGTTAATAAACACAATTATAAATACAGATGAAGATCCAAAGCCACCTACAGAGTGTAAAGACAAGCCACCAGTTAGAAGATAAGTTTGTCTAAAACGAGATCAATTGTCAGTTGAGGTGCCATCTCTGTGTTTGCTGGCCGTTCCTTGTTGACAAGTGGACTAAATCAGCTAATTCACAAGAGCCTACATCTGCACTAGCATGGGGGGCATGCTCTCCATCCACCACAAAGTACCCCAAACAAAGGAAGCTTAGACCCTTGCCCAGGGCAATTTGGTGCAGGTTAGCAAGATGTCAGCGCCCGCAGCTCTATAAATAGAGTGGGAGCACGAGGCCATAAGTGCATTCATGTTTGTTAACACAGTCTCTCGTCGCCACGTCTCCCATTTCTGCCATGACCTGATGTGTATTTGCAGGCTTGTGAGCTACAACACGAGTAATTTGCCGCAGGGTGCTTGGGGCGTTTCCAACACCCAGCTCTGTACGTGTGATGCCAGAGTATCTCTGTGTGCTGCCAGCCGTCGGGGTGGAAACGCCGTGCTCGTTAAAGGCCTGAATTTGACTTTTGTGACAAGGTCTCACATCCTTCCCCACCACCGGGGCAGATGTGCTGATACCCTGTCGTAAAGACAAAATCATCCAGATGTTATCTAGCACTTGCCTGTGATAATGCTTCTCGATACTGCTATCCACATCACTTCAGCTGGGATTGAACATTGCAGAAGGTGCATTTCAACCCACTTGAACAATCAGGCTTGTTCCAACACTGACAGGAATAGTAATTTTTCTCGACAGAATTGACATTATAAATGAGTTGCTGGTTAATTTGCTGCTTTCTTAGCATCATTGATCCTACGATGTTAAGGTGCTGTGTTGCACATCTTTAAGCAGCAGTGTCTGCATATAAACTACCCGGCAGTAAAATTATAACCCCATTTGGATGCAGAGCACAGCCTTCTTATTGCCAGACTTCCAATCCCTTCAAGAGTTTCAGGGTTACTCATGCAAAAATAGCTTGTCTGCTTGAGCGAGCGTAGGAGGGCTGTTCATCAGTACCACACGCAGAATCGTAAGCGCTTGCCACCCTGAGCTGGAGAGAAAGTTAGGAAAATCTGTCATTTCAGAGCCGTACAAACCCATCTCATGGGGAACTCCTCCCAGAGCTTGGAGTGGTGCAAGGGGGCTCAAGCATTAGCCCCACCTCACACAAGCAGCACTGGCTCAGCTTGATCAGCCCCTCACCCTGCTCTAACAAGACAGAAACAAAAGGCATTCAGATTTTCTCATTTCGACCAAGTCATCCAGCAAATTTATGGCTAGTTAAGCCTTTTGAGGAGGGCATTAAAATAATGCAAGTTTTAACGCCTGTAGTAGCAGGACCATGCAGGTGAGCCATGAAGATGCTGATCTTTAGCTCAGCAGGTTTCAGTCTCTCTTTAAGAAGTCTCTTCTCCAAAATTTGAACACTTATATTTGGTTCCATGTGCTACATTTCCCATCCTAGCCTTATGGAAAGACAACCTGTCTCTATGCAGGTATTGTACGTAGCCACTCTGGGAAAAGCTTCTGAGCAAAAAATGAAGGAAAGTGGGTAAAAAGTGCAGAAATATCCCTTGCAGGGGGAGCAGCCATGCAAAAAACAAGAAGCATGAATGGTGAAAAGCTAGACAAGAGCCCACGTCATGAAGATACTAAAGCAGATAGCAGAGCTGTGACATCGTGGTGCTTGGGGTTTTTTTCTTGAAGACTTTGCCTTGCTCTCTGCCAGAATGAAGAGATCTTTCCCACCTTACTGTGCTAAGTTTCAGATGGAGGTTAAGAAGGTTATATTAAACTTGGCTACTCATGTGCACTTGAGAAATAAATTAAAAAAAAAACCTTTAAAACCAAATCATTTGATTTAAGGGGGACAGTTCAACCTCCATTCTTTCCCAAGGGCTTGGTTAAACAAATGCTTTTCTCTAGGTGAAAAAAATAACCTCTACAGTAAATTCTGTCAGCCAGAAATCACTTCCAGTGGACAAGCAGCCAGGCTGAGCAACCAAAACAAAACATTCCCAAATACTCTGGTATACTTTTTTTTTCTGCTTATTAATATCTGCTTTGGATATAAGTAACCCCCTCTATCATCTATAGCTATAGCTATAGTATGCACACACACACCCCCAGAGATATAGATATGAATATTTTATTTCTTATTATTATATTTATTCCTGAAACTTAAAGCTTTTAAATCATGTGAGGAGATGTAAACACTCATCTCACCAGCTCATCCCCATGGCTGAATTATCAGGTCTGCTCCCACTGGCAAGCATCCACATGGCAAAATGCACCTGGCTTGGAGCTGGCACTGGGCTTATCAGATGGCAAGCGAGGGATGTATAGATCTCAGTCCTATGTGTTTTCAAGTCACCGTGGCTAAGTCATGTTTCCTTGGGAGCTAAGAAGTGGCAGAATAAGGTTTCTACTCCAAAGGTACGTACATGCGCCTTTAATTATGCAAAGAACTGGAGCCAGCTTCCTCCTGCCTGCTGAGAGATTACAGTGAGCAAAATTTGGCACCTGATTCTACTGGCACGAAGGAGCTTTCTTTCTTTTTTGCCCACACAGACTCCTGCCATGGAAATTTGTGCTTATCCAAGGATCCACCCAAGTGGATCCAGTTGCCATGTCAGCAGATTAGTGCCTACAAAAGACCAGCAACCCTGGGCAGAAATTTAGCATCTCCCAAAGCCTGCAAGCTGAATTGGAAAGATGATTATTTGTCCTCTTCATCCCACGTGGGAAAAGCTGGCTCAATCCTCACTTCATTCCAGCCTCTCTCGCTTCAGGAGCTGGAAAGGTAGTGAGCAACCCCTCCCTCCTCCTGAGCTGGGTGTTGCTGGAGGCTGTTTTGCTGAGAACAAACTGGTTATGTGTGCGCGAGTGATACTTGGGCCGTGGCAAATTGTGGAAACCATCAGAAATTCAGTGGGTTCTCTAATACCGACTTGGCAGCCTCAGCATAACTTTCACTGTCTGATAATTAGACAAAAATACAGCCTTGTTTTCCTCCTTTGCAGTCTTGCAGTGGTTGGCTGTAGTAGGGCAGCTTGTAATCAAGGCAAGGGGACCTTTCCCAGGGAGAAGCAGGACAGGGCTGCCTCCAGACACAGGCAGCACCCGCTCTTGAACAGTTTCATATCCAGAGGGCTGCATTTGGCTGAAATCAGGTCTATAAAAAGCGTCTTTAAGTTCCTATGGATACAGTGAATCACTGCATTCGCATGAAATGCGCAGAATATGTTTTCGGAGAGTGGGAAAAGCAAAACCTAGTAGTAGAAACTTGGGTGGAGGCCTTGGAAATTGCCTTGGTGTTGGGTTAATGCTGTTAATTGGAGTGAACACTAAAGCTAATGCAGACTTCAAGGGGAGCAGTTACCCCAAGGGTAAGTCTTGAAAACAGCTGGGATACTTTCTCTATATTTCAGTGTTTACACAGAGGAAACACTTCATAGCTGCGTATTTACTGTGAATGTACAGGAGGGAGAGTGACATCTGAAGAAACATATGCACGCTTTCTTCTCCAAAGAGAAAATTGGATTGAGACAAAAATGACCTAAATAAATATTGGAAGATCATAGGAAACAATTCCTTGGAGGTAGAGAGAAGGAATATATACATGCAGATAAGGACTGTGTGTGAAAGTTGAGTATTGTTCTTGGGGGAATTTCAGTGCATCAAAGGAGCCTGATATCTGTCCTGGAATAACATCAGAAGAAACATTGTCTGAGGAGAAGAAATAGAGGAGGTAAAAGAAATTTATCTGCACAGGAGAAGGTGCGATGGACTCCAGTGTTAAACACTGAGGTGGTTTCTGCTCAAGAGAGCACAGCTCCTTGCTGCTCAGATGCTTGTGAGTGATGGAGAGACGGACAAATAGACTTTGTGGTAGGGCCAGGAAATTTGTCAATCATTTATTGAGTCTATATGGGGTCAGCTTTACATTACAAGTATAGACTAAGGCAACTACTCTTCTATCTGCCTATCCCCATTTTGGAACTGTCCACTGCCATCTGCCCGCTGTGTCTGCTCTCCATCATAATGACTGATGTCTTTGCACAGAAACCCAGCACTGGGGAGAAACGGGGGTATCAGTGGGGCTTCTCCAGCTGGCACAACCTGCCAATTCTCTGGGGAGGAGGTGCAGGAGCAGGAAAGTGAATGAGCGCTTGGTGCAAAGCTCTGGGCTGTAAATACATCTTGCAAATTGGTATGTGTTCCACCTTTCTGCACCCAGGAGTGTGTATGGTCTATTTTAAGTTTCTAAATTAATATTTTAGCTGATTTGCAGATGAAACGTTAGGTTTTGTGGATATTTTTAACACTTAAGGTGCCAGGTGATATCTGAGGGCTCGGCATGGTTTGCATGAGATCCCAAATGGGAAAGCAGGCCTGAGCATGAGAACAGACTTCCAAAATGGAGCTACTCTGTGTGTAGGAGTGTGATTTGGTTGTGGGGATACTGAAAAACACTGGACCCAGGGGTCCAGTTCGGTACAGTACATGGTGTCGCTCTTTTTAGGTACCCCAGGCCCTGCAAGTAATAGATAGAATCATAGAATCATAGAATGGTCAGAGTTGGAAGGGACCTTAGAGATCATCAAGTTCCAACCCCCCTTCCATGGGCAGGGACACCTCCCACCAGAGCAGGTTGCTCCAAGCCCCATCCAGCCTGGCCTTGAACACTTCCAAGGATGGGGCATCAACAACTTCCCTGGGCAACCTGTTCCAGTGCCTCACCACCCTCACAGTAAAGAACTTCTCGCAGAAACGTTCATAAAACCAAAGGATAATTTAGGACCTGAAGCGAAAGAGTGATGGAATTTAGGAATACTTAAAGAGTATGCACAATGTGGAGCACTGATCTCAGAGCGTAATTGAAAGGGATATCTTAACACGTCATTTGGGGACACAATTTAGGACTTAATGCAAAAAAGAGAAAGAAAATTCCAGGGCAGAATTTCCTTGCTCCTCCCTGCCTCCGTTTTTCACTGCTGGTAAACCAGATTGCAAGAGGGAACATGCAGCTCCTATTGTAAACCCTCAATGAAGCTGGTGATCCGCTTATAACAGAATTGAGACAGAAAGAGGAAGGCATCCTGAGCAAACTGACAGTCCTCAGGAGCACATTCCCATGTGAAAATGGTGTAAGAACTAGATACATCTTCAGGACAGTGCTGGGTTAAATATATCATCTTCAGAGGCACCAGTGTGCTTTCTACCTGAATGAATTTAGGCTGCAAGTTACAAAGAGCAAACGAGATTTTAAAAATAGACTATTGTGCCTGAATTCAACTTGCCTGCTTCTTCCCTTTGGCTTGGCTGGATGCTCATGGTGTGTCAAGCGGTGGCTTGTTCATGTGTGCTGGCCCCAGCAGTCCAAGAGAGCTTGGAGTAATCGCTGAGCTGCATTTTTAGCTTCAGGTTCCTCCGGTTCTCATGCCTGAGCCCGACAGCACCACTCTGTTTGCATACTTTGAGTCACTCAGCCATACAGGCTGAATTGCCCTGCAGTTTGGCTTCAAAGAAATGGAGGCAGGAAGCAAAATTTGCCCTGCATGGAATTTTCTTTCTTCATGGCAATAATTTCCCCCCCTAAATTCTGTTTCTACACTGATATGCTGTGATATCCTATTCAACCACAGTTGAAGGGCAGCCCTTGCTGGCATACATCCTCTTCTGATACTCAGAAAAAACAGCTCCAGCCCAAAGTATGTGGGTGGCAAGAAGGTTTGGGTGGCCCAATGTGTTTGGATGGCCTTTTTTTGGTGCAACTGCATCACCTGTTTGGCCAACACAAGTCACTGAACATTTCTCTAATCTCCAGCTCTTTATTCAACTCCATCACCTGTCCTGGCATAGCTAATATTTAGGAATACCTCTGACAGTGGGAGAAAGCAGCCCCAACCTGGAAGGCCAAGTTCAGCCCCAAGATGCTCTTTTGGGTAGCTGCTGCCCGTTGAACACTAAGAAAGGGAAGAACAGGATACTCTGAGCTCAAAGTGCTAATGAGAGGCTTTCCAGGATACTCTACTGATCTGGGCAGAATCTGTTGACCACAAGTTCAAAGAGACAGGATTTTTTTCTCAGGCCAGGGAGATGCAGCACCAGAGAGAAAGCCTGCGAGGACCAGGTCAGTTTCCAGAAGGTGTGTCGGTATTTTAAGCATCAGGTTTTCTCTTTTTCCTTTCTTGGCTTCATTTGCTGCATCTGCTTACAGGAGTTCCACACAGTCTGTGTCTGCCAGGGCATTCTCTGATACCTCTTGCAGGTATCCACATTCAAATGTGGAAAGAAACAGGAGATTTAGATACCTTTTACAATCTGAAAGACCAGCCGAGCATTCTGTGATGTTCTGTATTTAATGGCTGCATTAGGTTGGTGCGTTGCACAGTCATAAAAGGGCTCTTCACACTAAAGAAAACATGGTAAAAATCAGTTGCTGGAGTTGCTGTCCAGGGAGAAAGCTGCAAAACTGCCTCTGCTGGGAGGCAGGAAAGTACCCGGAGGGAAGCAGATGCCTCTGTGCTTTCCTTGGGAAAATTGTTCCAGTCCCTCTCAATCTCATGTTGATGGTCCCAGGGCCACAGTAACCAGTCCTTGTCTTTTCAGTGGACACTGCTGCCACTGGATGGTTTTTAGGGTGTCTAAGAAGTAACCCTGTGCAGCCTAAAACTCTTGGTCCACCAAGAAAAAACTCAAACAGCCATGTGAATGATTCTTGTACGGACAGCCTCATGATGGATTTGTTTGCTGTTGTTTCCCATTGCCTCATTGTGCTTTTTATATCCCATCTCCTTGTTTATGTGCTATCTCCCTGCAACCCTGCACGGGCACAAAGCAACTGCTGCAATGGAGCGTGACCCAACCTAGAGCCCTCTAGTGCCCTGGCCCATACAGATGGTGTCAGGCTGGGCAGCCGGAGCAGGGATGGCATCGGGGAAGATGCCAAAGAGCAGGAAAACCTTTCCAGGTGCTACAGGGGAAGGGGCAATAGCTGTGGGATGCACTGCAGTAAGGAAAAGGCAATGGGCTGTATATCAGCATCCCACTGGCAGAGCTGCAGGCACTGGCTGGACCAGCACTGGCGCTGCCATGGGTGCAATTATCCACATGGACAGCAAAAATACAGCTCCTGCCTGCTGGTGCTCACGCAGATTGGAGGCAGCTCGGCCTCTTTCCCAGGAAACGGCATTTACAAAAATAGAAAGCTGGAAATGCCGCGGCACAGCAGCTAAATATAGCCTCACTCACAGAGGAGCCTCAGCGCTCGCTCCAAAAACAAACGTATCAAAAGGGGAAGGGGGTGCCCAGCTCCCTGCTGGAGCAACGCAGGATGGAGGGAGAAGTGGTGGAGCTGCTGGCCACGGTAGGAGGCTATGCCAGGAGGACACGAGCTGCAAGCATGGGATGCACAAGTGGGGGAGTTGTTCGGAGATGAAACCCTGGCTCAGTGTGGAAAAACAAACTATGAAATCTCCCAGCTTTCCAGTAAAATTACGTTTCCTTCCTTAATGCTTATATGATGTGAATAGAAGCACTAACTCTTTTTCCCCAAGACTGATGTCTGTAGTAAACTATGAACCTTTTGCTGAATTAGGCATTTTTTTTTTAGGCACATCAGGCCAGCCCTGATGTGGGGAAGCAACACTGCATCCCAGAGGAAGGGTTTCTCTGGTTCATGCAGTAAATGCTGGCTGATGCTGGTGGCCAAGAATGTTGCCAGAATTTGTCGAGGCCGGGATGCTTACCAGGAAAATGGACACATGCACAGCTGGGTTGCTTTTCTATTGGGTTGATAATTTTGCTGTCCTTGGAGATGCTTGGCATTCCCTCTTCCAAAAAAATCCCAACTCAATTACAGTTGTAGGTTTGCCAAATGCTGGTTTGAGGGCCTAATCCCCCAAAGACACAGAAGCAGAGGAGGGTGGACATGGTGTGACCTGTCCCTCAAAAAGGTGGTGCAGCTGGGGCTTATCATGTTTGCTGGCCATCAGCTGAAGTGGCTGTAAAAGCAGTGGTATCTCCTTGAATGAGGTCCACCTCGGGATCAATATGTCAGTGCGAGATGTAATTTGGGTCTGCTATAAGAAATTTTGGGGTCGCACAGGCTGGCACTAGGAGATCTCAGAATTCAGGCTGCCTGTGAATCCTGGACTTGATCTTCTTGTCATCCTAGACTTGATCTTCTTGTGGATGAGTGTTAAAACAGTCTTTTATTATAGGTTTCCATACTGTTTCTCTCTGTTTGGTAAGTGGGGAGTCACTCAATAGCCCTTCTTACCCTTCTCATTTGTATGTTACTTTATATGTTATTAATCAAAAAGATTCTGGATGTGGCACTGAATACAGAAGTCCTGCCTTTGGGGTGTTTCACCAGAATGTCAAAATGATGCACAAACAATAGTGAGCTGTAAGCATTGTAATCCCACATAATTAGGTGAGGAAATTAGACAGGGGTGATGCTGCTCCCTTTAGCAGCTAGAGATCTGAGGAACAGAGATTAAGGCCGTAAGTGTCTATTAATTTCCAGTGCTCAGTTTCAGATAATGAGAGCTTAACTTTTCAATTTAATTTAATTTAATTGCTCAGACCTAGCAATTCAGCTGCAATTGACTGGTTCAACCTGCTGTGAAAGCAAAAGCTAAACCAAAACCTAAACTCCACACTTTGAAGTAAGTCCTCTCACTTTAGGGGACTGAACTGGGATCTAAAGAGGAGATGGGACCTGTTCACAACTCACATGAGCTCCCGCCACTTTGGGATGCAACTTGGTTCTTCTCCTGAAGACTCCAGAGTCATTACGTCCCCGTTGAAATAAGTTAATCACGCCAGTAAAGCCCATCACCACCTTATATTTTATTTTATTTTATTTTATCTGGGAGACAAATCATGTGCATTAAGCAACGTAAAGTTAGCTGCAGGTCTAGGTCTCCTGGCCAGGGCTCAGCACAGCTCCCTGACACTTGGTGTTTCTGGGACAGGGAGCTGGGCTCTGGCTGAAACGTTGCTTCTCTCAGCACTTGGCACCTCAGCACAGCAAACTGGCAAAAACATCTATTTTCTTTCTTCATAGGATTGTTTGTCTGCCAATATATTCAAATCTTGTTGGGTTTTTCAACATCTTTCCAGCTCTGCTGTTTGTTCTCTTGGATTTTCTGACCCCTTCTCACATCGGGGCTGCCCCAGGATTTGTGTGCCCAGTTTTGCTTGGGTCTGTTATTGCTTGTGGTCTGAAAGATCCCTTGTTGGTGCTAAATAGCCTTATAATGTCCAAGGGGAGTAAATGCCACTTGCTTTCCCCTTCCCTTCTATCAGACTCATGCAATATAATGACCACGTGAGGGCATGGGGTGCAGGCAACACGCAAGGGGAGCAGGGAGTAGCTTTTTGGAGTAAGCTGAAGCAAAAGTAAAACAAAATATCCCAAGCCCTAGCCTCCATCCAAATAAACTGTAACTTCAGACATCTCCAATTGGATTCAGCTTCTGAGTCTTGGACTCAGCTCTGTTGGTGATATGCGTTGCTTTGATATAGATCTTTACAGATCTATACGTGCACATATAAAGCCTATTCTTTAATTCCTCCTACAGCAGCAAGCTGTTTCTCTTTTCCCACAGTCCCCAGATGGTGCTGAAATCTTCAGAGCTTTGGGGGTTTATTTATTTGTTTATTTTTAGACAACTTCCCACACTTGGGCCCTAATCAGGATGCCTCAGTCTTTCCATTTACCAAACAATCTTGCTTTTAGCTCAGTTTCTGAGCTGCCAGCCCCCTTCCCAAGCGGGTCTACAATGAATCGTCATGGTTTATTATTAGTGTTGGTGTTGAAGTTCATTTTCTAAATCTCTGTTGTTCTTCTCTTTCCCAAAATAATTTGCAATTTCCTCTTTGTTGCAATCTCAGTTTTTTGCTTACCTCCACGCTGGATGGAGACCAAATTTTCTGAGGAAGCTTGGCAATTAAAAAATAAAAGAGAGAACCTCTGATCTCATGTGCTGCTGGAAGACTACTGCATAGATACATATATTTATCATTCTTTTTTGCTTGTGTATTTTCTTTAAAAAACAGCCCATAACCTCCATTGTTGAATCTCGTGTTGGGTCTCTTGAAATAATTTGATCCAACCTCTGCACTTGAGGTGAGCTGGGGTGGGTTTGAGTCAAAACTCTGATCCCAGCTGCCTTGCAGCTCTTCCAAATGCAGCTGAGAGAGTTTTCCTCAAAACTTCCTTTCAGATCAGGTATCCTTTGGGTTTGCAATGAGTCTTCCTTTTTCTTATTGAGTTGAAGAGGTGAGAAATCACAGTGCTAAATATCTTTTAGTATTCTGATGTGTTTTCCTTCTCAATTTTTTTTCACATGCCCCTTCAAATTTTTTGCCATGTTTTCACAGAATCACAGAATGATATGGGGTTGGAAGGGATCTCTGGAGATCATCTAGTCCAATCCCCCTGCCAAAAAAGGTCCATCCAGAGCAGGTTGCACAGGATGGCATCCAGGCACATTTTGAATGTCTCCAGAGATGGAGACTCCACCACCTCTCTGGGAAGCCTGTTCCAGGGCTCTGCCACCCTCAAAGTAAAGAAGTTCCTCCTTATGTTTAGATGGAACTTCTTATGTTCAAGTTTGTGCCTGTTACCTCTTGTCCTCTCACTGGACACCACTGAAAAAAAGACTGGCCCCATCCTCTTGACACCCACCCTTTAAGTATTTCTAGGCATTGATCAGATCCCCTCTCAGTCTTCTCTTCTCCAATCTAGAAAGACCCAAGTCCCTCAACCTTTCCTCATAAGAGAGATGTTCCAGGTCCATAATCATCTTTGTGGCCCTCTGCTGTACCCTCTCCAGCAGTTCCTTGTCATTCTTGAACCTGGGAGCCCAGAGCTGGACACAGTACTCCACGTGGGGCCCCACCAGGAGAGAGCAGAGGGGCTGGAGAACCTTCCTTGACCTGCTAGCCACACTCTTCTTGATGCACCCCAGGATGCCATTGGCTTTCTCGGCCACAAGGGCACATTGCTGGCTCATGGTTGTCCTGTTGTCCACCAAGACTCCCAGGTCTTTTTCCTCAGAGCTGCTCTCCAGCAGATCAGCCCCCAACCTGTACTGGTGCAGGAAGTTATTCCTCCCCAGGTGCAGGATCCTACACTTGCCCTTATTGAATTTCATCAGGTTCCTCTCTGCCCAGCTCTCCAGCCTGTCCAGGTCTCCCTGTATGGTGGCACAGCCTTCTGGTGTGTCAGCCACCCCTCCCTGTTTTGTGTCATCAGCAAAGTTGCTGAGGGTACAATCCATCCCTTCATCCAGGTCATTGATGAAAATATTGAAGAGGACTGGACCCAGTACTGACCCTTGGGGAACACCATGTGTTACGGACCTCCAACTAGATTCTGTGCCACCAACTATGACCCTCTGAGCTTTGTCTTTCAGCCGATTGTCAATCCACCTCACTGTCCATTCGTCTGTCCCACATTTCCTAATCTTACCTATGAGATGCTGTGCGACACTGTGTCAAACGCCTTGCTGAAGTCAAGGTAGACAACACCCACCACCCTCCCCTCATCTATCCATCCAGTCATGCCATCATAGAAGGCTATCAGGTGACTCAGACATGATTTGCCCTTGGTGAATCCATGTTGACTACTTCTAATGGCTTTCTTTCCCTCTGTATGCTTTGAGATGATGCCCAGAATGAGCTGTTCCATCATCTTTCCAGGGATGGAGGTGGGGCTAACAAGCCTGTAGTTTTCTGGGTCTTCCTCCTTGCCCTTTTTGAAGACTGGGATGACACTGGCTTTCCTCCAGTCCTTGGGCACCTTGCCTTTCAGTTACATCACCTCCTTTGGGATATAGCAATAATAATACATAACAATAAATAGAATACCTTTGTGGCATGTCATCCCCTAAATTTTCTCAAAGGTTTTTTCTGCAGAGGCAGCCTAATAACCAGTTCCTCCTGTAGCCTTGTTTTCCCTTGCACAATTTTTGGCTTGAGAGTCGATCTTCTGCTTATCCTGGTCCTATTGTAATTTTGTTCTTCCTGATGCTGCCAATTTGAGGCGAAGGTAGCCACCTACAAACACTAAGCTGATTTTTCCCCACCGTTTGCAATGTTCTCAGTTCACAGTCCAACCACTGCGCTATGCTGATGAGAACTGGATGATGCTGGAACATCTGTCCCTCTGGGAGGTCTCCAAGGATGAATATCAGCACTTCAAGGCTGTGCAGACACTTGGGCTGTAGCGCACCCTCCTTGGGGCCCTGGTATGGAGAGGATCCTGGCTCTGGGTTGAATGATGCTGTCTGATTGAGGACAGTCCAGCTGTGTCACGGGTTGCCCAGTAAGGTTGTGCCATCTCCATCCTCAGAGGTTTTCCAGACCCAACTGATTCAAGCCCTGAGCAACCTGGTATGACCCCAGAAATGACCAGCTTGGAGCAGGAGGTTGGACAGCCTGAGTGGTTGTGTTATGCTACAGATCTGCTACCTGACCAATCTGACAGGTGAAAGGGGGAATTTAAATCCCTCACACTGAAAGAACGGAGAGAAAGTTTGATTTTTACTGCTCATGGGGTGGCTCCTACGAAAGAGCCACAGACTTCTGTGCAAGCTGCAGCCCCCAGCAGTCCTTAGTACTGGCTTTCTCCCAGCTGAGATAAAAAAAAAACCCTGTAGAGTTGGTGAGTATTTTTCCCCCAGTTTTTTGTCTTTAATGAGCATCCATGGAGAGAGAACTGGATGGGTGCTGTATCTGAAGAGGAGCAGTAGCAGAAAAAGACTACATGAACTGCTCTGCTCTGCTTCTCTGTTGGATTTGTTCCAAGCTTCAGGTCTTCTCTCCAGCGTTTTCCCCAGGGCGCTCAAGATGCCCTACATTAGCACCAGGATTTGCCTTTCATATTCCTAAAAAACCTGTGATTTTGTGGAACAGAAGAGAATTTTTTCTTTGACACATGCTAACAAAATTCATCTCCCCGAAGCCAGCAGTAGAAGCTGCAACGCCTGCACAGCACAATGCAAACACCCTCCCTCCATCCCAGTTCTCCCTTCTGTCAACCCACTAGAACAAAATGATTTAACCAAATAATAAATGTTGAAAAGGGCAGTCCCTGCAGACTCACAACAAAGGCAGGAAAAATGCTATGCTAATTATTATCTTCCTTTTCTTGCACAAGCCTTTCTGCGAGGCTCTAGCTACTCAAGATGATGCTGGGGAACAAGCTAGACGGGAATTAGCCTGACTTGGGGAAATTACCACCCAGACGTTTTTGGGTTTGTTTTGTTTTGGGTTTTTTTTTTTGTGCTGCTGTGTAAATTCCCTTTGCTCAGCTTAAACTTAACAGAATGCATTACTTTGACAACACATTTCAATAGCTGTTTTTTTAAAAAAATACACTTTAAAAATGTTTCCAGCTAGCTCTGATCCTAGCCTGTATTTCTTCTCGTGATCTTAAAAACAAATTCCTGGATGCAGATACTCTCCTGACTCTCTTTCTCAGCTCACCCAGCAAATCTCCCTTGCCAGTCACGCAAGACGTAGAAGCCCAGAGGATAAATCTCTTGCCTGATTATTCATACACTCCAGTCATTTCCCTTCCTGTGAAAACAGACCCATAATCCCAATCTAACACCCATGCTGGGTGAAGCAGCCTGCAGGCTGGAACTGATTTCTTTTGCTCCTGCCATGGTCAAGAAGGTCTGTGTGTAGTTCTCCAAGTAAATGTCTCCCCCTCCAGCAGGAGAAGGGACAAGCTGAGCGTGGGTCAACGTGACACTCCTTGTGACACTCCTGTGCTTTGATTTCTAGAAGAACTGGTTTTGATTAGGTGGTGAAGAAGCCTTTGAGCATGTTCTGCTCTTCTCCAGGAGGCATCCACCATTACCAGCCTGGCTCATGGGACCGGGATGCCCAGCATTGCACGGGGTGTCCTACAGACAGGGCAGGTCGGTGCCTTATTCAGTGCTGGCACCTACTGGATTACACATCTCTGCTGGAAATATGTTGCCTGAGAGCTCCTAGAAATTTAAATTTTTCTTTTCATGGGCATGCTAGTGGTATTCCACTGAGAGTGGCTGATATGTTCAGAGCTTGGTTTACTTCACTCCTAATCAGTAAGGCAAAATTTACAAAAATTTGTACCCTGATGTCCAACACCAGAGACTGGGCAGAGTTATTTCCCCATGGCTTGCAGTGTCATTTGCTCCTTCTCACATGGATACTCTCTTCCTTTTCCATATTTTTTGCTGCCTTGACACTTAATTAACTTTGTGTTTGTGTTTAGTCTAACACCCCCAATTAAAATAGTGAAAAATAACAGACCAAAGATCAACCCTTGAACAAACCCATGAGTAACCTCCTTCCACCCTGATAATTCCCTTGATATGTGCAGCTCATTATTTCTTTCCTACGCAGTTTCTCATCTATCACACTATCTCATCTCTGAACCCATTTTGCCAGTAATTACGATTGCTGCCTGTTTTGATAATTTTGTTTTAGCAATAGCTTGGTCGGAGTATCAGCTGAGCTCATCCCTTCTTAGGACAGCGATGATTATAAATACCTAACTAGTAGCAACCTGGTTCTCAAGAAAATAAGCAACATGTTTTAATGTTCAAGTGATTTCGTACTTTCCTACTGTTTTCATTTTTTCAGTAAATTAAATTTTCCTGGGAGAATGACCTCTTTCTCTTCTGCTCTACTATTTTCTGCAGAATGTGCCACATTTTTAAGCACAGCAAGCATTTCTAGTTTCTCTCAGCCACTTCTTTTGTATAATATTATATTATTATGTCATCTTGTGTTCTTTTATATTAGATATGATTTTTTCTGGCTAGTTTCAAGCTGGATTTTCCCCCTAGGTATTTATTCTAAGCTTTCAAAAAAATGCATACATGAACCTAGAATGTAGACTGCAAGGCTGTGTGCAGGAGGTGGGCAGCTGGTATTACCCTCATGCTGGAGTCAACTTCCTAACACAATGGATATAATTTTATATCTTATAAGGGGGGAATTAAATGGGAAAGAGTGAAGACTGGGGCAGGTTTTGAGAAACCTGCTGTGCAGGCTGTTTAATTAGAGGCTACCACAGTATCTAAAATATGCTGACAGCAGAGGTGAAATGTGCTGGCTGACTAAAAGACTCTTTTGTGGTGTTTTGCTGTAACGCTTGGCAAGGCTGCCCCTGCTTCACACCCTGCCTCCCTTGCTGAGGCACTGGGGTGGAAAAATCAGCTGCGGAGGATCCAGACAGTAGGGAAGGATTTAAACAACGCGACGTCTTGTTCTTGTGCTTTCTAATGGGTGGAGAAGTGGGCAACAATCAGTGTCCTGAACCCTCTATCAGCCAGCCTAATTAAGTAATGCAATGCTATTAATAAGCAGGGAGGCTTAGTTCAGCCTCAGGGGAATCCCAAAATCATGTTCTCTTCCACTCTGTTACTCAGAAGTTGTCACGATGAAGGATCTTGCCCACCAGCTTCGTGGTGATATTGTAAAACCCTCATATCAGACCAGGTTGTGGGACAGATTCTCACCTGTCACAAAGAAGAGGCCACCAGAGTAAATGTCTCCTGAGCTGACTGTCCTTCTGAGGCTGAGCCGGGCTGGGAGCAGGTTAGCAGGAGGGACAGGGAGGGCAGGTGGGACCTCGGGAAGGATTTGTTACCCCCTGCCTGCAGAAATCAGTGGCATGTGCAGACAGACATCTTTGGATGTAATTACTTTCCATGATTTTCAAAGCGTCTGTCTGTGGGAATACAGAATTACCACAGCAAAGTCACGGGCAGACCTCTAAATTAATGAGAAACGGAGTTACTGCGGCCTGTATGGCTCAGGGAACAGAACTTCGCTTCGGGAGGCAGCACTGCACTGAGGAAGGGGCATGAACCCCAGTGTTATGTGTGTGTCCCTCAGCTTCCAGGCAGGAGGGTGATGGCAGCACCAGCCTCCGCAGCCCTTGGGCCCTTGGGAGACCCAGGACCCAACCTGCTGGCATCCATCAGCCCAAGTCTGGTTTTCAGGCTGCACCCCCATGCCTTCAGCCTGAATCCAGGCTAGCATTTTTGTAGTATTTCAGCGCTGAGGAAGGGAGAGAGACCCCACCTGGAGTCCTGTGTCCAGCTTTGGAGTCNATGATCTTTAAGGTCCCTTCCAACTCTGACCATTCTATGATTCTATGAAGGATTACCATTGCAGGGGCTGCTGCTTGCAGGGGTTTTTACCTCCTTGTGTTTTTGAAAACCAGGCAGCAGGGTGCGAGGGGATTTTTGTAAAGCTCTGGCTATGCCAGAAGAGGAATTCTCCTGCTCGGCAGTCTGTAAGCGCCCCCTGGTGCAAACCCTGGTTTCAGCCAGCTCTGCCCTGCCGATTTATCCAGCAAACATCCACGATGCATATTAATCTGGGCGTTTGGTTGATGGAAAGCAGCGGTGACAACCACCCTACACTATGAAAGCAGCGCTCTGCAAGAGAGAGAGCCTCCTCTGCAGGTGGGACATGAGCACAGTGCTCCCGAGACCTCACGTACCATTTAAAGAGCTGTGCACTATTTAGCAATTTCATATTAATTTGCATGGGAATAGTGAAACAACAAAATTACCAGGCAAGTCAAAATTCAGTCCAGTGTTTCCAGACTTTTCAGTTTGGGTATGATATCAGGAGGAGGAAGGTGATGTGCTTACAAAGCTTTCCTCCCACTGGAGCCTACTTGCAAAGTGTCATCAGGGTGTTTCGTCCTCCAGAACTGGTGTCCTGCCATCGTCTGCTCTCCCAACGCATGGCCTGTGCCCTCTTTGCTATGAGCACTTGACAAGACAGGCACTTTGTTGTTCTGCGGCTGTCAAAACCTACATCTAACAGATTCCTCTTGTAAAATATTATACATCATCTCATAGAGGTGACAGCATTTACCATTTTTGGTGGTAAATGAGATTGAAACTGAACTCTGGTGGAACTGAAACACCCAGTTGGTACCTGAATTAAGACAGAGAAAGGCATAGGTGGCTCTTCAGAGACCATCTAGGCACCCCAGTATAAGACAGGGTGGTGGCAGGGAGGTTGTTAAGAAATAGGAGCTCCAACATGGGACAGATGGCATGAATAGATAAATTTGAGGGATAAGGGATAGGATGCTATGTGTGAAACACGGGCCAGGAGACCAACAAACAATAGCAAAAAAAGGTGCCAGCAAGACGGCCACAGCAATGAGAAAGGGAAAAAAGCCACGAAAAAGACAAGAAGAGCCATTCAGATTTGGCACACTGAGCTCGATGGCCAGACAAGAAACATGGGGAGAAGCTCGTAGCTAGGTGGGGATGCAAAGAATGACTAACTAGATGATAAATCATCAGGGCAATAAATTATGTCAGTTAGGTGCAGAGGACACGACACACGACATGTAGCTAATGCAGAGTTGGAGCACTCAGGTCTGCTGAAAGTAGTGGCTGAGCCCAGGGCTCCTCAGGCTCGCAGTGCCATCAGAGTAGAAGTATTTGAGAAATGAGGGAAAGAAAATGGAAAAGAGATTGTATACTCTGAAATGTAGATTGCATACTCTTGTATACTCTGAAATGAGGTGCATCTGCAGCTATTTTTGAAGAGTTAGGGAACCCTAGTTGCCCGTAACTATCTTCATTTCTGCATAGGGGTTACTTGTCAGTGTGGCAATTCACTGTTGTTTGATAAGAGTCTGAGATTCTTTGTGATCCTGGCCGGTGTTGCTTCACTTGCTGTAGGGTATCTGCGGCTCCTGAGGCAGGATCTGCACCAGGGATGTGCCAAATTCCTCCTAGTCCTGCAAAACTGGAGTGTGCTGAGGTGTGATGCAGCAACACAAAAGGCAGTAAGAAAACCATTGAAAATTCAAAACAAAACAGGATGGAGATGAAGAAAAGCACAAATTTCTTAATGGAAGAGATGGAAAGGGCTGAAGAGTTCAAAGCTATTGCTTTAGCCTTTGCAAAGCTGATGGAGCAATTAAAATGAAAGTAGAATATGAATAAGGGAAGGAGAGGTTATTTGGTTTGAGAACACAGGGCCTGAATTTGTCTTGGTTTATTTGCTTTGGCTAATGACTTAAGGAAGTTTCAAACTATTGGGTTACAATGGAGGACTGAAATGTCTCTGGAGGACTAGAGGAGATGAGATTAACAGTAAGTCCATTTATATGAAGCAGGACTTACAGGCTAGTGGATGGAGTTTAGATTCCTGAAAACTGCTGGGACAACCTATTAAACATTTAATTCCTATGGACCTGCAATACTAATAGGATGATTAATAAATTCATACTGACTGTTTGTTAGGAAAAAAAAA
>VXBW01006173.1:676681-720000 GCA_013400375.1 Thinocorus orbignyianus | reverse complement strand
GAGCCTGCGGGGGCTGCACATGTGCGTGCTTGGGCACACGCGTGTTTCCTGCCGGGGTTTGCGTGCGAGGCGTTGCGGGTGGCTGCGGTGGCTTGTGCAGGCGGGCACAGGAGCGCGGGTGTCCTGGTTTGGGCCACGCAGGGTTAATTTCTCTTCCAACGTTTGGGAAAGCCGCACTTTTAGAAGAATTCAGGAAACTTTCTAGGCAGCTGCGGGATGTGGGGCTCAGGTCTCNGCCTGCGGGGGCTGCACATGTGCGTGCTTGGGCACACGCGTGTTTCCTGCCGGGGTTTGCGTGCGAGGCGTTGCGGGTGGCTGCGGTGGCTTGTGCAGGCGGGCACAGGAGCGCGGGTGTCCTGGTTTGGGCCACGCAGGGTTAATTTCTCTTCCAACGTTTGGGAAAGCCGCACTTTTAGAAGAATTCAGGAAACTTTCTAGGCAGCTGCGGGATGTGGGGCTCAGGTCTCTGTTTTCGAGCTCCCCAGGTGCGGGGATGAGGAGAAGAGAGACTCGGGCACTTGCCCCACGCTGCCACCAGGGTTGTTTCACACCACGATCACGGCCCGTGTACATGGCAGTTCGCTGCAGTGCTCTCTCTCCCTCTTGTGGCCTCTCACACCACCATCCCGAGAACTTCTTGCCCCAGAGCCAGACCCCCGAGCCCTTCCTGCCTACTGAGGCTGTAGCTGGGGGTGCCCAGCTTCCTGCTGATGGAACAGGCTGGGTATCACCCTGGTATATTGTATACTGGTTTCGGGATCAATGTTGGTTCTTCAGTATTATTAATGTTAATTATTTAGTCTTATCCTATTACATCTATTTATATTTCAACCCTTGTGTTTCCTGGTTTTCCAACCATAACAGTGGTGCAGAATGGTGCTCACACAGGTGTGTGCTCACGCGTGGGCATGCTTGCACAGGTTCCCAGGGGTGCCTGCACACAGGCATGCTGGCACATGAGTATCATGATGCTCGTGGGGCTGCAGCTGCCAGGTTTCAGCTTGGTCTCCAGCTTCTTTCCAGCCTGGGCCTCTTCAGGCTCTGAGAGGTCCTGGAGACGCTGTGGCTGCAGTGCTGGGGAGCCACGGCCGGCTGCTGGAGCAGACCTGATCCTTCTTCCCTATGACTCCTGCAGGATTAGCATCGCTCTGCTCCAAATCCATGAGCCAGAGGCTGGGTCTTGGGAGGGGACCCAGGGGGGAACATGACCTCCCACCTGAGGGTCCCCCAGGTGAGCGGGTCCCAGCCAGCCACGCAAGCACTGTCCCTGCATCCCTGCACATCCCAGTGCTGGCTCTATCCTGCTCCCGACCAAGCAGCAAAGCCTTAAACTCCTATTTCCCCCCAATATTTTTTCCCTTTGCTGGATGCTTTTCAGCCAAAAACTTGGGAAATACAGGGGGCCAAGAGGATTTGTTTCCTGTGGGATGTGGAAACAATGCGATGGGATACCAGCACCCTCTTCTCCCCCAGCACCGAGCAAAGCAGGGAAAAATAAATCAAATTAAAGCAAAACTGCAAATGCCCGTGCATGTTCTTTCCAAGACCGGTATTTTTCCATTGGAAACAACCCCAAAAAGCTGGAGGCAGGAGCTCTGCTCTCCCACGCCCCTATCCCTGCCTTTTGTGCTGGGGAGCTCCAAACTGGCAGCTCCACTTGCAGTCAGCAAAGTGATTTTGCAGGCAGTTTGGCCAGACCTGCTGGTGTCTACCAGCGAGTTGGATTTTTAACCCACTCCCAGCACTCTTCTGGGCTTTGAAAGCTGGCAAAGTTTTTTTCCAAGGGTGTCCTCACTGTTTGCTTGGACATGGGTGTCACTGGCAGGTTCAAGGATGCGTTGCAGCATCCTGGGCCAAGGGGGACATGTCTTAAGGATATGGACAGTGGCCCATGGACCATCCTCATGGCATCCCCTTGATGTCCTCCAGCTCTGGGTTTTCAGCCTGTCCTAGAGTACCAGGCTGTGCCCAAAGAGCTGCCAGCTTCAGGGTGGGTCAGGCAAAGGGGAGGGCTGGCTGACACTCCAGAGGGCTGTGGCCACCATCCAGCATGACCTGGACAGGCTGGAGAGCTGGGCAGAGAAGAACCTGAAGGGGTTCAACAAGAACAAGTGTAGGGTCCTGCACCTGGGGAGGAAGAATTCCAGGCACTAATACAGGTTTGGGGTGGGCCTGCTGGAAAGCACTTCTGAGAAGGATCTGGGGGCCCTGGTAGACAGTAAACTGCTCATGAGCCAGCAACGTGCCCTTGTGGCCAAGAGGGCCAGTGGAATCCTGGGCTGCATGAGGAAGACTGTGGCCGGTAGGTCGAGGGAAGTCATTCTCACCCTCAACTCTGCATAAACTGGAGGTCATAAACTGGAATACAGCATCCAGTTCTGGGCTCCCCAGTTCAAGGGAGAGAGGGAACTACTGGACTCTAGTCCAGCGTAGGGCAACAAAGATGATTGAGGGGTTGGAGCATCTCCCTTGTGAGGAAAGGCTGAGAGAGCTGGGACTGTTTACATCTACACATGAGGATGAACTTCTTTCCTTTGAGGGTGGCAGAGCCCTGGCAGAGGCTGCCCAGGGAGGGTGTGGAGTTCCCTTCTCTGGAGATTTTCAAGACCCACCTGGACGCAGCCCTGAGGGATGTGCTCTGGGAAATCCTGCTTTAGCATGGGAGTTGGAGTAGGTGCCACGCTCTGCCGTGCCGTTAGTGACAGTCCCACTAGATGGCACGAGGGTTTCAGAGATGGTCCTAGCTCTGGACTGTACACACACAGGGAGGGATGGCGGGACGGGTTAGCAGGGCTGGGTAACGGTGCCAGTTACTGGTGCTGGTTAGCAGTGCTGGTTACCAGGGTGGAGGATCTCCCTGACACCCGGGAGGGGACATCCAAGCCCCCTCAGGGAGCTGTCATGGGACAGGCAGAAGCAGGTTCCCTCTGGCTGCGTCCCCCCAACCCGTTTGGTGCCGGCACGTCTGCAGGCTGGCGAGTGTGGCTGGTATTTGGCACCCCCAGATACCAAACGTGAAGCAGTAACTCAGCTTTCCTCCCACTCCAGCTTAGGAAGACAGACCCTGAGGAGCTCCTCACCTCAACCAAATGCTTTGTCAGGGTTTAAGCCATCCAGCCTGCGAGAAATAGTGAGGCCACATGGCAGGGACCAAAAGCACCCAAGGTTTTGCCTTTCCTGCTGCCTGGGATTTTGGAGCTGGGCATCTCTCTCTGCTGGGATGCAGAGCAGCGTGGCAGCGTGGTGATGCCAGCACGGCCATGGCAGCAGGGCTCTAACCATCCCCACGCTTGTGGGGTGTGCCAGTGAGATGCCATTTGCTGGTGCTGCCCGTTTCTGGTCTGGTGGCAGGGGACCAGGCACCAAGGGGCAGCCTCCCGGGGTGACACGCTGCCCGTCTCTGCCTTCCTTCCCGGCTGCTTCCCGAGGCCTGGTTCCAGGCAGCCAAGGAAGCTGCTGGCTCTTGTTCTTTGTTCCACCCACAAAGGGCAGCCAGCGCCTCCGAGTCTCCATCCCTGCCCAGGACAAAGGGCTGACCCCCCAGGGCTGTGCCCCCCGCCTGCCAGCCTGCTGGGAACCTCCGTGCCCCCGTTTCGCAGGCTCCCGGCGCGTGACAGTGAGCTGTGCATGGCTCACTGCTCCGGTGGCTGACTTCAGCTATTAACTCAGAAGCCTGGGGGTTTGGTGAGGTGCCAGGCACCCTCCTTGTTCCCCATGAGCCCCACCATTGGAGAGTCACATCCTGGCTCCATCCCCCCCGGCTGCTCTCAGGATGCAGTCTCCATGCCCCTTCCTCCCCGCCTGAAGACTTCAGGGCTGTTGATGAGTCACGCTGGCTGCCGGTGCCTGTGCACACCAGCTCTGGAGCAGGGATCAGCGTTGTTCCAGCATCCGATGGTGCTTCCACAACAATCACTTGGTGGTTGCCTCCTGGCAGAAGGAACAAGGTACGGCAGGGCATGGTGCTTCCTGGGAATCGAGCCTGTTGTTGGGACTGATGGGATGTGGTGGTCCCATTTCTGGTAACGGGGGGCAGAGGAGGTGTTTTTCCCACCTCTCCACAGCAGCAGTAGGCTGAAAACACTCCCCAAGGTCTCCCAGGAGTGTAGGATGGGCTCCCACCACCACCCTGGTGCCCCCCAGCCCTGGACTCTGGCAGAGAAAGGGCAGCCAGCCCATTTTACCTCCCCAAGGAGAAGTAATCCTGTTTAACTTTCCCTGCACCTTATCAGGCAGGAGGCTGGTGCCAGGCTGCCAGGGGGAATTGTGCCATCCCTTTTTTCCTCAAGAAAGGCAGCTTGGTACCACCGTACTGCCTTCACGGTCTGGTGCCAGCCCAAGCCCGAGGGGCGAAGTTCTGGGTATCCTGCAAATTCCCCAAATTGCTGGGAAACACGCAGCCAGGGAAGGGATTAAATGCATTTGGGAAGAGAGGGGCAGATTCCAGGTCCATTTTGAGACCTGCCTTTGGGGGTTGGCTGCCGGGGAGCAGACGAGCCCGGTTCCTGTGTCCCATGAGATCATCCTCACCTGGAGCTCGTGCAGCTCCCCCCCAGAGCCAGCCTCTCCCCAGACTGCCCTGACACCACCGCAGGTTTGTTAGCCAGGCCTAAACAATTAAGTCTGGTTTATTGCTCTCTCCACAGTTGGGTTTTACAGCCCTGGCACCTGGGGAGTCGCTGTTTTCACGGCTGCCAGCTGAAGAAACCCCGCTGTGGGGGTGGGGGAGACCCACCTGCCCTTTGGATGCATTTTTGGGAGCAAGGCTGAAGGAGGGGGAGACAGGGCAATGGGGGAGTGGGAGCACCCACAGCTGCTTAAAGCTTCCTTGGGCTCCCCTGGGATTGCCATCCTCTGAGGTTCCCAAGGATGCCCTGGGATGGCTCACCGCATTCGGATGGGGGACCTCCAGGCATCCAGTCCTACCAGCTTCATCCTCCTCCTCCTCCTCCTCCTCTGCTGGTGGTTGCAGCTCCCCTGGGAGCACCATGGTCTCCCAAGGGGTTTTTAGGAGCCTTCATCCTCCTGTCACGCTGCCCTGGCATGCACCCACTCACCCACCACCAGCACTGGCACCTCCAGGGGGCTTTGAGAAAGTGTTAAGCCTTTTAGGGCTTTTAGAAGTTTTGGGGTTCTTTTGGAGCTTTTAGGAACTTCAAGGTGTTTTAGAAACTTTTAAGATCTTTTAGGGGTTGTAGAATCTTCAGGGCTTTAAGGATTTTCAGGATCTTTTAAGGCTTTAGGAACTTTAAGGGTTTTTAGTGTCTTTTAGGGCTTTTAAGAGTTTTTAGAAACTTCTGGGGTTTTTAGGATCTTTTAGGGCTTTAGGGGCTTTAGAGCGCTTTTAGAAGCTGTAAGGGCTTTTAGGATCTTTTAGGACTTTAGGAGCTTTTAGAGTATTTAGGAACTTTTAAGGCTTTAGGAGCTTTTAGGAACTAAGGTTTTTTAGGAGCTTTTAGGGCTTTTAAGAATGTGAAAGTTTTTAGGATCTTTTAGAGCTTTAGGGCCTTAGGATCTTTTTAGAGTTTTTAGGAACTAAGGTTTTTCAGGACCTTTTAGGGCTTCAGGAGCCCTTAAGATTTTCAGGAACTTTTAGGAATTTTTCAGGCTTTTAGGAATGTTCAGGCCTTTAGGAACTTTAAGGGGGTTTAGGAGCTTTTAGGGATTTTAGAGGGTTTAGTAGCTTTTGGAGTTCTGAGGATCTTTTAAGGTTTTGAGAAGTTTTGGGGAACTTTTACAGCTTTGAGGAACTTTTAGGGTCTTCAGGAACTTTTAAGGCTTTAGGAACTCTCCAGGCTGAGCAATAAACTATTATCAGGCCAAGTGAGTGCTGCTGGCCTGGTCTCAAGGGCAAATGTCCCTTGCAAGGGACAGCACAAGGATTTCCTCCCTCTCTGTGCTCAGCCAGTGTCTTTGAAGACGGCAGCACGGGCTGCCGAAATACAGATAATCCCGATAACGTCAACAAGTGCAGACATTGGCCTAAAAATAGCTCCTGATAACGTCAAGTGCGGACAAAAGGTTCTTTGTTCCACAAACAGCCGCGAAAAAAGATGGTGTAAAACGTCCTTCCCTCACGGGGACACAGGGTCTGCACCTGAACCCCCCCCCCCCCCCGCTCCAGGAGGGCTGGATCCCGCGGGAGGAGCCGCTGCTGGATTTAGTGGTGTTATTCCTGGAAGGTGGATTTACAGCCTTTCCTGAAGGAGCTGGTCAGGACGACCTGCAGCGAGAGGCTTGGCTCAGCGTGATGCTCCTGTGGCTCCAGCTGCCATCAGGGCATGTTTTGGAGCCGGCCCCCACGGCATGGGGATGGTTGGGCTTCAAAGGCCCACATTAGCCACGGTCTGGCCGCGTGAGCCACTTCCCGTGGGAGCCTCTTCTCATGGGTGCCTCTTCCCGTGGGAGCTGGAGGAATGTGAGGCTTGGAGCTGGGGGGAGATGCCAGCCTGCAGGATGTCCCCTGCTCTGGGGTTCCCAGCACATCCACGGCACCTCTGGTGCTCTGGCTGCCTTTTATCACCACCACCTTCCCTGCCGGAGCAGGAGGTTGTTTCCACCCTTCCCCCAGCAGAAAGAAAAGCCTCATTCAAGCCATTGAAAATCTCTGGAAAAGCAACTATTTACCCAGGGCGCTTCCTGGAGCCCTCCCTCCCCCCTCCAGCTCCTTTCTCCAGCCTGGCTGCTTTTCAGGGCGCACAAAGCTGTCACGGCTGGATGCGGGCACTGCTTGGCAGCCGCTTTGTCCCCTCCTGCAGTGCCCATCGCTGCCACCACGCTTTCGGCCTCAGCTCCCGCTGCCTTGGGGGGGTCCCAGTCACAAAGGGCAGGGTCCCCATCTCCGGCCTTGGTGGGAGTCACACCCAGTCTCTGCCCCCTACACCCCAGCCCACCTCTGCCAAAGGTGTACCATGGGGGACCCCCTCCCCAGCTCCCCCCGGCTTGGGACCTGGGCTCCTTGCCCCGCTGCTCACCTCCCTCGTTTCCTGCGGGGAGTGGGACAGGGTTCGCAGGGACACTCCGTCCCGCCTGCTTTTCCATTAATTGTTATTTGTTAATCCCACTGGCAGCCAAGCACGCAGCCTGCCAGCCGCCCAGTTCCTTCCCTCCACGGGCTGCCCGCCAGCCCGGAGCTGAAGGATTAGGGGGCTCCCCGCTGCCCCCAACTCTGCCGGCTACCGAGCCCGGTGCCGGTGCCGGTACCGGCCGGGCGGGGAGATGCAGCCCAGTGCTCCCAGTCCGAGCTGGGCTGGGCTGGGCAGAGCGGGGCAGGTGCCGTGCCCGAGTGCTGGTGGCCCCGCATCCCCGGGAGCGATACCGGGGGGTCCCGGAGGGGTCGGTGCGGTGCCGGTCCCGCCCCACTGAGTCACCGCCTGCCCGGGGGGGCCGAGCGGGGCGGGGAGGGGCGGGCCGGCTTCTCCTGCCCCACCACCAGCCTGGCGGGGGCTGCGGAGCACCGAGCCGAGCGGAGCCGGGGCACCGCGCCCGACCCGGCACCGGCAGAGGTACCGGGGGTGGCGGGGAGCGGCGGAGCTGGGCAAGGGAGGAGGAGCGGGGGGTCCGGTGTTTGCTTTCTGGGTGCACGGTGAGGGGCGCTGCCTGCCACGCCCTTACTGGGAATACCGGGAGGAAGATGCTGCGGGGTCCTGGGTGCCGCAGGGGTCACCCACCGGGTGCGGGGGCGAGCGGGGTGTGCATCTCTGCCCCTCCCCCTGGGGCCAGCCCAGCGGGACTGGGAGGGCACTGGGACTCTGCGTGGCTGGGACTGGTGCCACTGGGCAGCACCCCGGGGTGCTCAGCTGGTTTGTGGAGCAAGCTGTCTGGATGGAGCTAAGGGGTTCTCCGGGGGGGATGGATTTGGGATGTCCCCTGCTCCGGTTCGGCACGGGGACATCTCGTCTCTCACCACCTGAGGGGTAGTTGTGACGCCTCCGTCCAGGTGGGGCTGGGGGTCCCAGCTCATGGCCAAGGCGCAAGTTGCCTGCTGGAGCCTCCATCCCTGCTAAATGAGGCTCATCCTCACCTCCCCCACCACCCCTTGTCCCTGTCCTGGAGCCAGGCTGAATTCCTGGGCCACAGAGCCACGAAGCTCCCGGGGCCGAGCGGGACCAGCTGCTCCTGGCTGCTGCCAACGGCTCAGCCGAGCTCCAGAGTCCCTGCTTGCCAGGCTCTGTGTGCTGCCACCACTTCCCACCCCACAGAACCCACTAGTGCACCCCATTCCTCCTCCTTCTCCTCCTCTTCCCAGCGTCCCCGTGGGACTGCTGGCATGCCTCAACAAGGTGATCTCCCTCCCCTAAAATGCCTGTTGGGGGGATTCCCAGCTTGCTGCTGCTGGTCCTGACACGCTGCTGCAGGATGCTCTGGGTGCTCCCTGCCTGCGAGCTGCCCCCCCAGAAGCCAGCAAAACCCAGTGAAACCACCTGGAGAACTGAAATGGAGTCTCCTGGAATAACCTCCTGGCAACAAGTCTGGATGGCTGTTGAGGAGGGAAGGCAGCCAGAGCTCATTTCACGGTCTGAGGGGAGCGGGGGAGTGCTTTGGGGATGCTGGCAGGGCAAACCCTTTCAGCCCAGGACTGCAACCAGGGTGGGTTTTGCCATGCCCCTTGCTGGGTTTGTTGCTTCCATGTGAATTAAGCCAAGGCCTAAAAATGCTGCAGACTCGGTTGCAGTCTGGCTCTTCATCTCACAGCCCAGGGGCTGCTATTCTTAGAGCAGCAGGTTTGCAAGCAGCTGCGTGCTGCTGGGGTGGGGGTGCCCGGGGCTGGCCATCCCCACACCTTGTGGTGGCACCTGTGGGGGCTGGAGGGACGTGGCTCCATGGGGTTTGCAGACAGCAGGCTGGGTGGCTCCCAGCATGACAGCACCCGTGGTACCAGCTGGGCAGCAGCCTGCCACCACCTGTTTTTTGGGAGGACTTGATCCACCAACTCCTTTCCCATCAGCTCGCTGACAGCTGGGGTTTGGCAGGGATCGGGGGGGGGTGTCTCTGGCCCCTTACCTGGCTCCTCGGGTGCCACAGCCTTTCTCCTGGCTGTGCTGCTTTTCTATAGCTGGGAAAGCCCACTAGTGCTGGGTTCACCCTCACTGGACTCCAGGTTGGCTACTTCCCATGCCAGATGCCTGGGAGCCTGATTTGGGGTGGTCTTGGACTACCCTGCACCTCCCTTCCCTGGTACCCACGGCACGGGCAGGCAATGGGGCCCTTGCTCCTGTGGAGTGGGATGAGACCTGGGAGGGGGCGAGGTGCTTTGGATGCCTTTTAAAACCCAGGGTGGTGGTTTGGGATGGAGGGAAGGTACAAACAGGCACAGACACGGAAGAGGGGGCCAAGGGATTGCCCCTGAGGAGGGCCAAGTGGTGGGAGAGCACTGTGAAGACGGCGATCTGTACCCCCCAGGGCTGGTGAGGTGGCACGGGGTGCTGGGGGAGGACAACCTGCAGCACTTTGTTCCTGTTTTGTGGCAGCCCTCAATTTGCTGCAGGTTCTTTGCAGGCTGTTGGCAGCCCTGCTGGGCAAACAGGCTCTGCCTGCTGCTGGGCTGGGTGCCGTCTTGCAGAAGCAGTGATTTAGTTTGCTGCGACATTTCTGCCTGTGCTGCTTCTTAGGAAATGGACATTTTCTTTAATTTTGGATGTTAAGACCCAGCTTTAAGCAAAATCTCCATCTCAAGGTCCTCGGACCCTGGCGGTCTGCCTCTGCCAGCCTCCCCTCGGCTCTCCCCACGCCTGGTCAGGAGGGGGTTGGTTGCCAGCAGCTGGTGAGGGATGAATATTGCAGGGAGCCACCCGGGTGGCTGATGCTGGCACATTCCCGCTGCAGGGAGGGTCCCCACTGGGGTCCCCACCTCCTCGGGCAGCTTCAGCCACAGGGCATGTTGTCTGCCATCCCTTCAACGGAGGTTGGTCATACAAGGAGGTTGGTTCTGCTTCTTGGTCTGGCTTGCCTCTCCGTGCCTCAGTTTCCCCATCTGGTTTCCGAAACCTTTCCTGGGTAACAGGCTGTGGGTGATGATCTCACACTTGTTAGCATCTCGAGGAACAGAGGGTGGGCATGGAAGGAAAACAGAGCCCTGGATCTCCCTGTTTCTGGTGTTTCCTTGAGGCATCTGAGCATCTTCCCTTCTTAGGAAAAACATCATGTCCGAAAGCCACAGGCCACCTCCAAGAGCTTAAATACCTGCTGCCAAGTCACCCAGAGAGCAGGAAGGTGGTAGTAAACAACAGGCATTTTTTTTGTGTGGGAGGTATGTGGGTTTTTTAGTTTAGTTTTGGTTTTGGTTGGGTTGTTTTTTGGTTTTTGTTTGTTTGGGGTTTTTTAACCCGTTTGCCTCCCGGTTTGGAGGCCACAATATTATTCCTTGGCTTTTCTTTCCGAGACCAGCATGTTCTTTTAACGGTGATGGGAGGATACGACGTGATGCCCAGGACTGAGTCTCCCTCTGTGCCAGAAGTAAGGGAGCCTGCTGCAGGCTGCATAGCCGCCGTGCTGTGCCTCCCACCCCTTTTTACATTATCTGGCTGATTTTGGGGCCAAACCAGGAGTTTTTCTATGCGTTGTTGTTCTCGGTGGAGCTCAGTCCCCAGGCTCCAGCTGGGGCAGCAGGTGAAGCCATCCTGCCCAGGGAGAGGTGGTGGGGTTAGTGCCAAAGGGGGTCTCTGCTTGGTCACTGTGATGAAGAGCTTTTGAAGGTGGGTGTCACTGGGGAGATGCTCTGGTGGCAGTGGAGACAAGTGGCATAGCTGAGTACCTGGGGGTGGAGATGCCATGCATGCCCACTGCCACCCGGGGATGGGAAGATGACGGGGCAGGATCCAGCCCTGGTGTGGGCTTGGTGTATCCGGCTCCCTCCAGCGCTGATTATCCCTGGCACGGATGGGATCCCCATTTTCCCACTCTGAAACCATTTTGGGGGAATTTTGTCTCGCTATTGTTTGGCTCAGGAAACAGCAATTGGTGTCGGGGCGAGCGGGACCATATAGGGCTTGGAGGGGAAATACCAGCTCCCCCACCCACAGCCTCGCAGGAATTGCTGGTCCCGGTTGAGTAACGACTGGAAGGGGCTGATCCTGTCCTCCAGCCACCCCAGTAAAATCCCAGCAGAGCCAGTGCAGTGGGATGGGCTAAAGCCTTGCTGGAAATCAGCGTTCTCCATCTGGAGGGGATGCTTTACTGGCGTGCCAGCTCTGTGCCATCACACCATGGTTGGCATTTGTGTGCCAGTCCACTGCTTTTAAGTGATCCAGGTGTTTTCCATCGCTCCTGGCATCTGTCCTTTTTGGATTCCTGTGTGTGATTCCCAAGGATGTGGCAAAGCCATGCCAGGGGTGCCAGCCCTGTCCATATCCAGCTACTGCTACCAGTTTGTACCTTCTTACCCAGCGCTGGGGAACCTTGTTAGCGCCACACTCAGTTATACCCATGGCAGCAGGTTAATTAATAACCAGACACCTCGTCTTTGATTATACTCATAGCAACAGGTTAATTAATAACCAGAAGGGACAGCGAGTGGGTTGTGCCCACAGTGGTGCACCAGGATGTGACTTGGATCCTTGTGGGTGCAAGAAACCTCCAGGAGAAATGTGTACTGGTGGGAGAAGCCTCCTAACAGCGGTGCTGGGTTTTCAAGCAAGCGTTTTTCCCCCAACCTTCCCATCTTGGTGCCTGGGAAAGCTCAGGATCCTTTGCAGGTGATGGGTGCCCTGGCACCCCCTTGCAGCAAATGAGACAGGATTTGGCTGCTTGGTGGTTTTTGAGAAGAATGCTTTGAGACCGGCGCAGGGTTGGCATGCAGCAGTGGCAAACCCTGTGCCAGCTTGGCTTTGGGCTCTGGCACGGATTTGGCTCCACCACCGGGTCTGTCAGCCCTCGCTGACGTCCCTCCCTGCGGGGGGATTGCTGGAGGAGTCCCAGCAGCATCAATCCATCACTGAGGTGGCAGCAGGGTGAGGAAGAGGCAAAGCTCAGCGCGCCCCAGGAGCAGGGACCGTGCCGTTGGCAGGGTGGGGAAGGCAGAGGGTGCGATGGGCAGGGCTGCGGGTGTGAAGGCTGTGGCTGGGCACAGCAGCAGCTCTCTGGGGTGCTCGTTGCTGGCCTGGGCACAGGTCGCAGGAGGCCCTGCTGCATGTAGAGACAAAGAAAAGGGTGGTGGAGCAGAGTGTGGGGTGAACGGACAGGAAAAGGAGATGTGGAGGATTTTGCCTCGCTGGTTGTGAGGGGCAGAGGGGTTTTTGCAGCTAATGTTACTGAGTTGGCATCACCAGGGCACACCCAGGAGGGCCTGTTTCTGGCCAGCTGAACTGATGGAGTGGTTTGCAACGTGCCTGTCTCCTTGGCTGATCTGCAGGTGCAGGAGAAAATAATTTCAAGGCTGGTGAACTGGGAAACCACCGTTTCCTTCTGTTTCCGCTGCTTGTGATAAGAAGCCAAGGCCCAAACTGAGATGCAAAGCAAGGAGTGAAGAGGAGAGCCCTCCCGTGCTCGGTGGTTGGCGGTTGGCGCCTGTGCCAGGGCAGTGGGGTGGTCTCTGCTCTTCCTGTGCTGAGAGCCCGGGCACCCAACTGCTGGCTTCCCTTATCTTCCAGCCTGTGGCCAGGCGGGTGCCTGTTGCTCCTGGCTCCTGCTGGAGGCAGAGGCATGATGCTTGCCATGTCCTGCTGGCACAGCCTTTGTTCTCCATCCCCTGACCCCATGGTATAGGTGATACGTAAATACTCACCTGCCCCCTTTCATTTGTACCCTCCCAGGCTCTGCTTTCTCCTTGGAGACCAAACCAAAGCAGAGAACTGCTCGGGATGAAGGTCCTCCTGCTGCTGCTTCTCTCCCCGCTGCAAGGTAGGCTGAACTCAGCCGTGTCCTGCCCGGGGCTGGTGGACATAAGTGGCAGACCCAAAATATTGGCAGGGGGCACCAAGGGGCTTTTGCAGCTGTGGCTTCCACAGACGTGAAATACCTCATGGGCTGACATGCCTCTGGTGGAGTCCTGGGGCAGGATGTATCTTTTCCAGAGGAGGAAATTATCTCCGTCCATCCCTTCTGGAGACAGAGAGCTCCTCTGTTGGTCTCTGCTGATGTGGGTGGTGGCACCAAGAGATGGGAAGTCCTGCTGCTCCAGGAGCCTTGGCTCCACGGCAAAGCCTCACAGCATGGCCCTAGGAACGTCAGGAAGGTGGCTGCCATCACGTAGCCCATCCAGGATGGGGCTGGGATGCCAGGCAGAGAGCCTGGTGTGCCACCTGTGATAGCTGCCACGGGGGTGCAGTGTTTGCCAGGGGTGGCCATCCCTCTGCCTGAACCAGCATCTCCATGTGTTTGTGCACCACAGGGGTGGGAGCCAGCAGTCAAGCAGAGGATTTCCACTTCTGCGGTGACCGAAACCAGACCCAGAACAGCTCTGTCATCTACGAGCATGGCCCTGCCACCGTCTCTATCAAGAACACAGCCCAGGCCTTGATAATAAAAAGACCCTTTTTGCCAAAGAAGAGAAACTCTTACTACATGTACAGGTTGCCCCCTACCTTGGGCAGGTACCGCTTCTGTGTCTACTGGTTCAAGGCCAACAGCACCCTGAGGCTGGTGTATGGGAAGCAGAGCTTCATCCTGGGTGGGGACCCATCCAGCAGCATCACTCGGGGGAAGGAGGGTGAGAAGAGTGAAAGAACCAGCACTTCCATCTTCAATGTGTCCTACATCTCAAAGGATGGGAAGAACACTTCCCTTGACAATGCATCTGAGTACTTCTTCCATTGTAAAGGCACTTATTTTAATGAAACAAAAGGTTTGTTTCATCCCCAGCTTATTTCAGTCATCAGCAGAGCATTGGTGGTATCCCGGTATCTGGTGTAGCATGATGATATAAAGACACAGCTGAAGGGTGATGGAAGGGGACACAGGCTTGTCTGAAGCAGCCTAGAGGCAGACCTGGAACCCAGGCTTTCTAAAGATAAGATGATGGAGATTTTCAAGTGTTTTGCTCCTTAAAATCATGGGCTTTGCAGAGGTCTTGAAGGGTCCTGTCTGTACTGCTAGGCACCTAGCTAGCCTCAGCCAGCCTAGTCCTGGTGGCCTTGGGGACACCCATGCTCCAGGCAGCAGGAGAAGCCCTCTGGGTTGGGGTCTCCATCAACTCCCTGGGCTTGGGGTTACCTTGCGACCCTCTGCTTTCTGCTCCCACCAGGCCTGTGCCTGGCTGGTTCAGGGCACTGGAGAATTTGGCTCTGCCCATGCATCTCACAGCGTTTCCTTTCATGTGTCCATCAGCCTCTCTGGAGAGCATGCCCATCTGTGAGCAAGACGTGGAGGAGCAGCTCACCACCTTGGACAGTCTCCTTGCCCAGCCCCCGGTGCCAGTGGCAGCAGCCACGGAGCAGCAGGTTCTTCGGCGGTGAGTTCCCAACTCGTGCTGTTCCTGCCAGTGCAGTGCCTGCCACATCTTGCTCACTGCACTCCTTCCCTGACAGCAAACTCGGGGAGCTGGAGAAGATGCTGGCCAAGGTGGAGCTTGAAGGGCACAATCAGACCTTTGGGAAGGCCACCGTGCACGCGACTGTCCTGAGGATCCAGCCCGCTCACGTTCCTCAGCACCTGGCCTTTGCTTCCCAAAGAGAGGTTGGTACTGGGCAACCTGCCCTGGTGATCTTGGTCTACCAGCATCCTTTTCCAACCTCTCTCTTGACAAATCTGTCCTTGCAGGAGGGTGGAGAGGTCCATGGATTCGTGGTAGACCTGCCAAGCAGCCTGTTCAAGGAGAGGGAGGATGCGGTAGAGCACAGGGTGCTTCTCATGGACATCAACAGCCAGACCATGTTCCAGGTAATGCCCATATGCATGGCATGTTGGGGTGTCCTTGCCATGCCAGGGGCTCCAGTGGTACAGGGCAGCAGGGGTGCTGCCCAGAGCAGGGTGCTGGTGCTCACTCGGAGGAGATACTTCAAAGGTGAGCTAGAAGCTTGATGGAGAAGGAGACATGGGACCTCCTTCCTGGGAACTCTCACCTGCTTCATGTCCAGCAGCAACCCCTTCCCATGCTGCCATTGCCTCCTCTTCTCCCACAGGATGAAAACAGCAGCCACGTCTTGGGTGACAAGGTGGTTGGCATCTCCGTGGTGGACACAGTGGTGGCCAATCTCTCCCACCCAGTGGTCCTCACTTTATTCCACAACCCGCTGCCGGTAGGTGGGGAAACAGCCTCATTGAACCTGGTCGCACCAGGAATGGAGGGGTAAGGAGGACTAAGGCCCTGCCAGCTTAGGGAGTGGTAACCATCCAGCAGCTCCGTGCCTTTGGCCTGCCTGTGCAGGTCTGCTGCTTCTTCTGGGGCTGTATCACAGTTGTGGCTTCACCGTGTACACCGGTGATGGTGCGACCTGCTCCTGTGCAGGAGATGCTGCTTTGTGGATGTGTTGCCTCCAGCCTAGTGTTTAGGGTTGGAGGACACTTTAACAGTCCCATGGCTCATTCCTGGCCCTGTCGGGTGCCTGCTCAAAGCTGAACCCTTTGGAAAAGGGGACCTGGGAGGAAGTATCTGCTCTGTGAGCTGCCAAGAGAACAGTTTCTGCCCGGAGCCTGCTCCCATGATAAGGCAGGATCCCGTTTGTCTCCAGGAACTGTCCTGCCTCCTGCCCCATATTCTCCACTATCAAATGTGCTTGTCAGGCAACAAACCCCCAGCTGCATCCTGATCAAGGCCTGTGGTTTTCTCGTTGCAGAGGAATGTGACCCCGCGCTGCGTCTTCTGGCGGGAGAACAGCACTGGTGAGTGGTTCTGCACTTGGGTGTGAAGCCAGGCACTGCTTCTGCTCCTTTTGTAGGGTACCGCAGACCTGCTGGTAGGGGCAAAAGTCACTCTGCACCTCCCTTCCTTGCTCCAGCTCCATAAACCTTTTCCACTGGGCTGATGTCAGGTTTTGTCCTCCATAGCTAACCCAAGAGATTCCTGCCTTCCCAGGGTTGGGTCCCGATGCCAAGGGTGCTGTCTGAGTGTGTGTGCTTGGTGTGGGACAAGCTGGGATTCTGACTTTTGTCCATGGACACCTTGAGCACCTGGCCCTGAAAGTCCACAAACCCAAAGAAGATGTTCCTGCTGCTCACTGGATGCCCTCCCTTTCTCTTGTGCAGGCAGTGCTGGGAGCTGGGACAGCTACGGTTGTACAACAGTGATGGGGAGCAGCCAGACAGACTGCAGATGCAACCACCTCACCTACTTCGCTGTGTTAATGGTGAGTAGGGCCTTCCTGCAGCTCCCTTCATCACGCCAGCAGCTGTTGTTCCTCACCATGTTTCATTCTTCCTTCTCCTCAGGTGTCCTCCCCAGAGATCACCTACATACACAGGGATTACCTGAGTATCATAACCTACACTGGCTGCCTGATCTCAGCTTTGGCGTCCCTTTGCACCATCATCTTCCTCTACTTCAGGTCTGACAGGTCATCCCATCCTCCCTGTTTGTGTCCTGCCCATTGCCTGTCCTGTCCATTCCTGGGTGGGCACAATGCAGTCTGTGGCCTGGCTAGAAGTATGATGAGGGACCCATGCTGGAAGAAAGAGTTTTCCTCTCCAGAAACCACACCCTTGGTCAGGTTTTCCACAAGATGCTCCAAAACATTGTTTTCAATGATTCCAGAAAATCAGCTTAGTTGGTATGGATCTGGCAAGCGGAAGCCTGCAAAGATCTTTTCAACAGCTGAGTGTGGAGCATAGTGTCTTCTCCTGAGTCATGTTACTGATCCTAGTTGGATGATTCGGAGCTGAAATGATGTCGCTCCCTACCCAACAATAGCCTAGACCTGAAATTCAGAGTCAGCTGCAGCGACCTGAATTTGTGTGTGTAAAGGGTGGTCCCACCCCTCGGGTTGGGCTCTCAGTCCCTGACCTCTGGTGAGGGTTTTCTGGCAGGGACCATTTGCCCTGTGTGGGGCTGTTGGGTGTTGTGGGACACTGAGGATGCTGGCCAAGCACCGTGGTGAGGTCTCCTCCCTCTCACTTCTCCAGAAGCAAGCAGCGAGACCAGATCACAAGCATGCACATCCACATGAACCTCCTGGGCGCCATCTTCCTCCTGGACATCACCTTCCTCATTTCCGAGCACTTGGCTTCCAGCAGCAGCGAGGCGTTCTGCAGAGCTGGAGGGCTGTTCTTGCACTTCTCCCTCCTGAGCTGCCTCACCTGGATGGGCATTGAGGGCTACAATCTCTACCGGCTTGTGATTGAAGTCTTCAACGCCTACCATGGCCACTTCCTCCTCAAGCTCTGCCTGGTGGGCTGGGGTGAGCATGGGAAAGACAGAGATGCTCTGTATGCAGGAGTAATGGGCTGGAGGGGCAACTGAGTAGGTCTTTCCCACCATATAGGGTGCCTGGATGAGGACAGAGACATAGCTATGGGGGAGCAGATGTCTGAGAGCAGAGGGATCTCTTTGTCAAGAGATTCAGTGGCTCAGAGCAGAAGCTGGTGCTAGAGCAAGGAGGGGGTCACCTTGGGGGTCACCCAGGAAAAGAGGCATATGAAAGCCACTGCTTGGGGTCTTTAGATAGTAATGGGATGCTCTCTTTCTGAAAGAAACATCCAGGATAGCCCAGAGGAGCAGGCTTGATGCACTGAGCACCTGTGCATCTCTGCTGTGCTTTGGGCAGGGGGCTGCAGTAGGAAGATCTCATCATCTTTTGTGGCCTAAAATTCCATGACCCAGGAAGACCCCTGGCTGGGGTCGGTGCAATCCCAGGGTGGAGCTTATCCCAGGCATCCATCTTCAGTTTCCCCTTGGGAGGGAGGACATTGGTTTGTACTCAACATGGGGAGAAAGGGGCAACAAATCTTTCCAGAAGGACGGAGGGCCAGGGACAAGGCTGGCTGCTTCACTCTGCTCTTTCCACCCAGGGCTCCCGTTCGTCTGTGTGACACTGATCTTCCTGGCCAGCTGGACAAACTACGGCCCCTTCTCCATTCCCATCTATGAATCCATTGGTGGCAAATCCAGCAACGCAACCATGTAAGTCATGGGAAATGGGTTGCGAGGTCCCTGGTCTTCGGTAAAGTCAAATGGCTAAACCTTTCCTTCAGCTTTCCTTAGCCCACCTTTTCCTGCACTTTTCTGGGNCCATTTAACTAAGCTGGGTGTTGGGTTTGCACCATGCCATCCTGCTTCCCCCCTCCCCTCCAACTCATGTCCCTGTGGGATGACACAGTGTAACTCCTTGCCCTTTCTCCTCCCTCCAGATGCTGGATCACGAGCCCCTTGATCCATAATGTCGTGAACCTGGGTTTCTTCAGCCTGGTGTTCCTCTTTAACTCGGTCATGCTGGGGGCCATGGTCCGGGAGATCCTCCGGCAGAACAAGAAAGGCCACAAGCTTAAGCATATCCTTGCCCTCTTTGGGCTCAGCATCCTGCTGGGCATCCCCTGGGCACTGGTGTTCTTCTCTTTCGCCTCTGGCATCTTCCGCCTCGTCTCCCTCTACATCTTCACCATCATCAACTCCCTCCAAGGTGAGCCTGGGACACTGAGCGCCTCCAAAGGGTACTGAGGTTTTCATGGGGCATCGGTGAGGTGGTGATGGGGTACAGGAGGAGCATCCCTGGCAGGCTTCCTGGCTTGCTCTTGGGTGCTGTGGGTCCCTTGAGGGCATTCACCCACCCTTCTTCTCCCCTCTTCCAGGTTTCCTCATCCTCCTCTGGTACTGGGCCATGGTGCTGCAGGCAAGGAAGTCCCCTGACTTGCAGAGCAGCTCCGACAGCGTCAAACTGCAGCCCAACGTCAGCCAGAGCCACCTCAGCTGAGCCCCGTGGTGGCTGCACCAGGCTGTGCCAGAGCCCCCCACACGGATGACAGCCATGGGAAGGACCAATGCCATCCGCTTCGCTACTGTACCCACCTTGTAGGGCTGCTGGAAGCCCAGGGACACGCAGCAGGGCCAGCCACCCCTTGCCTTTGCTGGCCTGCTCAACAGTTTTCCCACTTGCCACAACTCTCTGGGTAACAGCACATCCCTCAGCTTGGCATCCTTGGGGCAGGAGAGAGGGATGCTCATCTGGGCAGCAGGGCCTGCAGAGAGTGGAAGGGGCAGGGACAGGGTCCTCGGCACCTCTGGACATCCCTTCCTGTTCCCCAGGGGCAGGAGTGATGGATGGGTGAGGCCCACTCTTCAGTCCTTGCTGGTGGTCACCGAGAGGTGAAGACAGAAGTCCCCAGTGAAGACAGAATCATTCTGCTCCCGCAACATCCTCTAGCAGCTGGAATAATCTATTTTTGTTATTTTGTTGAATGTCTATTTTTGAATGGTGTAGAAGTTCAATGAGCGCATCCACACACTAAACTTGTGCCCATTAAAGTTGCTCCTGATGGGAGCGTGGCTCACTGGAGTCTCTCTGCTGGGCATGTTGGTGAGTTCTCTGATGGGATCTGTCCCTTTACTGGGGTTGTCCCATCCTTGGGGCAGGACCTGGTGTTACAACCTGTAGGATCCTGCTGAGCTGGGACCAGTAACAGTGTTCCTAGCAGAGCACTGGGACCCCGGTGCTGTAGGGGTCAGGGTGATGGAGGGGGATACTGCAGTTCAGGAAGCTGCTGCGGTCCCTGGGGACAATCACTACCCATGGAAGTGGGAGGATGGGAATCCAAAGAGGGAGACTGCTTGTGTTGGTGGCAGGAGTCATCCACAGCTGCAGAGAATACTGCATCCAGACCATGGATGACCAGGTCATAGCCCACCTGGATGTGCTCCTCCACCCACAGGGCTCAGGTGGCCCTTTGGCATGGGAAGCGGTAACCAGGACCTGATGGACAACAGATGGTGGTTTTACCCACCCTGCTTGGATTTACATTGTGCTTCTGATTCCCTCATTATGATTAAAACACAGCAACTTTCTACAGCCTTGGTAATTATCACCCACCACCACCACCTCTCGTTTTGAGCCTCTGGTCGTGTCCACAGGCCTCCAGGTCATGGAGGGACATCCAAGGTCCACAACTTCCCCAGGCTCCTTGCCAGCTGAGCAACTCTCCTAATGCTGCATCTGTGTCACACAGAGCAACGCAAAGTCCAGCTGTGGTGGGCAAGCACCTGGTATGAGCATCTCCACCTACCCAGGTGACTGGGTGACTTTCTGAGGAGGAGGACAGCAGGAGGAAGGAACCTTCTATCCCTGGCTACTTATTTCTAGTCTGAAGAGCCTGGGCCAGGAAGGGATGAGAAAGTTCTAGGGATTTTACAGGTAACAAACACTCTGATGTGACTCATCCTTCATCCACCCTCTCCTTCCCAATAAAACCCTGTAAAGAAGCAGGCAAGGGCCTCTCTGCCACTGTCATGTTTATTAGGGAACAGCCGTCCTCTGCACCGCTCGCCGCCTGGCGCCGGTGGCCGCAGCAGCCACAGTGAGCACACCCAGCAGGCACAGCAGGATGAGGGCTCCAGGGAGCCACAGATTGGGTCCTGCCAAGGGGAGAAAGGCTGGTTACACACCTGAGAACCCTGAAATAGCACTGAACCCTGGCTGGGGGCAGATTCAGGGGAGGTCATCTCCTGTGAAGGCTGAGAGCCACTGGAGCTGCGGGAGCTTTGGGTTCCTGAGGGCACTAACAGGCCTCCATCACCCCAACTAACCCCACCTGGGGCCTCCACCCACACCCGCTGCCCAGGGGCTCCATTTAGCTCAGCATTCACGCCTGCTCTGAGCTATGCTGAGGTGGGTTTGCCCCGAGCCCTGGTCCTGGACTGCTGTTTGGATCTCCTGGATTGACCTCAGCACTCAGGAGTCTGCCTTGCTGGGTCGATGTGGAGGTCCAGCATGAAAACCCAGCACCCCGGCCTGGGATGCTGCACTGGCAGCCTTCTGGCTCCTGGCCCCTTCCCACCCAGCTCCCTGGTGCCTGGTAGGGAGCCACTCGTGGGGCTAACCTCTCTGTGTTGGCCAGGCTGGTGGAGCACACTGTGCATGGCCATGACTTCTGGAAGACTCCACACATACATACCCCCCAGGTCTCGCTGGTGAGTCCTGGAATGGTGAACCTCTCCTCCCAAGGAAGGGGCAGGCAGCAGGTGGATGGGCCCATAGGAGACAATCTTACTGTAGTCATCCTCCGGTGCTCGCTTACTCCTCCAGTGCCTGGGGCATTGCTGTCAACAAAACAGGTGATGGGAGCAGAGGGCAGGGGAGAAGCCTGCCCTGGTGGCAAGAGCTGTCCCGGTGGTCTTCCCCAGCACAGGCACAGTTGGGGTTGCAGCCTGGGGGCACTCCAGACCCCAGAGCATGAGAAAAGCCGATTCCTGAAGGACCTGAGCCTGCTCCTCCCCTAGTCCTAGAACAAACCTTCCTGCAAATATCCAACAGACAGAGGGAGAGGAGCCCTCTGGTGGGTTCAGGCTCTCGTATCTTTAGTTCAGGGTGCTGGGGTGAGCTCCTGGTGCTGGGAGGTGTTTATTGTGCTGAGGTGCCCAAAACCAGAGCAGAGCCCCTTCTCCAAACAGCAGACCAAGGGCCCAGGCAGATCACTAGGGAGAGCTTACCTTGGAACAGGGCTCTGGGCCGTCAGGGACACAGAGTCGGACGCGGCAGTACAGGAACACTTCAGGGTACCCAGCAAACTGAAACATCTGGAAGCTGAACTTGGCAGTCGTGCTCTCTCCCATAGGATTCAGGTATGTCACTGTCTCATCGTGGGGACACCTGGGACACGACAGCTGAATCAGCAGGCAGCACATGAGGGGGAGCATGCCAGCCTGGGACACCAGAGCACACAGGGACTGGGCACAGCCCCCCAGCTTCGCTGAACAGGACTATTTCTGTCTCAGTGCCAATGGGGATGCCTTTCCTTGGCACTCTGCACTGTGGGACAAGCTCCCACCTGCACAGGGCCTGACTTGTGTCTTGCTCTGTGGGGCCTCAGCTGCTCTGTAGGGGTGGAGTGAGCCCGGCTGTGGCTCCAACTTCCCTTCCTGGATATCTCCATTACTGGCTTAACTGGGCCGCAGCCAGCTCTAATGCTAGCTCTTCAGCAGATACCTCTGTGTGTTTCCCAGCAAGATGTCCCCTCTCCCTTCCTTAGCCTTTGCCTCCCCAGCTGGCCAGGAGTGATCCTAGAGGGAAAGCAGCACTATTGGCAGCAGAGCTGAGTCAGGAGAGGGAGCACAGCTCAGAGCAGTTAGGGGGCTCATCTATGGGGCTGGTCCACCCATCCAGTGATGGTGTCCACCACAGGTTCCCCCTGTGATGGTGTAATTGCTCATTCTCCTGCAGAGCCACCTGTCCTTAGCACCCTGCAGGGACTGTGCTCACAGTGCAAGGAGACCAGATGTACCAGGGGCACCCCACTCACCCCTTCTCAATGAGCTTGTGCCTCATGTCCTGGTAGGGATCAGTGCTTGGCGTGGCCCAGCAGTCCTCAACACTTAGCAGGTAGTATTTGAGCTGGTGCTGTCCTTCTACCTTCAGCAGGACATAGAGCATGTCTGTGACGGGGATGGCTGTGCTTGGCAGGTGATACGGCTGGAGGTAGGAGGGAGTCTTGTACAGTCTCATGCTGACATTGAAGTGTCCTTCTCTGACCACAAACTGCACCAGTCTGAGAGGAGAGGAGGAAAGCTCAGAAGGAGAACACGGCAGGGAGGATGCAGTGCAAGTCAAGTCATTGGCACAGGGGCACTGACTCTGCGTGTGCCTCTGCTTCCAGGCAGAGCCTTGTGAGAGCCAGGCCCTGAGCTGCCTCCTGCTTGTCCTGCACCATGTGCAGACAGAGGCAAGGAGCTCCGGTGGTTCCCACTGACCTGCTGGCCAGTGAGCTCTAAGAGAAAGGCAACCCAGGGGGTCCTAACCTGCACCTCCACCGGGGCCTGGGGGGGGTATCTTGTTGTTCCCATCCTTTATTATTTGGCTAGCTGGTTTCAAGCAATGAGGATAGGAGAAAGGTAGATTTTGTGTGCCCCTCTGGCTCTGTACCAGGCCCAAACCTTGTGTTGAAAAACGTTATTGGGAAGAAAAAGGGAAACACTCTGACGTGCCACTGCTCTCAGTGAGCTCTCTAGTGGCTCCCCAGGGCCTTTGCAGATCACCTCATTGAAGGTGCCTATTTTTCTGCAAGCTCATAGATACCATGTCAGCAGGAAGGTGAGGAGGGACCACTCACTTGTCCACAGCAGTGAGAGTGAAGGGCAGTTTCACCACCTGCTCATAGGCGTAGATGCAGGAGAAATGTGCCTCCAGCTGAAAACTCCGGGAGATCACAGCTCCGCGCGCTCCCTGCTCTGACTCAATGACGTTGGAGTACGACACATGGGAGCTGTTTTTCTGGAATGACACAGAAACTAAGTCTCCAGACTGTGTCAGAGAGACTCTATCCAGTTCAGATAGTGCAACTCAGTTGTAGCTGCTCCAGGCCTCCTGGATGCCTGCTGGGGTTTGTGCTCAAGTTCCATGTCCAGGAGCTACCGGCAACCACCACCAGAACTGGCAGGAGCCTGCACAGTGGTCACAGGTGAGGGCCCTTCTGTGCCCGTTTTCTCTGCACCAGTTCCTCTGCACCCTCCCTGACCCATGAATCAAGTGAGGGACCAAGGGACTACAGCCAGGGCTGCAGAGCTCAGAGGATGCTGCCAGAGCTGAGGGCTGTTATCAGCCAGTGAAGAGCACAGTGAGACTTCTATGCTCTGCTGAATACGACAAGATGTCCTGCCAGTAGGGGTTTGCTGGAGGCAGAAGAGCCTTTTGACAGCCCCCAGGGAAGCCTTCCAAGGGGAATGAAAACCTTATAGCACCCAGATATAAAAGCAAAAGCCTTTGGGGCTTTCCCTTGCTGTCCCCACTCAGCATGTCTGCTCCTCTCACAGCTTCAGAGCTATGCAGAGAGGCTCTGCTGGATCCTCACCTGAATTACTGTTCCGCAGGCAGTGTGGTTTTCACCTGTGAGAATGGCTGCAAAAAAAAGCTCGTCCTCTTCTTCCCTTTCTGAGACCTTGCATTCCTGGTTCTTCAAGTGGATAAGTTCCATGGGGATTTTCAAAAGTTCAAACACTTCCTTTCTCACCATCATCTTCATGTGATCTTCCTCACAGGCCAACTTCAGTATCACATCTGGGGAAAAAAGCAATGTGCAATAACAATAAGGAAGAGGCCTGAAGGAGCTCTAGGTCATGGAATTGTAGCATCATAGAATGTTGAGCTTCTCTTCCATGAACACCTGCAAGTCCTTGTCTTCAGGGGTGTTCTCAATCCATTCTACGCCGAGCTTAGATTTGTCCTTGGGATTGCTGTGACCCAGATGTAGGACCTTGCACTTGGTTGAGTCTTCACGAGGTTCACATGGGCCCACCTCTCCAGCCTGTCCAGGTCAGACAGGCTCCAGGTCAGCTATGGGATGGCATCATCCCACCAAGCTCAGACCAGCATCCCAGCCTTGTTGGAGGCTGCTGGCAGAGCACTTCAAAGATACTGGGCAAAAGATAAACCTTTGGGAACATGCAGAAATCAATGCGGGTCTGTCATTTTGTACTTGCTTTAGACCTGCACAAGTCCACAGCCACCGCTACCCTGAACAAACACAGTCCTTAAGCCTAAGACATCAAAGACAAACGTCATGGGTCCAACCCCCTTCTCGGGCTGTCTACAGAATCACTGTAGTCTGTCAAGGGCACCAGACAGGGACAGTGATCCCCACTTTGAGATGAAGAAGACAAAGTCTTTGGCCAGTGTCTGGAAGGAGCCTTCACTGTAACCGTGATGGAGTGCATGTGGTTGAGCTGAGACTACGAGACAGATGTGCTCTGCAGCATGCCCTGCTGTACCATGTACCATGCATGACTACACCACAGCACAGCTTCTTGACAGCCAAAGCTTCCTTCTTACAGGAATTACAACTTTTGAGGGAGAAGGAAACAGCCTGTGACAAGTCTTGTACCAATGTGTAGTCAGGGCATAGTGGTGGTGGTGGGGAATACACCCAGACACGCTCCTGGAGCCTGCAGTGAAGGGCAGGGGTACCACCAGTGCACTGTGCCCATCACCCTTCCCTCTGGTGCCTGTGAACAGACTGGGGAGGGTTCACCAGCATCCTCAGCCCTACCTTGGCAAAATGTGCCTGTGAAGCCCGGTTTGCAGCTGCAAACTGGTCTGTCCTCCATCACCTGGCAGTTCCCCTGATGCTGGCATGGGTTTGGCAAGCAGGCACCTGGGTTCCTACTGAATCGGAGGGCAACTCCTTGCCTCGGGTCATGTGGGCTTGCCAGCTCACCTGCAGCAAAGGAAAGGTGAGTAAGCTGAAACACAGCAAGAGTATCTTCCCAATGTGAGATGCAAGTGAACTCACCCCACAGCATGAAGCCCTGCCCAGCTTGCACAGGCTGAGATCCTCACTTAGAGCCAGAGCAGGCATACCTGAGGAACTACCTGACACCTCGGCTTGCCTGGAAGGATGTGACTGAGAGCCTGGGAGGCCTCCTCAGCATGGCCATAAACTGGATCAGAGCTATGGAGCCTGGCACCAGCTAGCAAGGAGAGCAGTGGCACATCACAGTACCTCTGCCCGTCTCCATGGGTTATATTCTGTACATAGATGGGATGGAGATGGAGAGCTTGAGGTTTCTGCCTATTTTGCACCCCAGGTCCTGCCCCCACCGAGCCCTGCTCTGTTGTTGCCCATTGGCAGCCCTCAGCAGTGCCCAGAATGAGTGACCTGGACACAGATCAGGTGAGGGTTTGACCTCTCCTTTCCATACTACTCATCTGTGACCCAGCAGGGACAGTGTACAGGGATACTCACTTCTGTTGCCTTTACAGCCAACCAGGCAGAGGGCAGAGACCAGCAGCAAACATCTCATAGTCCTTTCCTGTAAAAACAAGCAAGCTCTGAGTCACTCGGGTTTTTAGGATGCTCGTTGGAGATGTTTGCAGTCATACAGAACAAGCCAACGCTCAAGCATTGGTTCAATAATTTCTGTACTGTATTTCCTCCAAAAACTCTAGGTTCAATGGCACAAAGTTACTTCCTATCCTAAAGGGCCAGATCAGAAACCCCTCCCACCAGGCTAACAGGTCAAATACTGCCGTGAATTTAGGTAGCTATTCCAGGAAGAGGGTGGGAGAAACCAGACCTTGGACCTGCAGGGATATGCTGACAGTAATAAAGCCAAATTTCAGTAAGAACAAGCATTTTGAGTAAAACCACACAGCTCAGACTTTAGTCCAGGCTCCCCAAAGAGGAAAGGAGTTTCCCTCTTCTCACTACAGCTTTTTGAAGAGAGAGAATTTGCAAAAGAATCCTTGCTTTTCCAGTAATTCATACTCACAGCAAGGAGGCAACAGAATAAAAAAAAAAACCAAAAAAAACAACACAAACCAAAAGCCCTGAACACAACTAAAATTAATGCTACAAAGCCACAGATTAATCTGATCTTCCCCATTAGCATAAATAATGGATTTCTTTAGGGAAATTAGTGGCTCAGTGCTGGATGAGCCCTGGACACTGGAGTGTCCTTATCAGAGACATGGATACTTGTCAGCTGGGGCTGGTGGCAATGCTCTGCCACCCCTCTGCCCTGCAGGTGCAGAGAGTGGGTCAAAGCCAATGCCAAAAGCCCCACTCTGGTCTGGCAGCACATCGCGTACCCCCTCTGCCCCACCACCAGACCACTTGACAAGGAGGCGTTATTCCTTGCACTGCTCCAGGCTCACTGCAGCAGCCCTGAGAGATCCCACCGGCGTCAAGATCTTACCTTGTTCTCATCCCACTTACCATCACCAGGCCACTAGATTCTTCCCCACTGCCAGCTTTGCTCTTGTGCTCCCACGACATGTCTTATATCACCTTCCAGCAGCTCATCCTTCTCCCCCACGCAAACACGCTGCCTCCGTGATTGCACAAGAGCCAGTTTAGCATCCTTCGGCTGCAGCTGGGGAGGAAAGAACTTCAAGGCAGTCCATCCTCTGGTACGGATGGCCCTTACGATTAGCTGACGGCTTGTGAATCCTGACCCAATTCGTGGCCCTGATGGGATCCCAAACAGGGGGAGTATCCGCAAAATAACCAGGAATCTAAGGTTTTGTGCATCCAACTGGTTTCCTGGTACCTGCTTTTGACGCAGCAATAACAACAGATACCACAGCAGCACACGCAAACACCAGATAACTGCGTGTACTAAATCAAGCATTTTGCAACCACAATGTACGTTTGCTTCCGATGTTTTCTGTAATGAGTTCCTACATCTCAGATCTGGTGAGAAGTACTGGTGAGAGATGGAAGGATGAGGGCTTGGTCCTACCACACTCTGGGAAACAGTAACCAGCTGCAAATGGCAGTGGTCATTCAAAGTGATGCTTCTTGATTTATATTGACTATACTCTCTGCATCCTCAGAGCTTAAATTATTAACAGCCACCATAACATAGCAGCAAATGTGAACATACATCCACCCAGTTTTCTCCTAACAACAATGAAAACCAGAAAACAGAAGTGTTAAGCACCTGACCCTGCTGGCAGCACAATGAGCTCCCAATTTAAAAAAAAAAAAACATAAGAAAAGAAAAAAGGTCTCCTGCTATCCTTTGGTGCCAGCTTTTGGGTGAGAATCTCTGCATTCCATTACATATTGTAGAAAGTAATTTACTGGGACATAGGCTTGCACAGACTTGCTTAGAGATGCCAAAGCAGTGCAGCCCTCAGGCTGAGAAAGCAACCAAGGAAAACTATGGGGATTGTGGGAGGAGGCTTTTCCAGGGTTTTGGTTGGTTGGTTGGTTTGTTTGTTTTTAAAGAGAGCAAAATGAGTTTACGAGCAGCCTCATGGCCTGGGCTAGTGGCAAAGCTATCTTGGCAGGCAGGGTTTAGCCACTTACTCTGCCCAAAAGTGGACGGTGCAGGCTGCCATCAATGTGCCTTCTCCGAGCAGCTGTAGGGAGCTTTCAGCCTGGGGGAGACCCAGGGAAGGCTGGGGCAGCCGAGGGGGTAGGGGATGGCCACCTGAGGGGCCCCGGGAGGCAGCCCTGGGTGGCCTGTGGCCTGAGGGAGAGGCCGGGGGCAGGCCCGGGGCAGGCCGCAGGGCCCGGCCGGTGCGGCGGGCGTTGCCATGGTGCCCGGGCCTGGCGGCGGTGAGGCCGGGGGAGGCGGCGGGAGGGCCGGGGGGCAGGAGCTGCAGCCCGGCTGTCTTCGGGGCCGTGGGGCTGAAGGAAGGAGCGGTGCAGAGGCCGGGGAGCAGCGCCGGGACACCTCCCGGGAAAGGTCTGTACCTCCCTCGGGCTCCTCAGGAGGTCAGCCTGACCTCGCGGAGGGAGAAGCAAACAGCCCCCAACCTTCCTGAGATGCAATTAAACAACATAAACAGCCCTCTGTCCCTGGGGGCTGGTGACTCAGCTGCAAAACATGCCCTTTCCTTCAAGGTCCCTGAGCGGCCGGCCTGGCTCAGAGCAGCCCGGGGGGCATGGGCTGCGGGCAGTTGCCCAGCAATGGCTGGAGCTCCTGGGAGCTGCCTCCCAGCTGGCAGGACAGAGGATAAAGCATTTACACGGGAAGCAGGAGCTGCACCATGATCCCAGGCTGGAAATGGGGATATGCTGTGCCCTACTGAGCCAGGCTCCCCCTATTCTGCCAGCTCCCCCACACTTCGGTTAGGGGGGGAGCAGCCACTTAATTACCAAGCCCAGCCCAAACTCGGATTCAGTGCTCACCCTTTACTGTCATACTTGTGGCTGCCTCAGTCGTGCTCGCATACTAAATTCCAGGAGGGAATTCTGCCCATTTGCTCTGGTGAGACACTCCCACACGTCCTCCAGCTGCCTCCAGCTCTGGGGCCACCAACAACAGAAGGACATGGACTTGTTGAGAGTGGGGCCAGAGAAGGCTGCAGAGATGCTGCAAGGGCTGGAGCCCCTCTGCTGTGAGGACAGCCTGAGAGAGTTGAGGGTGTTCAGCCTGGGGAAGAGAAGGCTCCGGGGGGACCTTAGAGCCCCTTCCAGTCCCTATAGGGACTCCAGGAAAGCTGGGGAGGGACTCTTGATCAGGGAAGGGAGCCATAGGATGAGGGGGAATGGTTTTAAACTGAAAGAGGAGGGATTTAGAATAGATATTAGGAAGAAAATATTTGCTATGAGGGTGGTGAGATCCTGGTCCAGGTTGCCCAGAGAAGCTGCAGATGCCCCATCCCTGGAGGGGTTTAAGACCAGGTTGGACAGAGCTTTGTGCATGGTCTAGTGGGAGGTGTCCCTGCCCATGGCAGGGGTGTTGGAGCTAAAGATGGTCTTTAAGGTCCCTTTTAACTCTAACCATTCTTGGATTCTATGACTCTAAAACATGGTCAGAGTGCAGGTGTTTCTGTATTGCTGTGTATCTGTTGTACACCCCTTAATTTACCCTGGTGTGTGCATTTCTGTAGTGCCCAGGAGGACGCAGAATGGATGCCCTGGAGGAGAAGGAGGAAGAGGAGCAAAGAGAAGAAGAGCTGAAGACTTTGGAGATCAGTGATCACCTCCAGGACATGGAGATGAAGGAGTCTGTGGAGCAAGTCTGTGTCCCAAGTGATGTACCGTAAGTCACTTGTGTCTGTCAGTCACTGGGATGAGCAGAGACAGTCCCTGTGGGGCCCGTGGGGAGACAGCACACGTGTGGGTGGCACATCTGGTCCCCTTGCACAGGGAGGGGAGTGAGCAGGTTTTGCATGCCTGGTATGTTTGTCCAAAAGTGGGCATGTGTGAGTAAAAGGAGATACCTCACTTCATTGTACCTTCATTTGCTACTGTATCATGACACTATATAAAGACACCCAAGTCTCTGGTTGTGTTTCAGCTTGGCATCACTCCAGAGAAGCTTGGCTATGTCAAAATCATATTCTTTGATATGATCCTCATTTTTTTCCCCCTGGGAAACAGGGAGCTCCTGCCATGTTTTGATAGCAGGTCATCTTGCCCGAATTGCTCCCGGCTTATTACTTGTATCTTTCTGCCTCCTTCTGCCCTGGAAGTGATTTTGACTGGAGCTCCATCGACATGTCACAATTACCACCCTCGTACAAGACAAATTCCTGGAAGGAAAAGCAGCTGCTGCACATTGCTGACCATTTCTTCCGGCAGTACGTTCACCTCTGTCCTGACCGCAAGCCGCTCTTCCTCCACCCAGCCAACGAGTGTGGCGTGGAGGTATGGGCAGGTGTGGGGCTGGGCTACAGGGAGCGCTTGGTTTCCATGGTGTGGAGTGCTGGGGAAGGACAGCAGCCCTTCCTGCTCTCCCTCCTGGCCAACGGGAATGGGAGCCCACTTGATGTCCCACAGCACCCTGAGCAGGCACCCGGCACCCTGGGAGCACCCCGGCCATCCAGATCCACAAGCACATTGTACTACGCACATGGTGGTGGTGCCGTTTTAACTACAGGCAGCTTGCAGCCTTGCAGCATGACCACAGAAACATAAAGGAAAGGGAAAAAACCCACATGAAATAGTTAAGTCTTAGGCTTAATCACAGATACAGACTCTCCATCTGGAGTTAGGTCTTTATCCAAACTTCTTAGAGGTTACAGGGAAGGAAAGAAATGTGGAAGTTTGTGGTCTGGTTTTGTTTAGGACCGGGCCCAAGCTGCACAACTCTTGTCAAGTTCTGGATCTGATGCTCCCCTGGACATCTGTAATTGCTGCTTTGGACCAGCTTTCCCCAAAGTTTTTTGTATCATTAACATGCAAAGCAAAAATTGTTGGAGGATGTAAAAGCTGCAAAGGGTGGTAGTTATTTGTTGTACTCGAAAACTTAAAGAAGAACTGGCTCTCATCTGTAATGTGTCTGGGATGAGCTTAAAGTTTTAGCCACAGACAAGCAGAAGGCCTCTCAGCCTCACACAGTTTCCATCTCAGAACAGGCGGGAAGGGTTACTGACACTGATGATGTGCTCTAGGGAGGTCCTGAACGTGAGCTGTGACATCCAGGGGTGGCCAAAGGATGGGTTTGGAGAGGAGATTCTGCCAGGCATCTGCTGAATAACCAGAGTCATCTTGTTGCCCTACAGAAGTTTGTGAGCACAACGTTGAGGCCAACTCTCCTGCCTTATGCTGAACTGTACCACTGGGCCGGCTGTGCCAGTTTCGTCTCTGATTACCTCACCATGGAACCCCTCAAATCCCCTATCACACCGGTAAGAAAGGGGCTGCAGTCCCATTGAAACAGCCCCATGACAGAGGTGACAGAGGGGCCTCTCAGCATTGTGGAAACTGTAGTGACTGGGATGACAAAGGTCTTTGTCCCCTCCATCACCCCCTCATTACTTAGGCAAGCCCCCCAGTTTTCCCAGGCCCTGCACGCTCTTTTTGCACCCATAATCCCAGTATGGCCTAGTGTTGTACCTGTCAGGTAACTGAGCACCACTGCTACAAGACTGAGCCTGACCTTGCTCTCAGTCACCCCAGATCTGGTCTGCTGTGTGTTGCCATGGCAGACAAGCTCCCCCTCCAAAGGTGTTGGAACAAAGGAGCATATAAAGTCCAGGGGATGATGCTTGACTTCAGTGACCTTCTTAGGGGCTTTAGACATTTCTGTCCTGATTTTGGGGATGTTTTGGGGTGGCTGAAGGGAGATTTCTACGCTAGCAGGAAGAGGTGACGGCAGAGTTAGAGCAAGTTCTTGGCTGGTGTGAATCCACTAGTGCCAAGGGCACACACTCTTTGCTAATTAGGACCACTGATGCCCTGCAGAGTGCCCCAAACGATCTACAGCAGCTCCCTGCTGGCCAGGTGTCTCCCAAGAGTCCCAGGTGTCAAGAGGAGCTCTGGCACTTTGCACACACAGAATGGATCTCCATTTAGCAGCTGGGCTGATATCAGAGCTCTGGGTGTAGCCTGCCTGTGTTGGAACCTCTCTCTATCCAGTATGTGCATATTGATCCCTTTGCTTGGTCACTGGGGACGGCCAGAAGGGAATTTGTTCCTTCCTTTGAATTATAACTTAGCTCATGGCTCTTTTGCTTTGAAATGCTGCAGACAGACCAGCTGGAGGTGGAGTTAAGCCCCACTCCAGAGTTGTGGTTAGCATTAGATTTCCAGCAATTTGACAAGCTTGTTCTGTCCATCTCTCCTCAAGGGGTCAGAATATCCCCAGATCACTTTGCAGGGGGGGTCTTTTGGGCTCTGTGGCATACATAGCAATCTCATAGAAAAGATTCCCTATGGATGCAGAGCCCAGGGATGTGGGCAATGGCCTCTCTGTCTCTCCCCTTGCTGCTCTCTGCCTGTTGCATGTCTCAGCGTCACACCACAGGCGCTGAGAACATGCAGCTCTCTCTTTCAAGCCCAGTCTGCTCTATTCTCCAACCACCATCCTGAAACACCGGCGAGGGAACTGCTTTGACTTCAGCATGCTGCTGTGCTCCATGCTGATCGGGGCTGGCTATGATGCCTACTGTGTGCACGGGTATGCCACCCGCGAGGTGTGCGCTGCGGACGAGACCCTGAAGCTGTGCCCACTGCTCAGGAAGCCGCAGGAGGTGAGTGGGGCAGGGAAGAGCCTGGCATTGCAGGTGCAGCCTGTTTGTTTCCAGTGAGCTCCAGGGCTGAGCTAGGGGGAACATCTTCAGGTCCACACTGGGTTTCAGGGACCTCACTAAAGGGATTCACCTTCGGTGTGTAGATCACACACTTTGGAGTGATTTTCCACAGTTCCTTAGGAAGCCTCTGGCTTCACTGAATTCCTGCTCGCCGGGTCCAGCACTGCAGGCTGCCAAGGGTTGGGAAGTGGGAGGTACCTGTAAGCCATACATTTTCTCCCTTCTCTTGATCTTTGCTGGGTTTCACTGCAATACCCTGCTTTTGTGGAGGCAGAAACCAAAAGAGAGGATGAAGAAGTCCAACAAGTATAGAGTTAAGCCCCCTCCAGAGCTGCAGAGCAAGTTTGAGTTTCAGCAGGAGGCCAAGGCGGCAGAAACGGAAGGTGCTGAACAGAACAAGGAAAAACAAGTGGATGAGGTCACGGTGAGTTAGTGCAGTCCACTTCACTGTAAGCTCCAGAAACAAGAGCTGAGACACAGGTAATGGCTAACTGAAGAAAAGAGGTCACCGCCCTCTGCCACAAAGCATGACACAACCCTGATCATGGCCATGAGAACTTGGCCTCTGGGGATGCGATGTGTGCTGGCACAAGGGTACGTGCTGGGTATGTGCTACATCACTCTTCCAAAGAGTGTTTAGGGCCTGGGGATCTTTAGAAACAGGCAGAAGGGAGGTTAAGATTGCCATTGGGCTGGACTAAAGTGACCATAAAATGGCAATAATTACTGCTCTGTCCTCTGTGTTACAGGAATTGGAAAAGCCCAAGCGTGACCCTCTGCATGGCTTACGGGTGCATGCATGGGTTTTGGTTCTTTCTGGGAAGAAGGAAGTTCCTGAGACTTTCTTCATCAACCCCTTCACGGGAGACAGCCACAGCACCACAGATGAACACTTCCTTGGGATCGAGAGCGTCTGGAACCACAGGAACTACTGGGTGAACATGCAGAACTGCTGGAACGGCTGCAAGGTAACAAGCCCTTAAGCACCCTGTGCCTGGGAGGGGCAGTTGGGCTAATCTGAGTCCTGGAGAAGTCCAAGATCAGTGGGGATCCCAATTTCCACTTACCATTCCCTGGGCTGGCTCTGGGAGGTGAGGAGCTGGGTTAGAGCAACTTGACCTTGGGGCCATGCATGCCCCAAGGAAGGAGGCAGGAGCATTTCCAGCAATTTCCTCTCATCGGTGGCAGAGGCACCATGAGGAAAGGGGGCTGCAGGCCTCTAGGAACAGGAGCAGTCTTTGGGCTCCCAACATGCAGCCAAAAGTCTGATGAGCCAACCTCACCGAGATCCAGGGCCTGTGTAGGCTCTTTTACCTGTCTGACAGCCAGCCAGGTGCAGAGCACCACAGAGGTGCAGGAGCAGTGTTTTGTTTAGTGCCAGGCCCTGTAGTTAAGTGGGTTTCTTCTGCATGGCCTAGGATCTCATCTTTGACTTGGCTGATGCGGTCTGCTGGGAAGTTATGCTTTTGGGGAGCAACCAGCCTCTCCAGCTGCTCTCAGATGCTGAGGAGGAAAACGAGTTGTCTGACAAGGAGCTGGATGATATGGTGAGTGCCTCAAATGATGACTCTCATGTAGTGGAGATGCTGTACGGAACTGATGTGCTGTAGGCCTGCTGCTGTCTGCCTGCCTGCTGCCCTCTCCAGGTGGGATCACTGCTGCTCTAGCTAGGCTTTGGTTGGCACTTTAGATTCCTTCTCCATCCTGAAGAGTTCTGATGTTTTATGAAGCAGGACCCCAGGTGTCACCCTTCTGGTGTCCTCAGTGGTTAGGGATCTCTGGAGGCCTCCAGTGCCTTTTTAATTATGTGCTTTTAAATTATGAAATAATTTTAAAAAATAATAATCCAAACAAAATTTTCCTGGACACATTTTCTCTGCTGGTCAGCACCCTCATCTCCTGGCTGCTGGGTGGAGTTGCCAGCAAGATGTAGAAATAATGTCTGTGCTGTAATAAACTGAAAAACACTGAATACTGGCAGCAAAAATGTTATGTTGTCCTGGTGGGAGAGTACAGCGTGATGAAGCAGGCATGGCACACACACAGCTAACTGTGTCACGGGGTTCCCCAGGACCAGTCTTGCAGTTGCTGAGCTCTGGTTACTGCACTGCATTCTTTAGAGCCAAAGTGCCTCCTGGTACAGTAAGAGAAGCTGCCAAAACCGCAAATCTCTGCTTCTTTGTCAGCAGGAAAAGCAGGAGGGAGACAAGAGTTTTGACATGCCACCTTCCTGGGTAGCCCCAATTCAGATATCCCCCCGAGGTATGCATTCTTCCTTTGCCTTTTGCTAACCTTCTAGAGTATCTGGGGCATTTGCTGATCTCACTCAAGAGTTAGCCCTCAGGAGGAGGGTGCAGCAGTGATGTGCAGAAGATGAAGGCAGGAACAGCTATCGGTTCCAGTGCCTGCCCTCTCTGCACTGACTCACCCCCTGCAGACAGACACACTGTGTTCTCCTGCTGGCTGAGTGGTTTTACCAGGGATGGACTCCCTGCTACCACTGTGCACAATGGACTGCCCTTGCACTGCCACACACTTGCTTTGGGAGAGAAAAGAGTTATTAATCTATTCTAACATACAGCACAACAGGCAGGGTCTGAACGACTTTACTGACATCAATAAATGCATGGTTTCTCTTTGACTGTAGTTTTCTCCCTCTTTTATTATTTTTTCCTGGGGATGAATACAAGGAAATTGTTTTTTCTGACACCTCTCTTGTCCATTGCAGAGTTTGAGACCTGCTATTCTGAGGGGAGCAAGGAGATCCTGTACAAGAAAGCAAAACTGGAGAAATGGGCACCGTATGTGAATGGAAACGGGCTGGTGAAACGGCTCACAACCTACGCAGACTCACACTGTAAGAAGGATGAGGGAACACACTGGATGCACTGAGCAAACCCAGCCTGGGCTGTGCTGGTGGGAAGCAGGAGGCAGTCCCTTTCTGCCAGTCTTTCTTGTACTTTCCTGTCCTCCTTTCACCTTTGGTGGGGACTTACATACCATATCTTCACATGCCTCGTTGTGCTCACTGGCTGTCAAGCTCCAGAACATTCCAGCATTGATAGGGTTCCTGCCAGAATCTGAATCTGGTTTACACCCCAGTGGAGAGTTCATGTCACAGGTCAGCTGCTTGGATTTCCAGTCTTCAGAGAAATGGAAGGCTGGTTTGACTTGATCCAATAGCAACCGTTGAGGTTGACAGGAGCCATAGAAAAGGGCAGCTGTGGACTGTGATATTTCTGTACTCTAAAGGATTATTCTTCAACACCTGGTCCAAGAAACCATGCAGATTCCTAACAAGACATACAGGGTCCTGTTCTCAGCCCTCTTGGACAGTGTCCTGTCCCCATCTCGTTTCTCTTCATTAAATATTTGGGATGGAATTTCTCTCCCAGCCCAGTTCCTCCCAGCCTGGGTGATTCTCTATGATTCTGGATGAGTCTTACCACCTCCAACAGGGTGATGTGCAGTTGTGAAATGGTTTGTCTCCTGCCAGGTACTGAAGTAGTGGAGGTGAGGGAGTGGTTCGAAAACCGAGAGGACATGTTGCATATGAGAGAAGTGAATAAGCTCACCCAGCTGACCACAGATCACTTCAGCCCAGGACACCTCTTCTGTCTTAAAGGTATTCCAGCTCAGCTGGGCAACCACTGCAGCTGCTGGGACTTTGTGTGAATCCCTTCTAACAGTGGCAAAAGCCCAGAGCTGGGGAGGCTGCAGACTTGTGGGATGAATCACCCAGATAAATAATGTGGTCTCCAGTGGGGAGTGGGTTGTTGGCTTCTAGTCCTGGACAGTGCTCCCTCCCCACAGCAGACCAGGAGAAAAATACATACCTACCACATATAGAAGGTGATATCATTTACTTTTATCAGTAGAAGTGACAGAAGCAGAAACTTTCTCCTAAGGATTATATTTGGTCTCTCACTGTTGTGCAGCTGGGGAAGAGAAAGTCCTGCATCAAATCTGCTGCAAAAGCAGCATTTCACCCCCAGAGGCCGTGCCCGTTCCTGGTTTGGGAAGAGCATGATCCAGCATGATCCTCACTGCTGCCTTGCTGTGTAAGGAAGGCAGTGGCCCTGCAGTGTTGTCCTGCTGCTCTTAAGCCATGGAATGTTGGTGCAGAGCAGTGAGGATATTTCCTTCTTATGCTCTTATGTGCATTTGATGTATTTGTGCTGCAGAAAATGAGGCTCCCTCTGGACACACTTGTGTTGCTCATTCTGAAAATGTGATCTCTGTTCTGTCCTTAGCTCACACCTACACATCGCTGAAGCCTGAGACTGAATACACCATGGAGTTTTACCACGAGGCACGAGTCGATGGCCTCCAGAGACGTGTTGAGACCTCTGAGGAGATGACAGAGTACTTCGTGGGGCGGGATGACTTCCTGCACGTCCGGAACATGCAGTTTGGCAAAAGACAGAAGAAAATACACCTGGTTGGCACCAGAACTGACAGCAGCTCCCGGCCTATCGTGGTACGGCCGAGACAGAAACAGAAAAATATCGGTCACTGTGATATTGATTCTACTCAAAAGATAGTGCCTAGGGTCCGTTTGCAGTGGGCACAGCCAGGGCAAAGGTCCAGATGGGATGTCCAAGCCTTGTCCAGCTGCTGTGCCTCGCAGTTGCTTGTTTAACAGAGAGCTACAGTGTGAGCAGTTGTCAGGAACTGCACTGAGCAGCTGGAATGACACAAGGAAACTAGGGCTTGGGAAGAATGTGTCAGAGGAAAGAAAAAAAGCTTGACTAGTGTTTGGGAATGAAGTTTTTACTCACAGGTAAAGCTTGACTCAAAGCTAGTCAAGTGATTTCATGTTCTGACTCTAAGCTAATAACATATTAGGCTTCTGATGAAGTGTCCTATCACTCTGATTTGTTACAAGCAGGTAATCTGCTTCTTCCTCTCATCGGGCCGGATTTGGAGAACAGAAGAGGGAGGAAATTTGGTATCTGGCAGTGTGATTCAAACACTTCATCTGCCCAGAGCCATGCAGTGGCTGGCCTTTGGACGAGCACCCAGCATGTGCCTTTTTCCTTCCCTTTGTTGGGGAATGTGGGAAACCTTGTGCTCCAAAATGCTTTGCTTCCTGCAGTGCCCTCAGGCAGGGGTGCATCCCAAGCTAACTTTGAGCTTGGAGAGTACACTTGGCTCCACAAATGGGGGACTTCTGCGTAGCTTTAGGCATCTTTATGCTGCTGTCAGGCACAGGAAAGAACAGTAGGACCACGGGCCAAGAGATGCCATCGTAGTCCAAGCAGAAAAAGCCCAATTTTCACCTTGGGTTTTTACCCAACTCTGCAAATCTTGCCAGTTTTCTGTGTTGGCTAACCTGCTTCCACCTCTTTGTCTTCATCAGCAAATCAAGGAGTGTTTCCACAGAAACCCAGAAAAGCCTGCTGATGAAGACGTAGCAGAACGTATCTTTCTGATCACAGAGGATATGATCCAGCTGACATATCACCTCAAGGATAACTACATTACTGCCTCCAAGAAGGACTTCTTCAAAGCAGCAGAGGGGGACAGGAAGGGAAATGAAATGGTCATGAGCCCAGAAATGTGCATCGTGTACCAGGTATGTAGAAAAACTACTTATGTTTTGAAGTTTTCCTACATCACAAGACACAAAGCAAAGGTGAGATGTCAGTAGATGAACGACAAGCATGACAGACCCCCCGGTGTCCCTCTGCTCCGCCTGCCCCCTCTGTTGCAGCCAGCCTGCAGGCTGACAACAGGAATGCTGTGCTGGAAGTGCTGGGGCACACAGGGCACAGCGTAGGGTGAGGGTCACCTTTCCAGGCTTGGTCATCGTGCAGGGTAGGCACAGCCACTGGGACCTTGCAAGGTGCTGGTTCAGCAGCTGTTGCACTCAGTCCTGGGGATTCATGGCAAGGGAAGCTGGAATTCCCTCTGCTGTTCTCGCTCTTGAAGAGACCGTAGCAAAGAAGCAGAGGCAGACATCCTGGGCTCTAGCTCCAATGCTGCCATGGACTTCTTGGGGCACATCATTGCTTAAAGGTCCCAGAGTTTACCCTGCAGAGGCAGAAGAAAATGCTGAAGCATTCTTCGTCAGGAAGTCTAGTGACNGAGATAGCCTTAAATGAAAGATATTCCAAAACCAAGTGGAGTGCTGCCACATTAAGGCAAATTCTCTCATTCAGAGCCGGGGGGGGATGTCAGTAACATAATCAATGTGAGTCTGTGATCAGGGGCAGGAGTCTGCTAGTAAATTCTACAGTGATGCTGCACAATTATGAAAATCAAGGTGAGATTGCAGATACAGGATTTTTTAATGTTGTGCGTGGGTTTTTTTAAGTTTCTGTTTTCCATTGGGGAGAATGCACAGAGCACAACTGCTGGATGAAAGATCACCACCTTTCATTTCTGACCCTGCCAAACTCCCTCCAACCAAATAACAGCAGCACCAGCAAAGTGCAAGGTGTGCCATCTGCCTCACCTTACTGATGGGTTAAAAACTGCAATGAATTCTCATAAACTGTTGATAATGAGCTGGATGTTTCAGTGGTGGAAACTGGTGTCACTGCATTCACTGCAGCAGAACTGTGCCAGGTTCTGATAGCAGAGCACCTGGTCCGTGCAGGGTGTGCTACTGTCATGAGCTTATCTGCTTCCAGGCAGGGTCTTCTGAGGAAGAGGAGAAGCTGCTCCATCTGTACAAGCTGTTGCAGCAGCTAACAGTGGAAGAGAAGCAGCTGAAGCAACAAGTCCAACAATCTGAGGCAGAGGTAAGAGGGAGCTGTCCCCCTGTTGTCAGAGCTGGTCAGGCATGGATCCTCAGCACAGACTGTGATAAAAATAACACTCTGGTGTCACCAAGCTGGTGTCCACGCTGAGTTATCAAGCCTGCAACTCAGTCATTGTTCAGCCAAGATGTAGCATTAATACATTTATGGTGAGTCACACACTTTCCAGCTCCTGCTCTGACACTTCACTCTCTGGGAGGAAGACAGGCTCAGGGAGCAAATGACAGTAGATGAAGTGGCATCTAGAAACATCTGCCCTTTGCCTGGGAACAAGAGCAAGAAGAAAAGCTATGTAATGTCATACCTAGTTGCAGGTATTTCTGTGAAGGCCTACCCAGAATATTGAAGTGACTTCTTGTGGGAACAACTGTAGAGAAATACTTCATAAAATACATGGCTTGTATTGCCAATCACTCTGTGTCTGGTGTAACAAATCCATGTTCTTAGAAGTCTGTCATTACTTCATGATAATGACTTCATTCTGACAGATGGTGGCAAAGCTGACGGATTTTATTTGTTAAAAAATGTTTTGGTGAGGAAGGGGAACTCCTGAAGGAGCTGGAGAGGGAATCTCTCAGCAGGAGACAAACATATTTCTCTATATTTAACCTGATGCTGTGGTTCCTGTGGGCAGCACCTGCTCTGCTGGCAGGTCAGGCGTGTAAAAGTGCTGCTGTTTTGTGGGAAAGCTGATGGTCATTTTTGTGATTTTTTGGAAGGTGTTAAATATTTTGAAGGTCCGTGAGGATGAAGAAACGAACATTAAATTGTCAGTTTCAATTTACAATACAGAGAGGAACAAAGAGAGAAGGCAACAGTATGAAGCCATGGTAGGTGGAATGCACTGATCCCAGCATTTGTCACATGTACACAGAGAAACCCAGAGAACCCCTTCCGTCTGGGGAATTCTCTCTGAAGAGCTTTTTGCATCATTAAAATATGCTGGGCAAAGCCCCAGCAGGTGGAGGTCAGCACAGCTCCAGTGACGTCCCGTCTGAACATGACACGGTCATGCTGTGACCTGCTGACTTGGCAAAAACTCGCATTGCCGAAAAGGTTGACTGTTTTGTTTAGTTAATAGAGAAAACAATTAACAAGGACTAGTTAATAGGGATTATGGAGGGAGTATGATAATGATTCCAAGCTGCATCTTTTCAGACAGGGCTCATTTTATTCAGCAAATACACACTTCTTTGTGTGGTATAAATTGACTATTTTTCTAGTTTTCATTATTACTTGCAAAGCAATTTTTGTTTCAGGATTTCTGCTGATGAATGTTGTGGGCACATACAGAAAGATTCCAGAATAATCACTTGCAGTTTTTCTAGATCTCCAAGATGATTTTTGTGAATGATTTTTAGACTGAGCTTTCCTGAACAGAGAGGTTATAAAAGGTGATATCAAGTTTCATGCCAAAATTCTGGCACGAAACACAAACACAGGCAAAGATCCAAGAACCAGCTCTTTGCAGCCTGCAGGGTGGTGTCACTCCCCATCCCCTGCCTCATCTGTGTCTGTCCAAACACAAATGCAGTTTGTAAAACCATTACTGCACCTCACTGGGTAACACGTGAGAGATCTCCACAATCAAGGAAACTAGGAGAAGTGTCAAAAAGGACAATAGAAAATAAACTACAGAATACAACCTGTATGGGGAAGGGCTGGTGTGCAAAGCTCGTGCAAGGCAGTAGTTTTGATCAAACTATAGGAAACAGAACCATGATTTCCTCCCTGGGGGCAGAGAGGAGTTTTGGTCTTTGCCTTATCACAGGGTGCTTGGGCAGCAGGTAAATGGGACCATGACACTCTCTGTCCTTTCCCCTCCAGAAGAAGACCAGGGAGGATGAGCTCTGGGGCCCGGAGGAACAGGAGCTGGATTACCTGGCACCTTTTCTTATTCGGATCGGCCACAGAGAGAAAATGACAAAGGGCCAGGCTCTGCAGGTCAGGTCCGACTGCCTGGCTGACCTCAAGCAGCGTCTGGTTAATAAAGCCAACATCATCCAGGCTCGCTTGGAGAAGGTACTGCCACCCACACCCCGGCACGTGCGCGGTACGGGAGTCTCCTCTGCACCGGCAGGAGGGTGACACCTCTGACAGCAGGACAGAAACAAACCTCCTCTGATTGCTTCAACAGAACCATAAACATCCCTGGTGGTTTTCTGGGTTGTTTTTATTTATTTATTTATTTATTTATTTGTCATTCGCATGTGAGATCAAAGAACAAAATACCTCCAGCGTCACATTTAAACCCTATCTCAACTGGAGCTGATTTGGTTCTTCAGCGCTTCTCAACTACAGTGAGGCAACACATTCAGGTCTCTGCCTCTCGCTTGTTCCATCTCTTATTCCCCTTGTTTTCTCATTGTGTGAGTCCTTCTCTCAGACTTGCTGCCTCCTGTGAAAACAGAACCATAGAATTCTCCAGGTTGGAAGCAACCTCTGAAATCATCTAGTCCAACCATCAACCAAAAAAAAACCCAGAAACCACACATGGCACTAAGCACTATATCAGCCCATCTTTTGAATCCCTCCAGGGATGGTGCTTCAACCACTTCCCTGGGCAGCCCATTCCAAGGCTTAATAAGCTCTTCAGAGTAAAAATTTTTCCTAACATCCAGTCTGAACCATGGTCTGAGGCCATTTCCTCTTGTCCTTGGGAGAAGAGATCAACCCCCCCAAAACAAAACAGCTCTGATTTGCTGTTTCCTTCACCTCAGCTCGCTGAACTTAATTTAAGTTGCACTTTTTTGTCCCTTTGTCCCTCCCTCTCCTCTCCAACACCCCGACCCCTGGTCGCTTGTTCCCCCAACAGGCGGTGGAACTGCTGCAGCAGAAGGACGAGTGGTTTCAGAAAAACCAGACTCGGCTCAGCGCAGAGGAGGAGAGTGACTTCCTCACCCGTCGCTCTGAAACCACCTTCCACATCCAGATCCTAGCGGCGAGGCTCAAGAGGTACCAGGAATAGCTGCTCCAGGCCAGAGCAGGTCTGGCAGGCAGCTGCCAGCATTCTGCTCCCTGTCCCGCTGCAGCTCACCCCCCAGGCACCCCTCCTTGTTCTAGGGAGAAGGAGGCAGCACCACAGAAGTACTTTGCCCTGGAGGAGAGGCTGCGCAGGGATCCCCGCCTGGCAGAGCACCTCGGTCACGGCTCGTTTCTTCACCCCTTCAGAGCACTCACTGGAAAGCCACGCTGAAGCCTGCTAAAAGCAGCCTGGGAAAAAAAACAACAAACAATTGGGAAGTTTTCCGAGTCAACTGCAGTAAAGCTTTCATTATCATCACATTCATGGAGATTTTAATGAACTTGTAATATTCCACTGTTGGTTTTTTCCCCTCTTTTAAGGCCATCCCAAGGACCATGAATTGCTGAAGGATTGGGGGAGCTCAGGGAACTGGAGAGAAACCCCCCAGGTTTCTAAGCAAAAACAAAAATAAGAGCAAGCAAGCCTGTGGCTATCAACTCATCAGTGCTAGTTCAAGGCCAGGAAAGACAACAGAACAAATTCAATTTAAAATCCTCTGTGCAGGCACATCAGCTAATACATGTTATTGAGGACTAGCATCGAACTCATGTAATTCCCTCTTCTGATGGAGTAATTGGCTTCAGAAGCCGGGAGGGAGGCCTGAAGTGGCACAACTCCTTCTCCCCCGGGCTGGAAGCACCGAACACGACTTCCCGGGGGTTGCCCGGCCAGCCGGGGGGAGCGGGAGCCGAGGGCGCCGGTGCCAGCGCGGCCCAGCACAAAGGCTCACAACGGGGGCTTCCCACAGCCCCGCTCTTGACGGGGGCCGTGCTTGTAACGCCATTCCCCGGCGAGGGAATCGCCTCCGGGGGATACACCGGCACAACCGTGAGGCACCAAGCCAGGGACAGGTCCCCGGGNCGTTGTGAGGGGCCGGTTGTCAGGTGGGGGGCGCGGTGTCACCGGAGCCGCCGCCGGTAGGGTCGAGCGGGCCTCGCCGGCTGCCGCCGCTACCACCGGCACCACCACCAACATTCAAGTGTCCTCTGGGCGGCGCCGGGTGTCCTCCTCATCGCCCGGTGAGACTGC
>VXBW01006173.1:643874-676474 GCA_013400375.1 Thinocorus orbignyianus | reverse complement strand
GACGGCCCCCCGGGCCGCCGCCGCGGCCCCCCCCAACCAGGCGGCCGCCACAGCCCCTCAGGCCGAGAGGCGGCGCCGCGCCGCAAGATGGCGGCCCCGCAACTCTCCCTCACCACCCTCCTCATTGGCTGTGCTTGAAAAGCTCCGCCAAGAAGCCGCGTTGTGAGTGGCCGGCCACTCTGGGTCGCTATGGCAACCGTCCTTCCCTCTTTTCCTATTGGCCAAGACAGGCAATGGCGGGGCTGGGCGCGGCGGGGNGCTGCCCGCCGCCTTCCCGGTCGGGGCTTCGCCGTAACCCCGGCTGCTGGTTGTTTCTTTTTTGCCTGCAGGGCGGCCGGGGAACCCCGGGTGGATGGCCTGGCGGCGGTAGGAGACGGAGAGGCCTCGCCGGGAGGAGGAGGAAGGCGCTTGTGCCCTGCCCGCCGGAGCGCCATGGCCGTGGCCGTCACCACCAAGACGGCCTGGAAGCTGCGTGAGCATCGCCGGGCTGAGGCGGGGTGGACGGGGCGGTTTGTGAGAGGAATCCTGGTCCTGGGTGTGGGTGCCCCGGCCCTCTTCCCGGGTTGCTGACTGCAGCTTTTAACACCTGGAAATCGTTTTTGCAACATAGCTGCGTTGTGGAACAGCATGGGGCCTTTAGATTGCTATTTTCAAAGGGTCACGGCCTGCATTTCTTACTGTAATGACGTCCTAAATTTCAAATGAACCCCACGCGGCTCTCCTGTAGCACAGGAACAACCAAGGGAGTGATGGAAACCCAGCTCCAGAGCCTGGGCTGTGCTGGGAGGCCCTTTGGGGTCGGCTTGGTCCTTTTGGGTTGTTCTTTGTTGCTGCTCTCTTGTTAGAGAAGGTGCAGTAAGCACTGCTGCGAGGGGGTGAGAGGATCTTTGCAGGACCTGCAGGTCTCATCTTTTTGAAGTTGCTTTGCAAGAGACAGTAAGAATTGGCTGCTTTTGCACCTGTTATTTTTCCTCAGATGGAGCAGTAAGCAGTTGCTGACTAATTTCTAGCTGTTTTGCTGGTCACTGATGAGTTGTTTTGTAGGAGCTATTGAGGAAGACACAGAAGTGATGGGAAGTGATGGGTTGTTCAGAGCTGCCAGCTTTATACCAGTGACTTGCTCTAGAAATTGGCTGGCAGAAATACAGCATCCCTGGCTGCCATCACGTTCAGGGAGCTGAGATAATCAACTTAGTAAATTCATATCTTCTTGAGCAGAAAGCCAGTTTGCTGTGTTTTCTTGCCATCCCTGCAACTCCAGTTATAGGAAAAGCTGGGAGTTGATCAATCTCTGTTGTATTGTCAGTGGAAAGAAGTTCTTGATATTTTTTTGCTGGGCTCTGCCCTGTCTTAGCATCCTCTTCAGCACAGGAAGCGTCCTGAATGATAGAAATGTTTTGGTGACACTAATTAGAAGCATAGTGTTATTGAGCTGGTAGGTGATACCTGATGACAAATAATTAAAAAAAAAAGATAGTGAGTTTAAGGAAATTGATGCTTCACCAAGTGAGAACTATAAGGTGAAGAAGTTGGTAAATACATCTGCCAAGAGACCCCACCAAAAACTTTTAAATTCATTCAAATTTGTTGTGAAAATTAGATGTTTAAGCAAAGGTGCTTATTTGGCTTCTGTTTGGACCCAGACTTGTTTGTTTCCGATGAGGGTTCCTTGGAGTTCTGTTGCTGTGAAGCCCTCTGTCAGAGCTTCCCCTCAGCCCCCGGTTTTTTAACAGTCTTTTAGCACCAGTCGTGCTTGTTCTTTTGTGCTGTTTTGGGCACTTTCCCTCCTTTGTTGCATTTTCCCACTGTGTGTTGCTAAGTTTCACCTGTGTTGCATGGCGGGAACGTAGCAAAGCCTCTGCCAGAGCTTGGAGAAGGGAGCTCCACGTGTCCCAGCTGCCAAGTCTGACTGTTTTTGCTGTGTAAGGTAACGTGCTGTACTGCTGCTGATCTGCCCCTTCTTAGGTTGGATGCTCTGCTACTGCTCTCTAGAACAGGATTACATGGCCTTTTGCTAAATGACTCTTGCATATTATTGTGGCTTCAGAGACCGCTCAGCTTCCTGAGACCCACCTGGGTAAAGCAGCTTCTTTCAGCTGCTGAAAAGAAGAGGTTTGTGGAAACCTTCAATGGGTTTCCACAGTTGAGCAGATCTTTTAAAAACTATGGAGCTTCTGCTAGTGAGAGAAGGGGCTTTTTGTGAGCCACATCAGTTCTGGAGTTGTGGAGCTTGGTCAGCAGATGTCCTGAGTGCAGTGGGCAGAGCCAGGAAGGACTGTTTCAAACACGATAATAGTGTGTCTTCTTATCAGACCTAGGGGCTGCTGCAGCTTGTCCAGTGGACACTGGAAAGTGGTTTTTTAAGACATTTTTAGTTCTTTGGGAAGGATGGGGTGAAAGTTGTTATCCTGGTCTGTAGTAACTCCTTGCTTTGTTCTGTGCAGAAGAGATTACGGCTCACAGCAGCAACGTGTCCTCACTAGTCCTGGGGAAAAGCTCAGGCCGGCTGCTCGCCACTGGAGGAGATGACTGTCGGGTCAATGTGTGGTCAGTTAACAAGCCCAGCTGCATCATGGTAAGAACAGGCCTGTTCTCCACTTCTGGGGGGTGGGAATGTTTATTCTGAGGTATGAAGGGTGCAAATGAGGGGAAAGTTGTGTGTTGTATGCTGTAGTACTCGTGAATAGGGTTTGCCTGCACAGGGCTGGATGACCAGAAGCTAGCTAGAGGCAGGGAGGGAATTTGGTAACAGGGAGACCCCTACCCCAGCTGCTTCAGCTGGGCCAGTGCGTGTTCAGGTAATGAGGATTGTCCTTCTGTTACCAGGCTACAGGTAATTAAACACAGTTTTGTACAAGGTCAGTTAGTTGTACAGCGCAAGCTACAGAGGCCAGTTTTATACTCTGAGTTTGCCCTCGTTGCAGGAACCGTCCCTGGCAGGACACATTGCACCTGTCCCATGGGCACTAACTGTCAGCACACAGTTTGTGAGAATAGTTTGCCAGCTCACTGGTGGGCTGGGGAAGAGGAGTGCTGGGTGTAGTGTGTTGGAAAGAGTAGGGTTTCCTCAGCAGTGATTGCTAAAGCACACCATAAATATGTTACCAGATGTCTGTCCCATGTTGCTTTTGATTTGGGTGGATGTTGTGGGAAACCATCTTTAGCAAGTGTCCCTTTTTCCTTGTTTAATTAAACAATGGAATAATACTGTGTTATGGGAGGTATTTCTCTAGCCAGTGTGAACCTTGTGAGGAAGAAATCAGGCAAGTGGGGTCAGAAAGGCTAAAAGGAGTGTTCTAGAAAAACAGTACTACTTTTAGATATCCTTGTGTTTTAATTCATACCTTCCTTTTCAAAATACTTATGCAATTTGTAAGCTCTCTAGATGCTCGAGGATGAAAGGAACTACATGCATGTGAATTACTACCTTATGCCTCAAGTTCATACTTTGGTAACAGCAGCACGCTGTCACCGTGGCACCCACTGCTGGCAGCAGCATGTGGCTCCTTGCCTGTGTGCTGGTTTCAGGGTAGCCCTGCTTCTGCTCTTTGATTTTGTACCCGGTTCATGACACTTGCGTGACCCATTCAGAGCAAGCACAGTGCCATCGCGTTTGCACAGCATAATTTTTATAATTTAAGCATGTGTCAACCTCAGTCTGGGCATCCACACCTAATGTTTAGCTGCCCATGTCTCTGTTGATACATGCTTTAAAAATTAGTCAGCGTGGGCTAACGTGGAAGAGATGTGCCCAGTGCTGTGTGCAGTGATGGTCTGGAGGATGCTCTGCTGTGCTGGTGGTTGATGAGGAAAAAGGACCAGTGGCAAAACCATGGTCCCTGGCTAAATACTGTGGTCACCAACAGTGTGAGCAGTGCCACTCTGGCCAGGGTTGTGTCAGCAGCTATTGATTGTGACTGGAGGTTTTCTTTGCAGAGCCTGACAGGCCATACAACGCCCATCGAGAGCCTGCAGATCAATACCAACGAGGAGCTCATTGTTGCAGGGTCCCAGTCAGGGTCCATTCGAGTCTGGGACCTGGAAGCTGCCAAAAGTATGTTTCCATGAGTTTTCACTTAGAACGCACGCTTTTGGGAATATCCTTGTGCTTGGTATCTGTGCTGACCCGGAAGGTTCTTGGTTAGGAGCCTGGCATTGCTTTCATCTTGATTTCCAGCTCTTAGAGAGCTTTTGTACCCTTCCTGCTGAGACTAGATATGTGTACCCGTGCTTGAGCAGAAATTTGCGTGTTTATTGTGAAGACTGATCTGAGGAACTAGTTTCTAGGGTTTTGACCCAAGTGTTGAAATCTATATTCCAGATGAGTTTCCATGCATGTATAGAGTAACTAGGCATATAGAACTTGGATTCAGAGTCTCAGCTTAAAATTGTCAGCCTTAATAAAAAAGTCCAAAATCAGATTGGAAGTTTGAAATACATTAGGTTTTGTACAAGTCCAGGAATCCCCCATTTGCTGATCTTGTTCTTAGATTCTAACGTTTATTTTGTTCCTCAAGTGATTTTTTTTCCCCTCTTTCAGTCTTGCATGACCTTATAAATGACAAAGACCTGATTTTTAGTGAATTGTAAAAGCTGTGAATTCATTGAGCTCTGATCCTTTCAGTGTCAGCTCTTGAGTCATGTCTTGTTTATTGCATTTTTCTCAAGTACTAGAAAAAGTTTGTGAAGGCGTCCCAAATCACTGGTGTGCATTCCAGCAGGAATATCATACAGCCACTGGATGTTTCTTACAGGTTGCTCCTTGTCCATAGGAAGCCTGGGCATTGGGAATACTTGTGTTGGCTCAGCTAGAAAGGCAAACAGCAGGTGGCATGAATAATGAAAAGCACTTTTGTCACCTGGACAGTTAGCATCAGTTTTGCTCTACCAGTGAGGGGTAACTGATTCATCTGAATTTATTAGACCTGTGAGCACCAATGACCACCCCAGCTCTGGCTCAGGAGCTAATTTCTGCCCTGGGAATCATCAGACTGTCCTGGATGATGATAACAGGGAGAGATTGCCCCTGTTATTAGCTGAGCTATTTTTCTTCTTCCGGTTGTGCATTCATCTCTGCTTTCAGAGATCCAGTGTACAAGTTCTACTGGTCCGCTCTGGTTTCCAGAATTACAAGGGATGTCACTTGGTTGATGACTTGCTGGAACACTGTGATCATTCTGTTGTCTCATGCTTCCCGAGTGGCCCTTCCCAGTCTTTGAGATGCTTCTTGCAAGGGGCAGTTGAAGGAGTCCAGGCAGATCCTGGAATGCAATAGTGTGGCTAAACTCTGCGTGCTGTCTGGGGAGATGAACTGCTGTATTTTGTTCCCTTTTCCTTTTCCCTGACCTGCCTCTCCATTTCACAGTTCTTCGGACCTTACTCGGTCACAAGGCCAATATCTGCAGCCTTGATTTCCATCCTTTTGGAAGCTTTGTGGCATCTGGCTCGTTGGACACCAACATTAAGGTACAGCTCAGTTGACCCTAGAGATCACCCACTTGCAGTATCTATTTTTTTCAAGCATACCAGAATGTGTGTTGTGCTGAGCTGTTGGTCGGTGCTGCACATCATCATTTCCCTGTGTGTGGGCAGGTGTATTTGTGAGTGATTGTGAAATTCATGCCTGTATTTTCAGTAGCTTTCATGAGTGACTCCTCTTTTGTGGAATGTGGCTCCAAGTTAGGTGCCAGCCGAGATGTGTCAGCAAGCACACGTGTCCTGATGGCTGTGGGTTGCATCTGCTTCATTGGACTGGTATTTGACTGTGGGAACTGAACTTCTAGTAAGAAATACCTTTTTAAAAGTGATTCTTGTTGAGGGAATTAAGTTAGAAAGTACCCCTGGAGCAGACAGGGGTTTAACAGCCCCTTCAGCACTTGTTCTGTGGTGTTCATCCGTGTGGTGACAGGCAGAACTCTGGTTCTGATGGGACTCTGGGGCTCCCCACGTGCTGCTCTAAGCACATCTTGTCTTTGCTTTTCTTCCCTGTAGCTCTGGGATGTGAGAAGAAAAGGCTGTGTCTTCAGGTACAAGGTAAAATGCTTTTTTTAGTCTTCAGGCAAAGAGGGGAAAATGATTTCTGATGAGGACTGAGGAGCAAACCTAAAAGTGATTGTGTGCAATTAACTTCCTCGTTTTCCAGCATAAAAATAAGATCTGCATGGTGTGTGGAGTGGACTGGCAAAGCTCTGCAGGCCTGGGTGGGAATGTGAAATGGGTATTGTAGGAGTTCATGTTCTGGAGAGCATCCATGGGTGCTTCTTTACACTGTGACTGATATTGCCATGCACTGACATCCCCACTGCACCAGGGTGCTCCTGCTCTTGGCGTCCTTCTCTACCGAGAGAACTTGATGTGAATTGCATTTAGAAGCCACCTTAATGGCACAGCACTTCTATCTGACCACTATTAATCTCTGTAATTTAAAACTGATCCTTAATAATTAAGCCAGCTCTGTATTTACCCTGCTTAAATTGATGTCAGAAATGTCTGGATGAGATTGCACCCATTTAGTGTGGATGGATACAGCTCTTGAGTGTAGTGCTCAGTGTCCTGTGAGCTGTGGGTTTGTGAAACAGTGACTTCATTTTATGTTACTGTATTGTACAGGGTTGAAAGACCAAAGCAAGAACTCCCTCTAAAAAAAAAAAGAACAAAAAATAAACCCAAAACCCAACAGCCCCTACAAAAAAAGAAAATAGTACATGTTTTTTGTTTGTTTGTTTTGTTTTTCACTTCAGGGTCACACAGAAGCAGTGCGATGTCTCCGCTTTAGCCCTGATGGGAAGTGGCTGGCCTCTGCTGCTGACGATCACACTGTGAAGGTAATTCATTACGACACCTTCCTTAGGCCCTTGTGGGACGTGGGAGTGCTGGGGTTGCCTTTTCACCAGGTATTCCGAGCACTCATTTATAAACAGCTTCCTTCGTGAGGCAGCTGGCTGAGCCCTGGGGCTTTGCAGGGCCCTGGTTTGCAGCCTGGGCATGAGTACCGTGTCCAGCAGCCCATGGGCTCCAGGAGGGAGCTGCATGTGTTGAAATACACTTACCCAGCAGACACAGCAGTGCTTTGCATGCCAAGGTTCATGCTGGGATGGTGCTAGAGTTGTGATACCTGAGCAGGGGCCTCAGGAGATGTGACAGAATGGGTTGTCCTCTCTGCATTGTCTCACCCTACCAGTTTCTGGCTCTGCTCAGTTAATTGAGTAGGAGCGTGTTACACGCTGTGCGTTTGGTGATCAGGCTGAAAATTGCTGTCATGAGTGAGAAAGCAAGAGGAGGGGTTTGGGAAAGCATGGACTGAAGCAGCAACATTGCTTTTTTCAGATGCAGTATGGAAAATATTGGTGGAGAACTGCTTTTTGTTCTCAGTTTCACGTGAAATATTCTGATCAGTCATTTCACTCTGGATTTCTCGGTGGAAACCAGAGTGCTGCCAGAATGAGTTGTGAAGTTGCTTTCAGATTTATTTTTGTTTGCTTTTGAGATATCATGTGCAAGGTCAGGTGGAGCTGTTGTATTTTATCCCAGTCTTTAAATAGAAACCAGAAACTTTTAAGGAACAAATTAAATGGAAAAGTTAAGAGAATGCTAAAAATAAAAATAATGCAGCCTTAAATGATTGGGGTGGTGGTTCCTTCCCTTACTGTGACAAACTTGAGTCTGTTCTTGGAGGTGGAGAAGCATTAGAAGGTTGCCAGAACAAGGAAATCAGACATGTATTGGAATTCTCTAACACTAAATCTTTTCAAGAGTCTCTCTGTTCTTTCAGCTGTGGGACCTGGCTGCTGGGAAGATAATGTTTGAGTTCACAGGACACACCGGCCCAGTCAACATTGTTGAATTCCACCCCAATGAATACCTCCTGGCTTCTGGCAGCTTTGACAGGTATGTAACAGGAGGGAGAAAGAAGGGAATGGTGTGTGTCGGTTCCCTTTCCCAGGGCCCCTCTTAGGAATCCAGAAAATAGCAGTGTCACACAACTCAAACCTGGCATCTGAGCCTGACATCTTGCCAGCAGCACGTCACATCTGTGCTGCACAATGTGGAGATCTTACCTTCTCATCCAAAATTGATGATACCTTCTGCTGCACCTCTGTTCAACTCGATAGCCTTGAACATCCCTTGAACATCTAATCCAGCTGACACTGTATCTGCAGAGCAGCCTGCCCTGCTCAGCTGGCAGGGTGTCCCCTTAGCTCTGGGGCAGCTCGGAATACCTATCTGGGTCTGGAGCCCCTAAGTATGTGTGGCTGGATTCACAGCTCTTGGCCAGACTGGCCTTCCGTGTAGTTTCATCATGTGTGCACAACAGCTAAAGTCATTGGAGCTGTTAGCATATTATTTCAATACTGGCTTCTACAATGTGTTTCTAGAGTGGTGATTTTTTTGTTGTTGTTCTGTTGTGTGTGTACAGGACTGTCCGGTTCTGGGACTTGGAGAAGTTTCAGGTTGTGAGCTGTATTGAAGAGGAGGCCACTCCTGTCAGGTATGTTAAATTCTCCCTGCCATGTACTGGGCAGAGACTAAAGAGGAGGAAAAGGGAGGGTTTCCTGAAGGAGAGGCTTTATTGGGGTGAAGTTTGGGCTGCTGGGGCTGTTGCAGAGATGGACAGCAAATGGGTAGGTCTGTTGTTAGAAATGGGGCTGGGGGTGTTCACTGGAGTCAGGGATACTTCCAGGATCTGAAGGGAGCTCCAGGAGAGCTGGAGAGGGGCTCTTGGTCAGGAAGTCTAGTGACAGGACGAGGGGTAATGGTTTTAAATTGGAAGAGGGGAGATCTAGATGAGATCTTAGGAAGAAGCTCTTTGCTGTGAGGGTGGTGAGGCACTGGAACAGGTTGCCCAGGGAAGCTGCTGATGCCCCATCCCTGGAGGGGTTCAAGGCCAGGCTGGATGGGGCTTGGAGCAACCTGCTCTAGGGAGAGGTGTCCCTGCCCATGGCAGGGGGGTTGGAACTTGATGATCTCTAAGGTCCCTTCCAACTCTGACCATTCTATGATACAATCCTGGGGTTCACGTGGGACTGTGCAGTGCTGGGAAGCTGTGCCTGACCCCTCCTGCCCTCCTCCCAGGTGTGTGCTCTTCAACCCCGATGGCTGCTGCTTGTACAGCGGCTTCCAGGACTCGCTGCGTGTGTACGGCTGGGAGCCGGAGCGCTGTTTCGATGTGGTCTTGGTGAACTGGGGAAAAGTAGCTGACCTGTCTATCTGCAACAACCAGCTGGTAAGGCACTGCTCCCGGGGGTGGGGGAGGCAGCTGTGAAATGAGATAAAATCCTCCTGCCCCTTGCAGGCCTTCCCACCTTTGTGCTTGTGTCGGGCTGTAAGTGGCCAGGGCTCACAGTGGGCCCAGCATTTAGGCAGAGCTTGTGTGCTCTTGCTTTTAACAGCCTCATTCTCTGCCTCATATCTCTTTGGCCCCTGGAGGAAAGAGCTGGCACTTGGTTTGACCAGTATTTAGAAACTGCGTTGGGCAAAAGTTTTATCACAGCCTTTTGTAAAACGTTGGCAGCTGCAAATTGAAAAAGCCAAAGCACTGACCTGAGAAATTCTCCAGCACAGTTGCTCAGGGTCGCTCCATTGTGCCTGCCCTCAAAGCAGCTGGCATGTACCTTCTCCCTGGGGAATTACCTTCATCTTTTGCCTCTGCAGATTGGAGTTTCTTTTGCACAAAGCACAGTCTCCTCCTTCGTTGTGGATCTCAGCAGGGTCACAAAGTCGGGTTCTGTTCCTCATGGGCTGATGAGGGACAATGAGCCTCTGGTGCCACCCACCCTCACGGGGGCCTCCCTTCGCCGCATCTATGACAGACCCTCCACGAGCTGTAGCAAGCCACAGAGGTGAGGGATCTGGCTGTTGAATTTCAAGATTTTAAGGAAATGTACAAGGATCTTACTGAGAGTCTTGCCCTGACAGCATCTCTTTCCACAGCAGAGTGAAGCACAACTCGGAGAGCGAGAGGCGCAGTCCCAGCAGTGAAGATGACCGGGATGAGAAGGAATCAAAGGCAGAGATCCAGAACCCAGAGGATTACAAGGAGATCTTCCAGCCCAAGAATGCAATCTGTCAGTACCAGCCTTTATTGTGCTTTTAGGTGGTACTTGGATTAGAGCTGTAGGTGGGAAACTGTTTCAGTAGAAGTGAGCCCTGGCTTGCTGTGATAGAGGCTTCACCAGCAACTGGGAGAGTTTAGAACAGTTTTATTAAATATTCTTTGCTTGGGTGTTGAACCACAAATCGTGTTGATAAACTGCTGGAAAGTGGCACCTGTGCTAGGGTGCAGTGGTGTCTTGTCAAAGCCTGGCTCAGAATCCAGAGCTCAGCTCTAAGCATGCTGCCTTCCTGTCCTGATCAGGAATTAGTGTTACAGGATCTTTATTAGCGTAGAATTTTGATATATGTAAAATCAGCAGCCCTCATTAAAGAAGGAAAGGCAAAATGCTTTATTAAAGCAGAGGTTGTTGTTTAGGAGACACAATGTAGTACCTGTATCTCATTTTTAAGGAATTAATAGCAGTTATTTTGATTTACTTTTGTAAATCAGTTTACTGGGAGGTGAATTTTTTCTACTGTAACTTGTTGTGCTGGTGCTCTCATGCTGCTTTACGCCTCACAGCAGCAGGGAGCTGCGTGGGTCACTGGTCCCTCCCACCCGTGAAGGCCAGAAGCCTTTGACTAAGCTCACCGATAGCATCAAGGCCTGAGGACACAGTGGTTGCTGCTGTGTCACTGACTGCCCTGATCTGGGGAGTTGTTGGGGATCTCCCAGCTCCATGGTTGATTTATTGTTAATCTATAGCCTTGGACACTCCTTCATTCACTTACATTTTTTCCTCCCCTCTCTGTAGGTCGCACTCCTCCTCGGAACAACGAGCCCTTTCCTGCCCCTCCTGAGGATGGTGAGTGGGAAAACGACACCTTGGTGGGAATGGGATTGATGGCCCTCAAAAGAGGGAGAGGTGCTCATCTGTGGAAATGACTGCTTGTAGTCTGGCTGTGCAGAACCTTTCCATACTCTCTTGAAAGAAGCAGTCAGCTTCTGCTTTCCCACTTCTTTTTGTCTCAGCAGAGCCTGTAGCTGCAAAGGAAGGGGTGAAGCCCAGCCAGACTGCGGACGTCCAGACCCCCTTGCCAAAGCAAGAGCTGGTACGTACCGTATGATCTGCCAACAGCTGCTCGTGCTCTCACTCTGAAAGATATGTGTGTACTCGAGATTTTGTGATTTCTGATCAAGCTGATTCCTTTGCTGAAGAGCAGTATCTGCAGTTTTAGTCTTTGTCCTGCCATGTGTCTTGCCTGAGCGGTAGAATCAAAGGCAGGTGATGGTTCCACTGCTTTTGGTCACTTCTTGCAGTGATGTTTCTCCTTGCACCTCACAATTGAGGTTCTCTGAAGAGAGCCAAATGCCCAATTCCTGCAAGTGCCTGCACTTGAGGCTGGTTTATAGCCAAAATCACAAACAGCTGGTGGGCCAGGATACTTTATGCTGTCTTTAGAATTCCCTCTTCTCCTTTGGGCTGGCCACAGCACATTTGCCTAATATTAGGTGCTGATAATGATGGCAGCACTTGGCATTTCTGCTGGGGCATCTCCCTGTCCTTTGCAAACCTTAATTACATCTTGGTCTGTACCTGAGAGATACTTTATTGCCTCTTAAACTATGCTAGTGAACTGGAGACTGCTTCTGCACTAGCTGAAAGCAGGTCAGGCACTAGCTAGAGCTTTGATCCCAATTTCTCCTGCAGCCTGAACCGGTTCAGAGGCCACCGATTGCCTCCTCAACACCTTTGCCCAGGACAGAGCCATCGGTGATTCCTGCAGCCAGGAATGAGCCCATTGGCCTAAAGGTCTCTGAATTCCTACCAGTAAGTGTTTCTGGACAGGTTTCCAGCCAGTGTCTGTGTTGGGTGGCATCAGGAAAGGGGTTCTGTGGGATGCAGGACTGCAGCCTGCAGTCCTCAGAACTGAACGAGAACTTGCAGCCTCCTGCTCTCCCCCTGCTCACTGGGTGCCGGCTCACGCTCCTGTCTCCCAACTGCTCTGACTTGCAGTTCCTGTGGGATTAGCACCCCTGGGGTGCTGGGGTGACCAGCAATCACCCCATTGCCGTGGACAGCAGCAGTGGTCCATGCTCGTGAAGAATGTGTTATCGAAGCAGGGAGTAAGTGAGGGATGAGACAGACACTGAGCCACCCAGACAGTGATTCGTTAGGAAATTGGTGTCTGCCCTTACACACACGTAACTATTTCAAGAGTCTTTCCCTTCTGCATCTTGGAGGCCTCTTGGCCTTGCTCAGGAGGGTGTTCCCTGTTCTGAAAAGGGAGAAGGACCAGAGCATCCCTACGGTATCAAATGCTAAATGTGAGCAGAGTAAGAGGTTCCAGCTTGCCCCTCTGTGCCGGCCTGCTCCGTTCTGCTCCTCCATTGGTGTCTGTACTTCCAGGCTGTGAAAAACCAAAGCCAGAGTGAGCTTGTGGACGAGGAAGCCATGTCCCAGATCAGGAAGGGCCATGAGACGATGTGTGTGGTGCTCACCAGCCGCTACAAGAATCTGGACACCGTGCGGGCTCTGTGGAGCACCGGAGACATCAAGGCAAGGATGGGGAGATACTTGAGGATCCTGGGGGGTGCCAGCTGAGCTGTGCTTTTGGCTTCTCTGGGACTGATTCTGCCTCTCACACAAAATGCAGGGACTTGCAGCTTTTTGTCCCCAGACAGAGTGCTGCTGTGTCTGACCTGGGGTTAGATTGTCACAAAGAAACATGGAGAAAACTTGTGAGAGCTGTCTGCTCTTCCTCAGCCTGTTCCATGTTTGCTCTACCTTGTTTATTTAAAAGTGGCACTTGGTATTCATTGCATCAGTGCAGCCAGTTTGAGCTCTGTGACAGATGACAGCTTCTTCCCCTTCTCTCCCAGAACTCTGTGGACTCTGCAGTGGCCATCAATGACCTGTCTGTTGTCGTGGACCTCTTGAACATCGTCAACCAAAAAGCGTGAGTCCTGGGTGGGGGCAGTCCCAGGGGTACCCGGGCCATCTGGTTGTGCCTGGGGGCTGTGTTGTACCCACCACGTGTCCGGTGGGCTTGTAGGCAGATCTTCACGTCTGTGGTGCTAGTAACTGCTGGAGGTGTGTGGGGGCTTTTCTGTAGCCAAAGGATGTCTTGCAAGGAAAATTGAAATCTTAGCAGAACCACTTCTGTGAAGCCCTGAGTCCATAGATGAGAAGCCTGTCACAAGGGGGAGGCAGTGAACTTGTTTGATAAGCCTGAGTGCTGCTGCCTGGGCTTTTTTGCCTCATTTGTGTCCCCTCAGTCTCCAGTCTCAAAGTTTGTCCTTTTCAGGTCTCTCTGGAAGCTGGATTTGTGTACTACAGTCCTGCCACAGATAGAGAAACTGCTCCAAAGTAAATATGAAAGGTGAGGCCCCAAGAGCATGGTGTGTTTGGGGGAGAAGGTGTAGGTACTCATAGCAGAGCTCCACTGGGTAGTTTGTAGCTAAAAGGAAATCCTGAACACTCACAGCAGATGCAGGATAATGCCAATATGACACCTGGAAAAGAGCAGTGGATTTGCCAAGTGTGTAGGGGAAAGGATACGGAAAGTGTGCCTGGGCAAGAAGAGTGGGATATTGGGATTTGGTGTGGGTGTGCTGGAAGGCAGCTCTGGCTGCCAGGAGGGGTCAGATCAATGTGGAACAGGTGGACTCTGCCCACTGATGGGAATGGAACTGGTGACTTGGGACAAGGGGAATGAAATCATGAAATCCAGCCTTGAGGTCACGTGGAAGGTGACTTTGAACCTAATTGTCAGGTGGTACAAAATGCAGCTTCTCTCCTAAGCTGGAGTTCCTGCCTGCTCTTCCTACTGGGAGGAAGGCTTTGGACAGGTCACAGGACATCTCTGCTCGTGAGCAGAAGGTCCCACTTAACAGCTCAAGGGCTCATGTTACTGGCACTGGCTCAAACCAAGGCTGTTGCTCCCCTCACCAGGTTAGGGGTACTGGAGGGGGTTCATCTGAGCAGCTGGTCTCTGAGAGGCTGTGGGTGGGGGCTGTGCTGGGAGAACAGGGAGGACGTGCAAAGGGAACCCGATTCTCTGTCTTTCAGTTATGTGCAGACTGGGTGCACCTCCCTGAAACTCATTCTCCAGAGGTTTCTGCCACTGATCACAGACATCCTGGCTGCACCTCCTTCTGTGGGAGTGGACATCACCAGGGAGGAGAGGTGAGGCACTTCCCTCTGCTGCTCCCCTCTGAGCCACCCTTTCTCCTGGGTGAGCTTTGCTCCTCGCTTTTGAGGCTTTGGTGCCAGACTGGGCATGCCTCCCCTTTTGGCTGTGAATGCCAAACCCTCCCACTGTGAGAAAAAACCCAAGGGCTGCTTTTCCTCTCTGTCACTACTGAGTCATAACTAAACAAAGTGTGAGAGTGTCAGGACTAAAACCACCCCGTGGCTTCACCTCACAAGACACAGGAGCTGTCAGCTGGGCCCTGGGTTTTGGGTTCATTCAGAGGCCAGCTCTGCTTTGGGAACTGGCCCTCCAAAGCCAGGGCCTCCTTCCCCCCTGAACTGTACTGCCAAAGGTGAGGAGAGGAGTGAAAGAGACCTGTGGATGCCAGTGTGTGTCACCAGGACAGGGGCTGAATGTGTGGTGCTTCTGCAGGGCCATGGTCACGTTTCAGCCTCTTCCCGGCCGTGTGCAGTGCTGCTCTCCTGCTCCAGTTGCACCTTTGGCACTACAGGAGCAAGCACATCTCTCCAGCAGCTGAGGGTTCATGCTGTGTCTGCTCTCTCTCTCTTTTGCAGGCTCCACAAGTGCAAGCTGTGCTACAAGCAGCTGAAGAACATCAGCAACGTTGTCAAGAACAAGTCTGGGCTCAGCGGCCGCCACGGCAGTGCCTTCCGGGAGCTGCACCTCCTCATGGCTGTCCTGGAGTGATGGCTGCCACCTCCTTGGTGGCCGAGATCCCTCTGCTCCTGCTCTGGCTGGACTTCACCTCTTCCTGCGTGTCCATCCTCCCCCTGCAGCACAGCGGGGAGGTGGGGTCTCGCTGGCTGATGCCTTCTGGGCTGGCTGGAGGACCCGAGTGGAGCCGTGCCAGTGTTGCCAGGGCACACAGAGTCCCTGCAGGGAACAGCTCCATTACAGCTCTTCATTTGGCACCAGGCTCCCGGCTTCTCTGTCTCTGTGCTGGCCTTTCTCTGCCAGGAGAGGTCCAGGCCTGCCACCACCCACCCCTCCTTCACCCGTGTGTGGTGTTGGTTCTTGTCACTGGGCTCTGAGGGCGTGTGCCACCCGGCCCTGCTCTCTTTCTGCCCCCCATGAAGGCCTGCTGGGGGGTAGAGTGTCCCATCCCTGGAGAGGGGTCACTTCCAGCTGCTGTGTGGGACCAACCCCTTTGGCTTCATCAGCTGTGGGGCAGGCCCCTGTGCCAGGACGCTGTGCCACCCTGCCTGGTGCAGTCTGGAGAACTCCCGTGGAGAGGAGGCTCCTCTTGGCTTCTCAGAAACCTCTGCTGGCACCTGGACCGTGGAAGATGAGTTTCTTCAGACAGCTCTGCCTGGATCTGTTGATGGACGCGACTGAGGTGGGACTTGTCCTGTGTGTCTTCCTTTGTGGATGAGGATTGGGGAGGGTGAAGGAAGAGAGGACTAATGGACTCTAATGTCTTTCTACAGCCACTGGACCATTCTTCGGGGGTTGCTGGTGTGTGTCCCCCCTCCCCTCCCCCAATAAATGTCTGTCAGAACCTTTCTGTCCCTCTTTCTTCTTTCCTGTGGGGAAGGAGGTTCCTGGTGGTGCCTCCCCTGCTCCTCCCTGCCTGTCTCCCGTTTTGTACCCTGGAGCCTGTTCTCCAGGAAACTGTAACTTATAATGAATTTTATTAAAAGATTTGTAACCTTTTTCTAAAAAAAAAAACAGTTGTGTCCAATGCCTGGCTCTCTTGCAGTAGGGATCACCTTGGCACAGCTCTTGGCCGGGAGTGTCCAGGGAAAGCAGGAGTCCCAGCAGCAGGTCCTGTTCTCACCCATCCTGGGGTGAGTAAGCACTCAGGGTGAGGGAGCCAAGGTGAGGCAGCACTCAGCTGGGGCCTGCAGAAACCCCCGGGGGAGGTTTTGGATGCCCAGAGAGCACAGTCATCACTTGTGGCGTGTCCTTCTCCCTGGCCTCACGCAGGTCTCTCCTCCCCAGTGGCACTTCTTTGGCTCCGGGGTTTTGGGTGAGCTCTGGAGCTGGGTGCTGGTGCTGGGGGATGGAGGAGCCTGTCTGAGGTGTGCGCAGTGGGGCCAGCAGGAGACCTGGAGTCAGCTCCTTCCTTGCTGATGCTGCATCCCAACACTGTTGTGGTTTAGGCTCACAGGGCACTGTCTGGCTCTGGCAGCTCACGCAGCAACAGGCCCTGCTGTTACTCCACTGCAGGAGCACCCGCCGGGGCTGAAGGTGCCGTGAGGAGCAGGGAGGTGGTGCTGTGTCCTGCTGCCCTGGGGCTCCTGGGGATCACCCTCTGCCCGTGTCTGCCCGAGGTGTGAAAAGGCTCCAGCCAGCCTGGCAGCGGCTCCAGATGGAGCAGGATGCTGCAGTGCTGGGATGTAGTCAGGATTTAACAACTCCAGCTCCTGCTAATCAAGGCAGTGCAGTAGCTGCAGTCGGGGGGTCTTTGCTGGCAGGATTCTCCAGGGACAGCTGCAAGAGGAGAGATTTAACGGGCTCTGCTGGCAGGGAAAGGCTCCAGCCAGGGGAGAGGCTGGGCACGGGAGAGGCAGCACTGAGCCCCAGAAACAACAGCCCAGGAGGCCTGGCTTGAAAGTTTATTTAAAATAAGTTTTGTTACAAAACAGGATTTATTTTTTTACTATTAAAATACATAGAAACATCTAATCTTACAAAAGGCTACATTTAGTTTTCCCTTTTTATTTTTCTCTTGACTAGAATGTGCCGTGGCAGAGGCTGAGAAGGGTGGCTGCGGGGGGGAGGAGATGTAAGTGCATCCAGCTGGTTGTTTGCAGCAGGAGGATGGGCACCCAGGGGTGCAGGGGGCAGTGCCATCTCCCCAGCCCCACATCAGCCACCCTCCCCACACCTCAGCCCACAGGCTTTGGGGCTGGAACTTTTATGTTCTTTTGCTTGTTTTCCACTTGTTTTCCATTCCAGGCCCATGTAAACAGGGTATAAATATTTCAAACCTTTTCCTCTCGACCACACTGTGATCTTTCCTGACAAGACAACAGGCAATAACTGTACAATAGCTTCATTCAAGACTGCTCAATCCACCCTGGTGCCATGTGCCAGGGGCACCCTCCCCCTGTGCTGAGGGGCCAGCGCGGGGCCGGGCAGCACCAGGACGAGGGGCAGCTCGACTCATGCGCAGCCCCGGGGGCCTTCATGCAAGGACAGGCCTTAAGAAATCCACAGGGAAAGGAGATACTGGGATTTTTTTTTCTCTTTCTTTCTGGTTTAAAATCGAGGAGGTGCTGCTTCCAGAGGCACAGTCCTGGGGGAGCTGGGGCCAGGCTGGCCCTGCCAGGAGAAGGGAATACACGTCTGGGGCCTTGGCCAGCTCTGAACGCCTCCCCCAGCCAGGTACCCCCACTGCTGTACAAACAGAGGGGGAGGAGCACTGGGCAGCACCCCCTTCTCGGCTAAAAAAGTACAAAAATCACCGAGCTGAGGGTCAGAAGGGGGCAGCTCCCTGCCTCGGGCCAGTGCCCCCCCCTCTGACAGGGGGGTCTGGCTGCTGGCAGACCCCGGCCCTGCACTGCTCATCCTGAGACATGCCGTCGCTCTCCGGGGGCAGGTCCTGGCACCACCAAAGCCTTCCTCTCCTCCAGCAGCTGGCTCTGCAGCACCTCGGTGCTGGGGCTGGCACTCCTCACACAGGGACTGGCCTCAGCTTCCCTGGGGGGAGACATGCACCAGTCAGAGTGGGCAGGGGCACGGCTGCCACTGCCCCATCCCCACCCAGCAGCATTTCAGCGGGCGCAGCGTTGGACTGGTACCACAAGCACCACCACCAGCATCCCTGGCACACCCCGGCCTGGGCAGCGGGGCCAAAGCAGAGCCTGCCACCAGCTCCTGCTCACAGACACTCACCTGGCAGCCGCGGCTGCCCCTAAGTCAGGCTGCAAGTGAAGGGGAGAGAGGTTCAGCCCCCGGCTGCTGGGCAGCACTGCTCCCCCCCGCTCCCCACAGCGCGCCCGCAGCTGTGCCATGCCTGGCACCAGGGTGCTCCTTAGGAAGTGCTAACCAGGCTCCCGCTGGCTAATTAACCATGACTTGGCAAGATGATTACAAATCACCTGGCTGCCATGAGGCTGGTGGTGGAGCCTGCTCTGACAGAGGGTCCCCCCCGGCCCACGGTGCCCCCCACCCACCTGAGGCCTGCAGCTTCCTGCGAATGGAGGCGACGCGGCTGGAGAGCGGCCCCGGCCCGGGGGACACGTGGCCCCGGCCAGGAGGTGCTGCGGTCCCTGGAGAGTCACCCTGGGGGGAGATGGGCACAGCCCTGGGGTCAGCCCATGCCAGGCCCCAGAGGGAAGAAATGGCACTGGGTTTGCAGGCAGGTTGTGCCCGCCCGGGCAGCGATGCCCAAATGTGCTCTGGGGGCACCACGGGACGGCTGCGAAACAGGGCTTGGAGTCACAGTGCCACAAAATCACAGGATGGTTTGGGCTCGAAGACACCTCTAAAGGACATCTAGTCCAATCTACTGCCATGGGTAGGGACATCTTGAACTAGATCTGGCTGCTCAGAGCCTTGTCCAACCTGGACTGTTTCCAGGAACGGGGCATCTCCTGCTTCTCTGGGCAATCCGGGCCAGTGTTTCACTGTCCTCAGTTTAAAAAATTTCTTCCTTCTACAGGAAGAGGCAGAATCTCCACTCTTTTAGCTTAAAACCATCACCCTTTGCCCATCTTGGCCTGGGAGTGCCAAGGTGGCAGCGTCAGCTGGACGGTACTGCTCGGGGACAGCCCATTCCTGCCAGGCAACAGTTCCCAACGGGGACACCCAAGAGCAAACAGCGCCGAGGACTGCGCATGGGGGGCAAAACAGGGGGACACCCCCTCCCCCCCGGGGCAACGGAGAAGAGGAAGGGCACCAGCGACCCCTTGGGTACCTCCAGCTGCTCCTGACTGGGCCAGGAGGTCAGCTCAGCCTTGCGGGAGACCGGCCCCAGCTCCACAGAGCGAACCCTCTCAGCGAACTTCAGGGAGCACAGCGTCTCGCTGGTGTTCTTCTCGGCAGGGGAGACCTGAGAGGAGGCAGAATGTCACCCCGGCAGCTGCCTGTGCACCCCCAGGGCTCCCCACCCCAGCAAACACGCTGCTGCTGGGGCAGCAGGATGCTATTCTTAACCCGCTGCTCCCAGGATAGCTCGCCCCGTCCACCCGTCCCAGCGTCGGAGCCAGACAGATCCCCAGCACAAGGGACAGCTGCAGCAGGTGGCAGGGGCTCGGACACCCCCGAGGGGGCCTGGAGTGGTCACAGGCAGCCGGGGGTGCGGGGAGGTGTCACAGGGCAGGGATGAAGGAGCTGCCAGAGCATAAAATCCCCCCGGCAACAGAGGGGATGGAGAGGTGCCAACATGGAGGGACACTGCACCTATAGGGACAGCCTCCACATGCAGGCAGAGAGGGCAGGATCATGGACTTTGAGTTCATCCCCATCCCTCCTCTCCATCTGAGGTGCAAAGTTGCCTCTGGCACCGCAGCTGCGGATCAGATGATACCCCCACGTGTACCCCCGGGTCCCAGCCCAGCTCCTGCCCGCAGCATCCCTCCCGCCTGCCCCAGTGCCAGGGTAAGCAAGGGCCAAATCTGTCCCCAAAACCACATCGCCCGGCGGCGGGGATGCCAGCGGGTACCTGCACCATCATGAGGGTCTTGCTGTCGCCGCTGAGCGAGTCCTGCAGCAGGTAGGTCAGCTTGGAGTTGCGGAAGGGCACGTGGCCCTGCCGGGAGCGCAGGGCGTAGATGACGTCTCCCAGCGCCGAGAGGGACTTGTTGATGTGCTGCGCCTCGCGGAGCCGGCTGCCCTCCGCGCCCGACCGCCCCACGCGCTCCGACCCCGCCAGGTCCACCAGGTTCAGCTTCCCTGGGGCACAGCAAAACCCCCATGGCTGGGTCAGCGCCCGTCCCCACACCCCTGGGTGCCCTGCCCAGGCGCCCCGGTGAGGGCCCTGCCCCGTGACACCCACCTGTGGTGCGGAGCCCCGTGCTGCGGTCAAGGCCGCGGACGGTGACGATGAGGAGGGCGTGGGAGCGGGAGCTGTGCTCGTTCAGGTTGGTGCACTCCGTCGCCCGGTTGACGTGGCCAAACTCAAAGACCTGGGGGGAACCCGGGGCGTTGCAGGGGTGAGGCCAGCGTGCCCCAGAGCCACCACAGCAGCCCCTGGCACCCGGGGGTACCAACAAAGCAACGCCACCCCATGAGGTGCCTGGCCCATCAGGGTGATGACCGGTGTGAGGGCTCAGCCTGGGTGACACACCGAAGGCAGAGGGTGACAGACGGTGACAGCCAGCACCCTGCTAATCCTCTGGGAGCCACTCAGGCCTCGTGCTTTTATTTTTCACCCCCCTGTAGCTCATCCCATGGGACAGTGACCGTCACATTGCTCCTGGGGACCTATTTTGGGATCTATCAGTCCCCAGCCTTCAGAAAAACTCCCAAATCTGGGGGTCACATAACAAAGACAGCACCTCATCACCAACCATTCCCCCCAGCGCCACCCTCCCGCTCCCCTCTCCCACCCCCATCTCCTGGCACCTTGTTGATGTCCTCCACGCTCTGCACCCTGAACTCAGTCAGGCCAGGCACGTAGAGCTGCCCACTGCCATCGGGGCACAGCTTGATCTCCAGCTTCTCCTGGGGCTCCTTTCCCAGCAAGTCCCTGGGAAAAACGGTACCTGTCACCATCCCCACCCAGCCATTCCCTGGCACAGCATTTCAGCCACTGCACGCCAGGACTGCCATAGCAGCCCCCTTCTCCCCTCCCCTCTTCTCCCAGGGATGCTGCACATCCTATTTGGAGATCTCAGCTCTCCAGCTCCCCACGTGCCCGCTCTCCCCTCCCAGGCTGAAGCACATCCTCATGCACTGCTCCTCATCACCATTCCTGGTCCCCAGTATCCACATGGATGTGCTTCCAGCCCCTCCTGCCTGCACCTGGGCAGGGGAGGGAAATATTTCTCATGTTCCCAGCTCCTGGTTAGTGACACCCAGGGAGGCAGGGGTGGGGAGGAGAGGGGGATGCTGCACCAAGGCCCAGGGAGCAGAAGTGGTGGCAGAGCTGGAAGCCCGTACCAGTAGCAGAGCCTGAGGGTGAGTGATTTGAAAGGAAAACACCCTAGAAATACATTTTTGCACGGCCAAACCCAGCACCCAAAGCCCCGGGAACAAGACGTGCAGCCAAGGCAGGGCAGGTGGAACGGGGAGGGGAGCAGTGGGGGGTGATGCCCACCCACACGGGCTCCCCAGCAGCCCCCACCCCCCAGAACACCTCCCCCTCCCCGTACCTGAGCGCCTCGTTGTAGATCTCGGCGGCGCTGACGCTGATGGCGTAGTCCCAGTCGGCCGCCTTGCCCCGCACCTCGGAGAACAGGAGCTGCAGGGCCCGCTGGTTGATCCCTGGGTTTGCTGCCGTTCCCTGATGGATGGGGGGAGAAAATTGGAGAGAAAAACCCACATTCTCTTGCATTTTATCCTGTGGGGATTTTCTCTAAGCAGGAGCAAAGCCCACAGGGGTGCTGCAGAGGGCCGCACACACCCCTCTGGCAGCAGCGGTGACCATCACTGGTGTACACCAGGTTTAAGGTGGCCACCAGCCCGGTTTAGGGAAGGTGCTGGGACCGGGCACCACGGGATGGGAAGCTGAAGAAGCAGCCAGGCAAATTCACCTCCATCGTGTAGGTTTTTCCTGCCCCCGTCTGCCCGTAGGCAAAGATGCAGACGTTGTAGCCGTCGATGCAGGAGGTGACCAGGGCTTGGACCTCCTGAAACACCTGAGGGGGACCAGGGAACGTCAGGAGAAAGTGGCTGTACTCCCAGCTCATGCCAACAGCACAAATGGCAGCACCCACCTCCTCCTGAGATGCTTTTGGGGGGAAGACCTTATCCAGCTCAAAGGACACCTGCTTCCCCTTGTGCAGGAGGTAGAGCACAGCGTCATTGTCGCTGTCAAAGGTCACCGCGTTGGCTGCCTCAGGGCCCTCGCCGTCCTCCTTCGTGATGGGGCGGACTCGCCCGAACACACGGATGTTCCCTTGGGTGGGGGGATGCAGGGATGGTGTCAGCCCCAGTGCATCCTGCTGCCACCCCCGGCCACCATCAAACACCGAGCGGGCTGAACGCTGCATCCCGCTGCCCATGGAAGCATCCCAGCACCGACCCCAGCAACTCATGTGGAGATGGAGCACCATGAGGGTGATGCTCCCCTGTCCTCCCTGCCCCACCTCGGGACCTCAGGGGTCCTGTGATGGGACCCACCACCCCCCGCCCACCTTTCAGCCGCACCAGCTCGTTGTGGCACTTCTTGCGGAGCTGCAGCTCCCGCCGGTACTTGCGCAGCAGCTCCCGGTTGGTGCTGTTCACCTCCTCGATGGCTTGGCTGATCTGGGAGGGATGGAGAACGGCGGCTCAGAGACACCCCCGGCATTCCCACCCTGCACGGAGCAGGGGAGCTGGGTGGGTGGTGGTCCCAGAGGGGGCTCACCTCGGCCCTGGCACTCTGCAGGGTCTCCTGGAGGAGCAGGGGGAAGTCGCGGACCTGACACTTCAAGCTGTTGTAGTCGTGGGTGAGGGTGCGCAGCGCCGGCTGCAGCGTCAGCAGGTTGGTCCGGACGCCTGCAGGCACGAGGCGGGGTGAGGGGCAGGCAACAAAACTCCCAGTGCTGCCCAGGCCACCCTGCAAGCTCCCCGACCCTTCCTCACCCGCCAGGTTCTCATGCACCGCCTTCATCTCCACTTGGGCACGGGAAAACGCCTCCTCGATGGCGCGGTTCTTCTCCTCCTCCATCGCCTGCATCTCCTCCAGCATCTGCCCGTGGGCTCGCTCCAGCTCTGCCTCATACATCACGATCTGGGAAGGGAGCAAAGGGAATAACAAACACTGAGCCAGTGGCCATCCACTGCTGCACCACGTCACCCACACAGGCCGGAACCACGGTGGAGCTGGACGGGGTGATTGCTAACGTAGGAACGTCGTGCTCAGACCTGAGCTCGGAGCTGAGCCGCTGTCTTTTTGGAGTTCTGCAGCTGCTGCTCCATCTCCTTCAGCACCTGCCTCTGCATCCCCACCTGCTCCTGCAGGTACTGGTTTCGGGACTGGCTCTCACACAGGGCTTGCTTCGCTTTGGCTGACTCCACCTCCACGGTCTTGATGATGTACTGGGGAGAAAAGCACCCAGAGGTGTGTTGTACTGAGGACGCAGCAACCGAGGGGCACGGGATGGAGCTGGTGTTGGTCCAGGGGCCAAATTCACAAAATCACGGTGCTGTGCTGATGTGCAGGGCAGAGGGGTGGGTGCCATTTGCAGGACACCCGCTGGACACCACCCGGCACCCAGCCCAGCCCCTTTTGCCTGCTCAGGAGAGCCCCACGGTGCTCACCTTGATCTGCTGGGGCTGGGCCTTGAGGTTGGCGATGGTCTCCTGGCTGTCCCGCAGCCGCCGGCTGAGACGCTCCTCCTCCTCAGCTCTCTCCGCCAGCGAGTCCTTGAGCCGCAGCTCCACCTCAGCCAAGCGGTTTGTCTTCTGCTGCACCTCCAGGTCCAGCTCTGCCAGCTTGGCCCGCGTCTCCTCTGCCTCCTGCTGCAGCTGGGACAGCTGCTCCTGCAGCTCGGTGTTCTCCTTGCCCTGACACAGTACAGCCAAGGCCACGTCACCCGTGGGCACCCATCACCTTGCTGCCACCACCGTTGCCACCACCACCAGCTCACCTGGAGGTGGGCACACTCCTGGCACGGCACCTGCTGCTGCCGCCGCAGCTCCCGCAGCTCCCCCTTGCAGGCCTTCACCTCCTGCCGCAGCCGCTCGTTCTCGGTGGCCAGCAGGTCCTTCTCCACATCCATGTCACCCTGCCAGGAACGGGGATCAACGCCTGCTGCATCCCAGGGAGCCCCTGCACGCCACCCCCAACTTGTTGCTCTCAGCAGAGCCCCCCATCTGTCACACTGGGGACCCCCAGCCGTCCGTCCCCCAGGGCAGCAGCCTGCGGGCAGCCCACCACACCTGGGAACCCCTGCTCCACAGCACCATGTGAGACCTCAAGCATGTGGCAACCCAGCAGCCCCAGGGGTCAGAGAGCCCCCAGAGTGCCCAGGAAACCCCAGCCCACCATACCAGGAAGCCCACACCGTGCTCAGGGATTCCTCAGCCTGCCACATCAGGGAGCCCCCACTCTGCTGCCCCTCGGGAGCCCCAGAGGGGCCACCTCTTCCCACCAACAGGGAGCCAGGGCCATCAGTCCTGTCATTGCGTTGGCCAGGAAATCCCACAAATTTTCATCCCTCGACACCTCACTGCCAGCTCACAGGGTCTAAACTGTGACCTTGGGGAAGTTTTAGTCCTTCCATGCTCTTCCCACGTGCACTCCCCTCCTCGCCAGGGACCCACCCCCCAGGGCAAGGGTGGCTCACCCCCAACCCGGTGGCAGCTCACCAGCTCTGAGCGCAGCTGGCTGATCTCCTGCGCCTGCTCCAGAAGCTTCGCCTTCAGAGTTTCAACCTGTTAACAGGAGCAAGGTCAACCAGGAGGAATCTCAGCAGCTTTCGGAGGAGACCCTGCGGTGCCACCCCAGCCACCGACGTCCAGTCTGGCTTGCACCTTCATTATGCCTTAATTTTCCACCTCGCTCTGAGGGCCTGATTCACACGAGCTGATCAAAATGAGCATTAATGAAAGGCTTGCTCTGACCTTGTTCGACCATAGGTATAATTTGTCCGTGTTGAGCATCAGGAGAAACCATTATTAAAAAAAAAAAACAACAACCACTGTCTTTGGAGAAGGAAGAAAACAAACCCATCCACAACCAGAGTCAGAAGTGCCTCATCTTGCCCTTGAAACAAGCTCTGCTTTGCCTTCGCTATTTGTCTTTCTAGGAAAGTTATCTTGGCAGAAAGAGGGAGCAGGATGCCAAGGAGAAGTCGAGACTCAGGTGAAATCCACCTGTCAGAGTCCAACAGGAGGATGCTCTCCAGCCACCCCATCCAGGCAGCTGCCCATCCCACGGGGACCAGGCTCCCTCCTTGCAAATGCATTTCTTAAATCCTCCCATCTTTTGAGCAGGGACCAGTGAGGATCCAAAAAAACCACGCAGTTATTCAAACTAACAGTCACAGAAGAGGGCTCCGTCCCTCCTCCCTGCGCCCAAAATCCATCACCCTCTACCCAAAACTTACCCTGGAGAGAGCTGGACCCAGCTGCATGCTCCACGATCATCTCCCTGAAATCCCAGCCCAGCTCCCAGTTTCCTCGTGCCGGGAAGCCACTGCACCACCAAACCTGTCACCCCACCACAGCAGACTACTGCCCCATTCCAAGAACCAGCTTTTTCTAAGCCACCAGGCCTCAGAAGACCATAATTTAGGAACTTCTGATTAATACTGAAGGCAGATGTGCTGACACTGTGCTGTAATTAATCATGGTAAGTTATTAAGCCATGCCCCTGCGGAGCCAGCAGCGTGGCACTGTGCCCCGCGCGGGCTCCGGCTGCTCACAGCTCTCCTGGGGAGAGTGCCTGCTCCCCGCAGGCATCCCCTCCCGCTGCCTGGGTAGGGAAATCCCATTTCCACGTTCAGCAAAGTAGATTATTAAGGTATTTTTAAGAGGGGAGGGACTGAGAAAACAGAGTCGTGGTGTGCTACGGGGAAGCTGCCACCCCCGCCGCCGAACGCCTGCGCCGGAGCCTGCCCGCTGCTCCCCGTGCCAGCAGCACCCACAAATGCTGACGCACCTCCACCCCTACCTGCGTGGGCATCTCGGGCCGTGTCCTGCTCTCCAGAGGTGACAGGGACTCCTTGGCAGCCTGGTCCGGCTCAAGCCGTGGCCCGGCCATGGCCAGGCTTTGGCAGCTGGGGTCAGCCCTTGGCTCCGGCCAGCACCGGCCGCGCTGGCTGAGGAACTGGCCAGCACGGGGCCGGACCCTGCCAGCACTCACGCTTGTGTCACGCAGACTATGCCAACCAAATGCAGGACAATTACCTCCACCTTTTTGACACCCGTGGAACAAGAAGAACCTGACTGCAACAGCTTCTGCAACAGCCACATGCAAATCCCTTTATGAGCAGCCAGAATCTCAGCCTCCCTGGGATAACCCAGGTCCTCGTGCTGAGGATGCGGCCACACTGGCTCAGGAGATGGTTGTGTGGGGGGTGCTGGTTGTGGCAGCCAAAATGCTCTCTCCCCTTCAGTGAGCAACTCTGCCTTCACATTGGCTTCCCACCTCCTGACTCTTGAAAGTCACTGAAATGAATCTGCTGGGTCAGTCTAGTGAGCTATCCCACAGCAGCAGTGTTCCTGTGCTGGAGGACGGGCTGCAGCCCCGATGCCCTCCCAGTCACACCACATCCATGGAGCCACACATCCCCACCAGCATTGCTGCGGATGTCAATCGGGGGCTGCGAGCATCCTGAGGGAGGGATCCGCAGGGATGGGATGGAATGGGTGGGATAGCTGCAGTGCTAGGGAGCATCTAGCTCCCAAACCATCCCTACACACACGCACAGAGAACACGTTCCATGATGGATGTCCTGTGCTCCTTCCAAGCATGCCCCTCGCTAAGTCCAAGCCACTGAACTCAGGGTCACCAGCTTCAGACTGTGGCTTGGCCAAACAGACCCCCTTGTGTCCCTCTGTCCCCTCCATACCTGGCCTTGCAGCTGGAGAGAGCGGGAGAGCTCATTGTTCTCCTGGGCAGTGAGCTTTTCTTGCAGCCCCAGCAGCTCCTCCTGCAGCCGCAGCTTCTCCTCCTGCAGGTGTGCCATGGAGGCCATCACCTTCTGGAGCACTGGGAAGGGCCGGGCTCCTGGCAGGCTGCTGCGTTTCCCAGAGCAGAGCCTCCCTCCTGCAGAGAGAGCAAAGACAGAGCTGGTCAGGATCTGGCTGCCTCGCTGAGGAATGGGATGCCAGCAACGAGGACAGTCCCCAGGGGCGGCGGTGGAGATGGGACAGGAAGAAGCAGGACTCGCAGAAGTCTGACAGAGAGCAGTGATCTGCCAGGAGGTGTATCCTGAGCACCACAGTGTCAGCCAGGCTAACGGTGGGGGTCTGAGCCCCCTGTGGGGGCGGGAGCTGAAGGGATCTGTCAATACCAGCAGAGCATCCCAGGTAACACAGAGCAGCTGCCCCTGCCACCGCACCGTGACCCAGCCCCATCGCACGCCAGGATGCTGCTGCCTCACTCAGATAACCACCGCCCTCCCCACGGTGCTCTGATTCATCCCAGCATCCTTTTTTCTGAATGAGCAGGTGCTGGTGGAAAACCAGTAAGCAACCGTGTTATTAGAGACTGCATCACTATATGCAAATATAATGGAAGCCAAATTAAAATTATATGGGTACCCTGAATGGCCATATTGCCCAATCCTTGCCTGTTTGGTTTTCTAACCTTCCCGGTATTATTTTAAACATCGCTTTCTGTGTGCTAATAGAGCCACTAGTGCTGACAGAAGCCAACCTGGCCGTACATCAGAGCATACCGAATGAATCCCTAAATGATGTGGTAGTTCCCAAGAAGAAATGAGCTGGCCTGAGTCATTCCTAATGAGGGGATGAAGCGCCGTGGCAGGGAAGCCAGGATCCCATCTGCCCGGTGCCCTTTCCTGCCTGCTGTGGATTTCATCTGCTGCCAACAGAAACCTGAGGTTTTAAAGGCAGGAGGTGATGCTGGGAATGGCTTCACTACCTGTGCGCAGGTGCTGCCTGCTTCATGGCAAAGGTCCTGAATACAAGAAACAAGACTTTTTTGTGTGTCTATGAATCAGACCTTCTACATTTAAAAGGAGTTAAATAGGCAGCAAAGCAGGCAAAAACTGAAATGCTGGGACCACACCACAGCTCTGCTGTCGACTGTGTGCCATGGGACTCATCCAGCGATGTCCAAAGCACTGATCACCAGATTCTGTCTTCCTGCCCTTGGGCAGGATATCCTGAATGAGCACCAACAGGCACCAGCTTTTCTTTCTTTCCACACTGAAAGCTCAGCCCAGCTCAGGCAGGGGACTGCAATCTTCCATTTAAAGCCAACACACACAAAACCCACTCCAAAGCTTCTAAAGTTAACAAGAACACCAACTCTTGCTGACTGGGGAGAGCGCAGGGCTAAGAGAAGATTACGGGAGACACCAGGGCTCCTGAGGACACTGTGTGCCTGCACACATCATCCACCCCAATCCTGGGCTGGGGCTGAAGACAGAGCTGGGTTCAAAGCCATGGCATCAGGCTGCAAGTCAAGCTGACAGGCAAGGGTGATCCCACATGGATGAGGCGCTTCAACACCTTCATCCTGCAAGAGCATCCCTGGGACAGGAGCTGCCAGCAGCACCCGTGTTACCTCCACCAGTGGGCTCCAAGCATGGCAGGCATGGCACGCTGACCCACCCGTTTTCCTAAAGGTTTGAAACCTGTTTGGTTTCCACAGCTCTGCCCCATCACCACTGCCTTGCAGACTCCCTCCTGCATCCTTGTCCCTTCCCACCAGCTGCCCTGGGAGCTGGTTGAGGACGCAGCCAGGGCCCTTGCCAGGAACAGCTCCAGGGATGTGTCCCAGCAAGCCTGGACAATTTGGTCCTGATGATGAACACTGGGGATTCAGCTGCCCTGGTGCAGCCATGCATGCTGCCAGCTTTCCCACAGACACTGCATCTTCCTTAAGAGGGAGGAAAGAGCAGAGGGTTTGCTGGCGCTCACCCGCTCTGTTCATCCAGCTAAATAATTAATCAGTCCCCTGGCATCGCCTGACAGCCGGCTGGCATTTCATCTCTGCCGAGACCCCATCCGCCTGGTGAGCACAGCCACAGGTCTCTGTGCACCCCGAAAGAGGAGAGGTCCCCTTGGTGCCCACTGGCAGGTACTGGGCACTCATCCCACCGCATCCCTCTTCCCAAGCACCCCGCGGTGAATCCCGGCTCCCCCCTTACCTGCCTTCTCCAGGTTCATGGCGCAGGCTGCCTGCACCGCTGCGACAGCTGCCAGCTCCCGGGGAGGCACCAGCAGCTCCTCTGTGGCTGGTGCCCGAGCCTGGTGCTCAGTGCCCTCCCACAGCTCACCTGCTGTCTTCTGCAGGACCTGTGTCCGGGAAAAGAAAGAGGCTGAAGGACCGAGATGCTGCGAGTATCCCTGTGGTGATCACATTTCACCCGAGCAGCCAGGAGGAACACGCGGGGAGGAGGTGACAAAGGACAGGGCAGCAGGACCCGGGGAAGCCCTGTCTCCAAGGGATTTTGGTGTTGGGAAGATGCAGGGATGAATTTATCGTGTTGCTTCTAGTTCTTCTCATAAACAACTCCTCACCTCAGCCTGGTCATGCAGTTATACTGAATATCACCAATTCCTCTCTCTCTAGCCTTAAAAAGAAAAAAGACCCTGCCTTGCCTGCCAGCTTGAATGTGAGGTTGCTCACTGGTGAGCCAGGGCCCAGGCAATGCCACACCCTGTGGAATGGAGCACAGCTCCAAAAAAAACCCAAAGAAAAAATCTGGAAGGAGTGAAAAGACTATAGAGAAGGTCCCAAATTTCTATATTTATCCTGTCTACCACTGGCTTGCACAGAAAAAAAAAAAAAAAACAGATCTGTTTTTTTTAATCACCATTTAAAAACACAACACAGCAGGGATGTTTTGGAAAGCTGAGCTGCAGACTGTCCGAGCTCACAGAATCACTCCCTGCCCTGCTCACAAGTGTCTTTGCTTATGTACATCTTATGTCAGAGCCCGTGACATCACCTCACAGGCCAACGATGCTACGGAAACCCACCTCACCCCAGGAGAGGGGCAATTACTTGGTAAATGCCAAATATTTCTGGAAGTAATTGGGAAGGAGGCAGCGAGAACATCCTCCTGGAGAAGCCACGTTTCTGCAGTGCCTCTGCATGTGAGGCTCCAGGAAGGTTTTGCCAGAGGGAATTCATTAAGGCTGCCGTGAGATAAGAAGGTGTTTTCCTTCTTTTCAAAGAAGAGGAATTTAAATGATTTGCCCAAAGCCCAGAATGAACTGGTGGAAGCAACACCAGCACAAGGTGTCCTGACACTGTCCCTGGCTGCGGTAGCCTTCCTCCTCTTCCTCCTCCATCCTGCTGACAAACACCATCTCACAGCTCTGCATTTTCTCATCACCCTCCTGCCTTAAGCTCTCCTGCCGACCTGACCCAGAGGTGACCCAGAAAATATTATTCTGGGCAGTTCCCTGGCATTTCTTGATGCTTTACAACTTCCCCACACGGGCAGCAGCTCCGCTCGAGGCAAGCGGTGCTGCAGAGGAAACTGGCTGTGGCACTGGGGGGATCCCAGCCAGCTGCCCCAGGGGATGTCCCGGCAGGATGCAGGGCATCCTCCCCACCACTCCGACACCAGCCTTCCCACTCGAGCTGCAGCCAGCTCCGCGTTCCTCACCTGCAGAGCCCGGCAGAGCCCACTGGTGTCTGTGGTGTCTGGCCAGCTCACGCCGAGGATCTTACGGTGAAGCAGCACTGGCAGCAGAGGGATCTGGGGAGAGGAACCCACTGCCCTCCCGGGGACCAGCGTGTCCTGCCCACAGCCTGGGACGGAGAAAAACTGTCACTGAATCAACCCGAGAGCCCAGGAGGGTCCCAGGCTCCAACCCCACTCAGTAAATCCATCTCCTCCTCCCGCTGCCGCCACCACACTGATGCGCCTGAGACAGAGCGTGAGTTTTATTAAAAATGTTAATTATGCTAATTAGAAAAATTAGCCCTTGTGGGGGTGGAGACTGGTTGCCAGCAACTAGCAATGAGGATTCAAGGTGTAGCATCCATCTGTCTCCTGCAGGACCAGCTCTGTCCCCACACTGGGGACACTTCACCCCTGCCCCTCACCACGTCGTTCCGTTCCCGCGCTCCTATCCCGGAAAAGCTGCCAGAGTCAGCTTGCACCACCGAAACCAGGCAGGCAGACCAGTGCCACCTCCCTCTGCTGCCCCCAAGTATTTCCTTTATTTGTCAGGCAGCCAAACCCAAGAGACAACAGGGCAGCAGTTCTCTGCCCTTCTGCAGAGAAAGAAAACCAGATCTCGGGGAGCTTTTCCACATGGCTGTGTCTTCTGCCATGGGAAAAGTGGCTACGTCCCAAAAATACTTGTTGGGGACCCTCTGCCCCTCCCCATCTGCCTGCCCCAAGCACTGCCACAGCCAAACAGTTTCTCTGGCAGGCAGAAAAAAATAAACAAATCAACAATCCACAAGTAATATCCCACTGATGCAGCTTTTTTTGCCTTAAAATCCCCCAGAGGTCCTTGGAGCTCAAGGTGGAAGCAGCATCTGGAGGGAGACGTGCCCCGATGAAGTCAGCCCAGCACTCTGGACCTCTGCCCAGGCTGTAATTAGCCCTAACATTTCACAGGCGTGCTGTGAACATCAAGCATTTCCAAGTGCCGGCGAATGCCCGAGTAAAAGGTCCCCATCCCAGCACGCTGGGCGGAGGAAATGCTGAAAACCCCTTTTTCAGAGGCTTTGAGGCTGATCAGTGTTTGGCTGGGCTGGCCCCAACGCCTGGGAAGCAGCAGCTCCTGGCTAAGCAGCTCCCAGCACTCAGGGGTGGTGAATGCTGAAGCCAACTGCAAAAACAAACAAAAAAAGCCGAAATCCGAGGGTTCTCAGCCTTTCCCTTCACCCAGCCCCATCCAGCAGCACAGGAGGTGTGCGGGCTGCTCCCCGACAGGCGGCTGCAGGCTGGGGCAGGCAGCTGCCCGCCTGCCTGCTCAGCCACAGCACAGAGAAGCCCTCGGCTAAACTCACCTACAGGCTCTGCCAGAGATAAGGAGCCCTTCCAAGGAGCCAAGGCCAGGGAGCAGCAAGGGCCCCGCGTCCTCCCCGCCATGCACGTTGCTGCCTCTCCTTCCCTACATGTCAAATTTCAACGTTTCTCCCTAAGCTTCCTCCTTGGAATGGCCAAGGGGGGGACGGGGGCAGCCCCCTGCTCACCTCCCCGGCTGCCCACCACGCCGTGCCCGCTTCTGAGCCTCCGTTTCCCAAACCCCAAGCTTCATCCAGAAAGAAATGTGAAAAATGCGGGCTGGCCTGTTCCCAGCCTCTGCTTCCCCAGGGGTGAGCGAGGGTGTGAGCAGGGCCGGCCGAGCCCCGCGGGGGCAGGACGAGCCGGAGCCCGAACTCACCGTCCAGGGGAAGGCCCTTCAGCTCCCAGCCGGTCCTGGCGAAGGATCCCAGATCCCAGGCTGTGCAGGATGCGGTCATGGCACGGGGGTCCCGGGAGCGGCGACACCTCTGCGGTTAAGCGCAAGGACAGCCCGCTCAGCCGGGAACGCCGGGGGCACCGCGCCGGAGCCCCCCTGTCCCCGAGCCCCCAGCCCCAGGGAAAGCGGCATCAATCCCGGTTTCCCTCCCGGGGCGCTGCCAGTCCCGGGCTCCCTCCGTG
>VXBW01006173.1:592912-643453 GCA_013400375.1 Thinocorus orbignyianus | reverse complement strand
CCCATCCCATCCCAGGCGCCCTGGAGCCTCCCCTGACCTCCCCATCAAGGCTCCCGTTGTGTCCCCCGGTACCTCCCCTGTCCCCCAGTCCTTCCTCACTGCAGTCCTGCGGGGAGCCACAGCGCACCCCGCTCCCGGGATGGCCCCCCGAAGTGTTCCTGCCCCACTCCTCCCCTGCCAAACCCCGGCACAGGCGCCGTGCGGTTCCCCAGAAGATGGTGGGGACCCACCAAGAAGGGAACGGTGGTGCCAGTGACGCACATGCATCAACATAGAATCATAGAATCAGAGAACGGTCAGAGTTGGAAGGGACCTTCAAGACCATGGAGTTCCAACCCCCTGCCCTGGGCAGGGACACCTCCCACCACACCAGGTGGCTCCAAGCCCCATCCAGCCTGGCCTTCAACACTTCCAGGGATGGGGCATCCACAACTTCTCTGGGCAACCTGTTCCAGTGCCTCACCACCCTCACAGGAAAGAATGACATGGTGTGACACGGTGTGACAAATCACAGCCTCACCCTCTGCCACATCCCCACCGCTCCTGAACCCCAGCGCATCCACGGGTGCCCATGCTGACTGGCACCCCGGGTTACTGGGGCCCAGAGACCCAGATTTCACTGGAAAAACAAGCTGTGTCCAACCCACAGGCGTGAAGAATACGGCACAACACACTCGGAGACCTCTCCAGAGGCCCTGGTGTCAGAAAGGCAATAAAAAGTTCTACTTTAAATATGATTTATATGCATTTTTAAGGTGTGATTTTTATCTACCCCTCTGTAGTGCGCACATGATCGTTATGCTAATGGCTGGTTTGGGTGACACCAGTTACTCATGACTTGTTTGTTCATGGTAATTAACTGGCAGTACCGGATATTGCCCACAACAAAACCTGGCATTCATGGCAGCCGGCACCCTGCGCTGATGGCTCATGTCCACACGCCTGGCGTGGGGCTAACCCATGGGGCACCTGAGTCCCGGGCAGGTTTGGGGGTGCAGGGGCACCCATCCCTTGGGATCGGTTTGGTGCCAGCCCTGCAGGGTCAGGAAGGGGAAGGCTCTGCTTGCCAGTGGGTTGTGTTCACCTCAGGCCAGGGGGCTGGCACTTTCCAAGACAGTCACAGCGTTTTGCTCAATCCTGGCTGGGTTTGGAGCAGGATTCAGCCTTGTCCCTTCATGCCAGCATCTCCCTCTTGGGCATCCTCAGAGACTGTCTCCCCATGCCCTGCCACAAGCCTGCCCCACACATGGAGGGTGATGTGAAGTCACTGTGGGGGGGACAAGCCACGCCAGCCACTCACCCCAGGGAAAGAGGCCTGGGAAGGGTCACCTCCGTGTCCCTATGCCATCCACCCCAGCACCTTGTCCATGAGGAGCAGAAGCCATGCTGACCCTCCATCTGTCTCTCCCCACAGCCAACACGGTAAAACTGTCCCGGCACCTACACAGTAACACCTCATCCTGACTTCAGCTTGTGTTTGTCAGTGTCCCCAGTGCAGATGGACACGTGTGTGTGCCTGTACACACACACACACACACACACACACCCCTACATGTATGTACCCTAAGCAGTTGTGATGATTTGCATAAATATCCTATTGTCTGCGCAGCTCCTTCAGACGTTCTGGTGATAACACTAACACAAGTAACTTTTTACTTCCCAATAACGACTGTAACGCCGTATCATCATTGACTCCATTCATGAGCTGCAAGGGTAAAAGAAATGTTTATGTAAATTACTTTAACTGGTAAGTAATTTCCTGACTTCTGAATGCTTTGGGTTTTAATGGTAGTGCAATTATGCCATGCACCTAAGTTGTATCAATTACATCAAATAAATCTAAATTAATCAGTCATATGTGAGAAAAATAACTTAATGAATAAGCATGGAGCAAAATTTGAGATGGAGTTTTGTGCCAACCCACATCAAACTCCCCCACCCTCTGAGCCGCAGGGCTGATTTTTGGCAGCCCCAGCACATCAGGGACAGAATCCCTGGGCAGCCAGGGCTGGATGCCTGCTGGTGCCCGAGTTCCATTTCCCTTGGCCACAACGCTCAAGGAAGTGCTGTAAATCCCATGGGATGCCCACTCCTTCCTGGGTGAGCTGGGGGCATCAGGCAGTGGGACAGCACAGGACCCCGTGCAGGCGGTGGGTACTCCATCCGCAGGGATCCGTCCACACCAGGATGATCTCAGCCTGGTCCCCTAGTGATGCTCTGGTTCTCCTTTTCTTGGATGCCATGTCTCTGTGCCCTGAGCAGGCACCAGCTGACGACACTGCCTCAGGTATTTTTAGAAACACTGCTTTGCAGGGCAGGCAGAGCAAAGGCAGCAGCCTGCAGGGCTGGCCGCCAGCAGTACCCTCCTGCCAGTGCCCAGCAGGTAGCAGGGAAGCCTTATACATCCACAACCATCAGCACTAAAACACAGCCACCCTCCGAGGATGGCACCGATGTCACCGGCCACGCTGCTGGGGGATGGTGACCCTGGCGTGGGTTTCACTCTTGCTTTTAGCCCAGTCTTTTCCCCAACCAGAAGGTATCACTGCTGCAACGCTGTTCAGTCAGGCAGAGCAGTTCACCTTTTGCTTGGATGAAGGGAAGCTCCAGCAGCTAGAACACAGAGCCGAGTGGGGCCTTTTTCATTAGGCATTTGTTCTGCCTCGAGCAAATATTTAATCTACACAGACAGCTGAAAAATCCCCCAATTCCCAGCAAAATGTTAACTCCCCCTCCCTTCCAGCCACCTGATAAACCGAATCCTGGAATGCAGGCAGAAGCGTACCTGAAGCCTCTTATATCCTGGGATGCTTCCTGTAGAAAATTCCCACCAGAAGCAGCAGACGTTGTGAGAACGTGTCCCCGCAGCACAATTAGTTATAACCCAGCTCACTGCTGTGATTCTGCTCCTCCTTGAGGAGGTGAGGGGATTTCTCAGCGTTGCTGAGACACCGTTTGCCAAGCTGACATGAAATACTTAACAAAGCAGTAGCAAACCCTCTACATTCCAACATTGCCATTTCATGCAAAGATTGGGGTTTTAATTAAGTCTTAGCTTGCTCCTGAGAAATGAAATACTAATTTTAAAGTTCAACAACTGAATTAATTCAAGCCAGAGGCTCCGATCTTCAAGATAGGGTTGCATTAGACTGGGTGGAGAGCGGGAGCAGGGGAGGGGTGTTGAAAGGGTTGCTGCTAAAATCCGGTGCATTGGGGTGCCGCCAGCCTCGGCAGCAGCTTGGGGGGTGCTTCAGTCAGCCCCCAGAGAAACCCCCAACTGGTCAGGCCAGCTCTGGGGGCAGGAAGAGGCAGCCCAGGGCAGCGTGGAGCCGGCCCGGAGCCAAGGAGCTGGCCAGTCTGCCTGGGAGCTGCTGCACACCACGGCTCGCCTCTGCCTGGGTCCATCCATCTGTCCGTCCATCCCCCACCCCTGCCCTGCACCTGGCAAGCCTCCTTTATGTCAAGCAAACGATAAAAGCATCATCTCTTTCAACCTGCTGTATTCAGAGAGGGAAAATCCCTACTCTGCAAGATGCATCAGCTGTCAGAGAGGCGGCTCTTCCCTCCGCTCTGAATTCCCACCTCGGACTGCATTGCAGAGCCAGCTTACCAAAACCTCAGTCTCCGTGCCTCCCTTTTACCTGCCTTTCCTCTTTGTCATATTTTTCAGCTGGCTTCAGCTATGACTTGCCTTTGGCTCGTGCCCTCCCCCAGGCAGAGCACGGCTGGGCTCATCCTGCACCACGCCAAGAGCCAGGAGCTGCTCTGCAGGAGGACCCGGCTCACCCGCTAAGTCATTAATGTTTCACAGTATTAACCAGTACAGGCTCCTGCTCATAAGGCACTTCTTAGAAACAAGGCTAAAAATACACACACAGTGTCCCAACTGAGGCTAAAACTGCTGGTTTGACAGGACCCAGCAAGGGAGGCAGCTTGATACCAAGTAAATTCCACCCCGTACATTTTACCTGCACATAAAAATGTAGGCTGTACCAGCAAGATCCCTGCAGCCCAGGCAGGAGGCCCTGGAGCTCCTGGTCTGACAGGAGGCTGCCGGCGGTCCCCTTGCTTATGGGGCATCCTTGGGACCCTCCCCTTGGGGCCTTGGGTTCTTTCTGCAATTCCTTTTCATTACAATAATAATATGAAGGTAGAAACTGCTGGTGGGTGTTTTTTTCCGAATTTTGCCACTGTTGCTGCTCATTTTCTCGTTGAAGCCAAGCCCCCGTGATGCCAAGACCCCGACCCTGGCTGGATGACACTGGTGACAGCGTGCAAAGGCAGGGCTCAATTTTCCTCTGCACAGGCAATGTCCAATCCTGGGACCAGTACTGTTTAATATCATCATCAATGATAGTGGGATCAAGTGCTCTCTCAGCAAGTTTGGGGACACCACCAAGCTGTGCTCAGCTGTGGTTGACATACCTGAGGGGAAGCCAGCCAGAGGGACTTGGACATGCTGGAGAGGTGGGCCTGTGTGAACCTCATGAGGTTCAACAAGGTCAAGTGCAGGGTCCTGCGCCTGCATAGGTGCACAGGCTGGAGATGGAGGGATGGAGAGCAGCTCTGCCAAGAAGGACTTGGGGGTGTTGGTGGACGAGAAGCCCAACGTGAGTTGGCAATGTACAAATNCTGGGACCAGTACTGTTTAATATCATCATCAATGATAGTGGGATCAAGTGCTCTCTCAGCAAGTTTGGGGACACCACCAAGCTGTGCTCAGCTGTGGTTGACATACCTGAGGGGAAGTCAGCCAGAGGGACTTGGACATGCTGGAGAGGTGGGCCTGTGTGAACCTCATGACGTTCAACAAGGTCAAGTGCAGGGTCCTGCGCCTGCATAGGTGCACAGGCTGGAGATGGAGGGATGGAGAGCAGCTCTGCCAAGAAGGACTTGGGGGTGTTGGTGGACGAGAAGCCCAACGTGAGTTGGCAATGTACAAATTGCATCCTGGGCTGCATCCCAAGCAGTGTGGCCAGCTGGGCCAGGGGAATGGATTCTGCCCCTCTGCTCTGCTTTGGGGAGATGACCCTCCCCAGTGCTGCCTCCAGCTCTGGGGCCACCAATATCGGAAGGACACGGATCTGTTGGAGTGAGTCCAGAGGAGGCCACAACAACGATCTGAGGGCTGGAACCCCTCTGCTGTGAAGGCAAGCTGGGGGAGTTAGGGGTGTTCAGCCTGGAGAAGAGAAAGCTCCGGGGAGATCCTAGAGCCCCTTCCAGGCCCTAAAGGGGCTTCAGAAAAAAGCTGGATACAAACTTTTTAATAGGGGCTGTGGTGATAGGACAAGGGGTAATGGCTTTGAACCGAAAGAGGGAAGATTTAGACTAGGTAGAGGGAAGATACTTTTTAAGCTGAGGGTGATAAGACACTGGCCCAGGTTGCCCAAAGAGGTCGGAGTTGCCCATGCCTGGAAACATTCCAGGGCAGGCTGGACAGGGTTCTGAGCAACCTCATCTAGTTGAAGATGTCCCTACCCAGGAGAGAAGGGTTGGATTAGATGGCCTTTAAAGATCCTTTCCAGCCCAAACTATTCTCTGATTCTGTGCACCCTAGGGGTGTTCAGTGGGCACCGTCCAGCTGTTCTGCTTGTTCCACCATGTCTCAGTGCCAGCATGTGTGGGATGCATCACCACTGCCACTCTGCAGCTTCGACACCAAAACATTATCCTCCCATACATTATTGACACACCTTATATATAATGTATGTCCCTCTCTTTGCATGGGGCAGGCAGATCAGAGCGCTGCAGCAGCAGTGCCTGCACCAGGTGGGCATCAGCACAGCCCCTTGGTGATGCCCAGGCACCCATCTGGCACCACAGGGATGCTCCCACCACCTCCGTGCACTGCTGGGTGATCCCTTCCCTCCTGTTATCTTCCCTGCACCAGACCATGCCAGCTCATCCCATACGATTGTGGCTTCCTGCTTAAAGAGGATCAAGGCTGGTGTCTTTCTAGTTTAACTAACTGAAATATGTTTCATGGTGATTTAATTATTGTGGACTCCAGCTGGGCCATATTATCTTTATTCTCTCTTTTTTTTTTTCCTTCTTCTAAGATAAAATTGAGCTGGTGGAGAAAACTGCACTCAATCAATAGAAAGAGTCACCAAAGAGATCTATGAATCTCTCTGCCAAAATTTTACAGGGGAAACTATTTTTTCTCCTTAAAAGTTAACACACAAATAGATGCACAGCTACCGCAGAAACTCATCCTGTTTCAGCATAAAAGCATAACTTTTCCCGTGTTGCTGTTTCAAGGACAGCATTCTGTCACAGCAGACTGCAGGATTGAAAACTGCAAATAAAGTGCCAGGGTCTGTCCTCAGAGCAGGTTTTAGGCTCAGTTGGGGGCTTCTGCATCTCTGCTAAGATGGTGGAAGTTGGGGAATCATTCGATTCCAGGCTCCTGCTGAGGCTTGCAGGAAACAGAGCAGCACAGAGCTGTGCAAGGCTATTTTAGAAAAGAAAACTGTTGTGTTTACACCCAGTGAATATCAAACAGCCGCACGCTTTGTCTCCGCCACCTGCACCCAGTGCTACATGAGCAAATTTAATTTGTCTTCATGAAGAGGATCGCACCCCCCCCAATATTTTTCTGCACATGCTTTAGAAAGGAGGGGGATGTGAAGGGTCAGCCTGAGTCCTCTCTCCCAGGAGTTCCCTTGAGCAATCACTCACAACTGGCAAAAGAAGGAGAATGTAAGAAAAATCTGGCAGCAGAGGCAGGAGGAGCAAGCAGGAGGGTTTATGCAGGCTGGCATGGAATAACTGCCAGCTGGCCGCTTTTTTCCATGCAAACCTTCCTGGGCTTTCAAGTCTATTTGGGGATCCCAGAGAGGTGTTGGGTGAAAAAATAAGGATGAGGTAGAAAAAGAGATGGTACCCAAGGAGGGACTGAGGTATGGCCGGCAAGCTTAGCATCCCGGGCAAGGTGGGACCAGGGCTCTCAGAGGCTCACACATGTCTGTTCAGCTGTCTTCATCTTCAGCCCAGGAGCCAAAAAGTGCTGCTTAATTAACCCCTTGAGAAACAGCAGCAGAAGAAATAGAACCTGTGTTCAAACATCCAGGCACATTTCACAAAAACTACTCCAATCCAGAGTCATGTTGCTGGTTTCCATCCCCAGCATTTGCTTTTGGTGCAGCCCCTGCGTGCTCACCCCCAGCTTTACCCCACGGCTCTCACCTGGGGGCCCAGCCAGGCCAAGGTGGGTCCAGGGCACAGATTTTGGAAGCATCCTCCTCCGTGTGTCAGTCTCCGCTCAGTGCCTGCAGGCAGGCAGAGATGCCCACCAGGGCTGTGGCACTTGCTCTCCTTGCCACGGGCAGGGATGCTCTTCTCTGCCGCCTGCATCCTGCTCCTCTTGCTGCTCCCCTGGCTCCAGCCCTGCGCTGACAGCCCAGCCAGGGCGCACAGAGCATGCATGGCTCCACGCAGCCCAGGAAAGGGAGCCAAGCTCCAGGTGCTCTACTGCAGGGCCATCTGGGACCCCGGGGGTGAGCCGGGCTGGTGTGGCTGTGCCGATGCTGGCAGCAGTGCTCTGGGTGGCATCCTTCACCACACCCTTCCACACATGGCACCACACGGCTGGCAACCGGCACTGAGAAATCGTTGCCTTTGTCAGCTCCGTCCCGATCTCAGGGGTCCTTGGGTGAAGCCACCTAGCAGCTTTCCTCTTCCCTTGTTAAGGGCCTTTTGTAAAGATGGTCCATAATGGTCCCCAGACCCAGAGGGTCCCAGTGGCTGATGCAGAGCCCAGGGGGCAGGGATCCCCGGAGATGCTCCACTCAAGCGAAGACAGAGGATGGGTCCCCGCACCCAGCACCACCTTTGTCACTGAACCTCTCAGCCCATGCAGGCTGCCAGCGGTTCTGTCCCATCCGTGACTGGAGATGGAGAAAGTAACATCCCACCTGCCAATGCATTAAGAAAATGAGAGCTGATTAAAGTCCATCCCCTCCTGAGCACCATTGGTCCTGGGCAAATTGCTGACACAGCCTGTTCAGTATCAGCAGCCAGGTGGATTTTCCTTCCCCTGCAGATGCCCAGATTTAGATGGGTTCACAATTGCTTGGGTTTGCTGCTCTGAGTATTGGCAGGAATAACAAAAAAGTGGTTTGATTGCACAGAGTGAGTGTGTTAATTGGATTATTTATTTTCCACCACCTCTTTAAAGGTTGGCTCAGCCCGTGTCTTTCCTTGTGAACCTCCTCCTCCACTGCACACTGTGTAATGATGGTGGGCTGGAATGGCACTCAGCAGAAAGAGCTCCTATGTGCCCACACCACACCATCAGCCCGAGGGTCCCCGGAGCACCAAGTCTCTCCTGTTTCTCAAGGCAGGCAAGCTGGGAAGCCCCATTTCCATTAGTAGGAGAGTCCCCCTAATCTCCACCTGCGAGCACGTTCTAGAAGGCAGCAAAGAACAGTAAAACTGGGAAGATTTGCAAAATAAACAGTGGTCAAATGCAAAGCCCTCAGTTCCTGCTCCAGAGGGCACCTGCCAAGACACACAGATCATATCGGGCTAATTTACAAAAGGAAAACCACCCTAATTAGTGTTCAGAAAAGCACCGTAATGAGACGCACTTCAGTGTAAAAAGAGAGGGCACCAAGAGGTCAAGTCGTTCCTGAACACCAGAAAAACAGGAAATGAGGCAGAGCCGCTCTCTGCCCGCCTGGGCTGCAGCACCCTTTTCTCGTTTTTTAAATAATAATTCAGGTTATTTCCGAGGAATTTCTAAAGTTCAGATCCTCGTGCCCAGGGACAGGGCAGTGGCACTGGACACAGCATGCTCCAAGCATGATGATGCCAGCTGTGGCCAGCTCACCCTGGGGATGGCTGGGCATCCCTGGCAGAGATCTCCCCTGCTTTTGGGGCGCAGCGCAGGATTTTCCCCTTGCCAAGTGGGATGAGGAAGCCCCGTCAATGCTGTGAGTCCCGTCTCACCAGAGGCTGTGACGAGGGCTCGTAACCATGGCAGCAGAGACATTTGCATGTGATATTGGCATTCCTGCAGCACAAAAGGGCCTCTTATCTGGAATGAGTAACTAGTCTGGCTGGTCTTCATTCCTCCAGTTAATGCTAGGACAGAGCAGCATGGCACTGCCCACGGGATGCTCACCCTGGGGTGACCCACAATGTATCTGTGGGATCCGTAAGGGATGCTTGCATGGATGCTCTGGCCACGGTGGTGCTGCGAGGAGGCAGACCCAGGCATCCCTCCTGGGCAGTTGCAGCTGGAATGGCAGCCCTGGCTGTCCCACTGAGCTCAAGCTTGCAAAGAGGGCACCTGAGAAACGTCTGAAGCACACTGGCCCATGCCATCCCCCAGATGTCACAGCCCAGAGCTGGCAGGGATGTCCCCCGGCCAGTCCATAGTATCCCCGCCACTTCATCCATCTCATATCTCCAGCTGTTTACATTTCTCCCCAAAATCCGTCCAATTTGTCTAAGAAAACAATTTTTAGACTTCAACTGTTCAGCTTCCAGCTCTTCTCATGCATCAAGTGACTTCTGAAAGCAAAACCAAATAATGCATGAAATAACATAAGCCTAGGTATCTAGGCTTTCCTTCTTCAGATGACTCAAACCCAGCTCACTGGGTATTGCTCAGCTCTCCTGAGACATTCACCCTAGGGCATGAACCAAGATTGGAAAGTTTCCTCCTAAAATAAGAATGGATAAACAATGAGAAAAGGAAAGGAGGAGGAAACAATGAGAAGAGGAAAAATGTCATCCAGCCTGAGCTAAGTTCAGGCTGCTGTTAATAAACTCTGGCGTGGGCACCCATTGGCCTGTGTCCCTCTGGGCAGCCCCTTCCCAAAGAGTGGCCTGGCTTTTTATCCAGGGCATTAACTCTGGTGGGACTGCACTCAGAAGGAGCTGTGTGCTCAGGGCAGAGAAAACCAGACTCACATTGGAGTCCATTGGCTCCATTTCAGAGGAAGGTAAAAGGGATTCAGGGAGATTTAATTGCAACCATGGCTCAAAGCAGATCTACCCAACAGAAAAAAAATATATGGGCAGAAAAAATAGTTTACAGATTGTTCCCAGAATCAGGACCAAGTGCTGCTGGCCAAGGTCTTCAGGTTTCAAGGTTAAAGTGCTTAATTTATTTCAGGCTCTCTAATTAAACGCCATTTAACTGGGCTTTCCATTTATCTTGCAATTTCTTTCTAGACCCGAGTCTAATCCCCAAACCTGCTTATCTGTTTTTACTTTTGTTATAACCTTGTAAGTGATTAACCTGCAATTGCACTTAATCTTTTTAAAAGATTGCTCTGACTATAAATACAGAGAAGCTACCTGCCCTGTTTCTATCAAGAGGAAAACAACTTGCTCCACAGTCAGGCGACCGTGGCAGGACTGTGATATTCCTTTTGTAAGCTGATTTTTTTAATGAGAGGTATTTGTCTTCTCTAGCTTCATACAAAACATTAAACCAGTATTGCTTTTCTGAAAGACATAACAGCAGAGATCACAAGCAATATGAATACCTCTCCAGTATAAAAAGTATATATATATTTCTATTAAAATTGTGTAATTATATATTAAAACAGTATATATAAAGCCTCCAGTAAAGATGCTACTTGTGGTAGTGATGCAAGATCTAACACATTCATACAGATCCAACAACAGCAAGCTCTGCTGCTTCCTTCCACAGCTATATATTCCACTTCTTTCACTCAAAAGCAGCGACAGCTAACATCTCCTTGCAAGGAAACCTGGTTTCTATGGATATGCACCTGTGAGAAATCCACTACTCAGAAATATAAGTCAGGAGGAAGACTGCAATGCAGAATTTCCAGGGCGCTGGACTGGCAATAAGCAACTGCCCAGCAAGATCCCCCAAATACTGCATTAATCTTATTAGAGGATCTCATATCGAATCGATCCAATGCTTAAGGACATCAAAGCAGAATGAGCAAAAGCTAATAAGAAATGCAGTAAAGGTACATGGAGCATTACCAAATCCATCAGGAGCATTACAAGGCCAGTGGAAGAAACAGACCTGAGGTAAGTGCAAGCTGCAAGGTATTTAATAGGAAAAAATGCAAAGGGAAGCCGTTCCAAATACAGCAAAACTGATAAATGAATGGAATTACAGAGTTCTTCAGAAAGCCAGTGTGTGGCAACTTGCAAAACAAGAGGCGTTAGACACGTTGCCCATCTCTCAGCCTACCTGTCATTTCTGAACAGTGCTGTGCAGCAAAGAGACCTGAGCTCAACTCCCCTGCCCAGCCTGCAAGTCCAACCCTACCTTGACCTTAATTATTACCTGGAGAATAATCTCTCCAAAGAACTAAAGCCATAAACAGATCACAGAGAAGGATAATTCCAAATTAGCATGCAGTTCCAAAACTACCAGTTATGTATCCATCACCATCTAATGCTGCATCTCAAAAACTAAGATCTTCAAGCAAGTATTAGCCATTTAATAAAGATTTCCCCTTCCTTCTGGTGATTAAAAAAAGATATTACAAGTCTACTAGTAGTATTATGTGACCTCTGAGCCTCTAAAAAACGTTATTGGAAAATCCGTGGGGACTTTCCTGGCTTTGTCAGTGCACCAGCGAGCAAAAAGATGGGAAACAACTGGAATTTTGGAATAAATCCACAGTAAATGAACGGTAATCTGTGTGGTATTTATTGTAGATACAGGGTGTTATGGAAGCCATTACAGCCCACTGTTTATTTAAACATTTTTTTCTAAACCATATCAAGTTACAGAAGCAAATCAGAACCCCATTTCGACTTTTGCAGGTTTCTGGTTTGATTACATAAATATTTATACAGTGGGGGGAAAAAAAAAACAACAAAACCGAAAAAGACTTCGCAATCCCCACCAAAACCTTCTGCCCAGCAGGAAACTGCCTGCAGACAATGAGAAGTATTTAGGGAGGTGGGGGTGAGTCCAGGTTTTCCCCTGCACTGGTTAGGGCAGTGCTTATCTAAGACCCTCCTGAGGCTCATGAAATTTGTTTGAAGGAGAGCAAGCCATGATTAATATACGAAATACAATACTAACATATACATATAACACTAAAATAAATAACAACGTATATAATATTAACATATATTCTGGCTTTTTCTGCCACAGAAAGCCATCTAGTTTGCAAGAGAGCGATGAAATGCGACAAAATAAGAAGCCCTTGTAGGTGGTGAAGACAAGCCCCAGGCTGCTGATGGAAAGAGGGATGAGCCACGTCCAGGGGTGACACTGGTGCTGACTCCTGCCGTGGGGAGCCCGGCCGTCCCACAGTCAGACCTGTGGAACCGGCAGCACGGCTCACAGGATCTGCTGAACACCCAAAAAGTCCCTCGTCCGTGGCTGCTCCCTGTGGCAAAACCTGCCCAAGCTTTTCCTCCTGAGGGTGGAAACTGGCTCTTCTGGATGGACCGAGTGCCGCTGGGGTGACCTGGCCAGCAGAAACCCTGGGGAAGGTCTGTGTCATCTCATCCAGTGCCATCTCGCCCACTGCTGCTCGCTGCTTCTCAGCTCACCAGCAGCTCGGTCTGGTTGGCACCAGATTTGAGAAAGACAAGGAACTGGTGATGCAGGAGGAAGACTGGACACCTCGAGCCATCAGTCGCACGTGCTGGCTGCTGACCAGGCGTTCGCCTTCCCACCCCAGCACAACTGGGAGTGTGCTTTCATGAGTGTCCCATCTCGCAGTGATGAGCAAAACTGGAGTGGCTTCTACATGGGAAATGTGACAAAGAGCCAACCAAGTGACTGAAAGCAGCTGGAAAATGGGTGCTGGAACACAGCACAGCTTCTCCCTTCTTGCACTCAGTTTATCTCTCTGGCAACGGCAGGTTGGTGCACCCATGGAAACCCAGGGCTGGAAGGGATCTACAGGAACACCTCCTCATCCAGGACCGTGCTTCTCCATCCCTGAAAGTCACTCATCAAACCTCTCTGTAACTGCCACCAGCGATGGAGAGGCCACAACCTCGCCAGGGTTGATGACTGGCAGGAGCTCTTCTTCCCAGCAGCAAACCCAAGGTGGTCTGGTCACCATGAAGGGACCCTCAAGCATCTTGTAGCCTGTGCACACTGAGATGGACCTCAGCCTTCTCGTGACAGCTCAATGTGATCTGTGCTCGGCTTGCGAGCATGGTCCACATCCCTTTTGAATGAATCACTGTCCAGCTGCTGCTGACAATCTTGAGCCCCACAGAGAAACCTTTCTTTTTTTTTATATTTTCTTTCCCCTGGTTGTTTCTGACCAAGTGGTGACTCAGCTGTCAGAGGTGAACAACTCTTCACACTTTATCTGAACACTCATTAAACATCCAGAGCTATAAAAAGCAGTTTCTTCAGAGCTCCCTCTCTGTAAAGCTGGATTTCGAAGCGAGAGGGCTGGCCTGAGATTTAGTGGGAACATTCACAAAGACACCCAATAAAAAGTGATCTCCAGAGCATGGACACCTTGTACGGCTCTGGGTCACAGGGCAGCAGGTTTTATCAGCAGGGGGTGAAGGTCTGGGCAGAAAAGAAAGGCAGATCTTACCTGCAGCAGGGAGCGAAGCCTACAGCCACTGTGTGCAAACTGTTAACAACACAAAGCTCCTACCCTAGGTGTTTGCCCGACTCCTACTCCTGCCCCAGGACCTGCTTGCTTTTCATTTATCTTCTTTTTCTTCTTCTTTCTCTGAAATCTCAGCAGCGAGGATTTCTTCATCCTCTTGTGCTGTGGGAATCACTCGGATGGTGACTAAACTATCAGAAGATTTTGAGAATATTTCTTCTTCCAGGGGAGTGCGTGGCTTGTGGGAAGTGACAGGCGATCTCTGGTGCACTGGTGATTTCGGTGGGATTGGACTGAAGCTGGAATCCTGCAATCCGGAAAAAAAAAGGCTAAATCAACCTTAGGAGTTCTTTGTTCATTACTCCCAAGCATAGTGTCTGCCCTGCACGAAGCCAGGTGGGTGTTTTGTGGAGTATCACTGCTCCAGACCTCGTCAGGATGCCAGCTGCCCACCAAAGACAGCCCCTGTGAGGAGGCAGCTGTATAAACCCTGCACATCTTGAGAGAAGCCCATGGAGATGTGTGCAAGGGAGCTTTCTCACGCTTCCTGCACTATCTCATGTTTTGCTCCTGAAGCATCTGTAGGGGTTGATCTTGGCAAAAGCTGGGCAGAAGTGGTGCTGTGGGGGAGCAGCCACAGACTGCCCTGAATCAAAGCCTCCTTTAGAGAGGAGCCTCAGAAACCTCCCCTACGGACATGCCGTGGTCAGAGATGTCCTTCTAAGGGGTCCTGCCAACCCCACTAGCAGGGTGAATGCCTCATCCATGCATCCCCCAGTGATGGGTGTTGTTGCCACATCCAGATGAAGCGTGCAGTACCACTCCTCCTCACTGCCTTTAACTGGTTATTAATTGGTGTTACCCACTGCATGGTGGGGAGGCTCACTGTGCTCTATATACGAGCTGCAGCAGTGCAGTCACACGCAGCATTGCCCTGGATATTTACCCGGCCTCAAGGCCACCACGTGCTCCCTATCAGCTGCTCTTTCACCTCCCTTTACAATTCGAGATGTGATACTCTGCATAACTTCACGCTGGGAGGAGTAATAACAAGGTCTGCACCTTTTTTTACCAGTTCAGCGGAGATACTTGGAAGGAAAAAAATATTAATAAAAGAATAAGAGCGTGATTTAAAAAAAGTAAGAGCTACTTCATTGCAGCTCCCGTAAAGCTGGCAGGATGGCATGCCTGCTGTGGGGGACCTCTGCCACAGTCACGCCATGAAAACCTTACAAATATTGGGTGGGCTGTGGCTGCTGGATGCCAGCATCCTTCTCCATCCCACCAGCACATCGATTAACTACAAGTGGCTCTGTCTCTGTGGCACGGAGGAGATGTGCACCTGTGGCTACAGCCCAGCTGGAAACTAGACTGGGGTTTAGCATAGCTTGGCAAAAAACCCAGTGTATTCCCCTTTTACATTGCAAAACAAACCCCTGTGGGACAATGACATTCTCCCAAGGCCACGTGTAAGATGCTGGACGACCCCTCCCCATCTGCCCATGGTAGGTCAGATGCTGATGACCCAAGCTCACTCCTTTAAGCAACTTAATTGACAGTCTCTGGAGCTGGCTGGGGAGCCCTGCAACTCTGCATCTAACAAAGCCAAGCCAAATCGCCATCCTCCGTGCACTGACCTGCATCATCTTTAGCTCCTTCAGCCTCCACCGGAGCTGGGCTAGTGGTCCCTTACCCCCCATCCTCCCTGTGGCAGCCAGGGCGGCCTGGAAGAGCTTTGGGGTGTCAGCTTTTGGGGGGATGATCAGGGAGTCTCCACGGGCTCCTTTCTCATCTCGTGGTTTATTGTTGTTTTGCAGCATTTTCCTGCAGGAAGGAAAAGGAGACAGTCCAGGGGGACATGTTATATGAGATGGATTTTGTAATGCAGAAAAATCAGACTTTAAGAGGACAGGGGTGCTTTACACCTTAGGAAGGACAGAAAAACAAATCTAAGTGATGCTAAAAACTAAAGGGAGTATTTTAGTAGATTTTTTTAAACGAATGTATTTTGGCCATGTCCACTTCTGGGTTGCACTGCTTTTATGAATGAAGCTTTGCTGAGGGGCCAGGCTGGCTCTGGGCACCTCCATCCTCCCCAGCTGTGGTGAGGGACAGGAGCCCTCTGCCAAACAGCTCTCCCAGGGCTCTCCACAGAGAGAAATCCCCCTTCTGGCTCTGAAACCCGTCCTCTGCCGTTTTAAAAACCCCACAGGCTAGAAAGCAGCAGCCCAACACGCACTTGGCCTTCTTACGCAGCAGCTTCTGAGACTCTGGATAATGCACCAGAATCTCATTCAAGTCCTTCTTGTCCAAAATGAAGAGGTTAGCGAAGCCATGGGCTACCACGTTCGCTGTTCGCCGGTTCCCTCCTCCAGCCGCCAGCAAGCTGAGACACAGGACACGACATCAATGCTGTCATTGATGGGATCAGCACAACACTTGACATTTAAAATCTTCCTTCTCCCACTGTGTCCCCTCATGTCTCTCTTTCAGAGGACTCGCAGTTTCATTTTCACTCCCAATTAAATTTTTCAAGCCCAAATTTTAAAGAATGGTGGGAGATGTTGGCATGACTCACTATATTAAAAGTTATTTGCCTGTTTGGAGGTTTAAATATTGCATTTTACACCAGTCTAGTGTCTGCTGGGCTGCAGGGATGCAAGCTCTATGTCCTATGAGTTGGTACAGGGCTTTACATGCCCATGAAATGGGCAGATTAATGGCTGGGGATTGTTTTAGGGAAACATCTTTTCTTACTCATTTTCCCATCCCTCACAGACCTCTGCTCACTGTCAGTAACTCCCCAGGCAGAAAGCAGCACAGTGACAAAAATAGTGGAAAAGCTCCAAGAAAAATGCTGTAATTAGGGCAGCAGACACTGCTTGGTGTTTGTGGCTTTCAATCATGAAGATTAATTGGGGTGTTGCTGGTCTCCCCGCCTCCCACACAGAGCCCCTCAGCTCTATTTTCCTGGCTCCTCACCTTATTTCTCCAAACACGGATCCGGGTTTCAGAGTCACCAGCACCGTTTTGCCATCGGGTCCCCCCAGCACCTGCACTTGTCCTGCTTGGATAATGTACATCTCGCGGCCAATTTCTCCCTGCAGGGAAGATGGGAGCTGTGGCGGGTGCCCAGAAAGAGGGAGACCTTACAGACGCCCTAACCTGCATCTTGTTGGAAACTCCCATGACCATATTGCCCTCTCTCAGCTCCCAAAACACTTTGTCCTGACAGTGCTCACTCCTGAGCATCCTCATTTAAGCATCCCAAAGTCTTCTCCAGCTTGGCAGGCAGCTCTCCTGCAGCAGAAGAGGTCAGTCTCTGCACAAGACCTGCCGCAAGCCAGGAAGTTTTTGCTCTGAATTCCCTCCATATGAGGTACCTGGATGCCACCGTGATGGACCAGGCTTGGCTTTCCCTGCTCTGCATGGCTTCTAGTGCCCTGCACAGCCTGGACATGACCCTGGGCATGGGAAAGCACCTGAGCACCTCGTTACCTTCTTACACACGTAGTCATTAGGCAGGTAGACCACCGACCTGAGCCTCTTCAGCATGTCAAAGATCATCTGCCTGTCACAGCCCTGAGTCAAAACAGAGTCGACAGGGCCGTCAGTCTGTGCCAGCACGGCAGGCTCCACCAGCCAGGCCCCACGTTGCAGAGGGTACCTGGAAGAGGGCCACTTTGCTGACGATGTTGTAGTTCACGTCGATGGCAATGTCCAGCCTCATCTTGTCTGGCAGCTGCACCAGCAACTCTGACTCGTCTGTGAGACAAAGCAGAAAACTGGCTGTTTCCAGCACTTGATCCAAGAGCGCGTCCTTGGTGTGCCAGTGGGAAAGCACCCTGCCTTCTGGTGGCAGAGGGCAGGAGCCAGCTCACCCAGAAGGGTCTCCTCCAGCCTCTGCCCACACAGCAACCTGCAGGTCTAAAGTCCATGAGTGATGGAAAGTTGCCCTTCATGTTACCCCTGCCCTGACGGCTCTGAGATGGATCAAGTGAGGCCAAGCCAGCATTTTTCTTGGCCAAGAGAGTGGGCACAGAGGTCCTGCCTGATGATTTGGTGGTAGGGTGAGCTGTTGGACACTCTGGCCAGCAATTGCCAGTCACTGCACTCCTGGCAGGGACCAGCGGGTGGGATGCTGGGCTCAGTGTGCCACAGGTGATGCTGGGCCACCGTGGCACTGCAACCTGGTGGCAGCCTATAAACTCTATAGGTGTGCAAACAAGCCTGTATAGTGATGAGCAAAATAAGTCACACACCCTCCCCCCCGACACTGCCACCCCCCTTCTCCCTCCCCCTGGAAAAATTAGTCCCGTTTCACAGTGACATATCTGCTCTGCAAAGCAACCGTAGTAAAACATGAGGTATTGACTTTTGGAGCGGTTGGATCTCACCTAGCATGCCTTGCGAATGCCACGTGTACTCATACCACGTTTTCACCCGGTTCTGAACGGTTTTGGGAATTTTGTAGAAGTTCATGTATTTGATGGTACTGTCCATGCAGCTCCGATAGTAGGTTTGCCCTGCTGTAGCGGCGCCAACAACATCTCTCATCTGAATGGGAGGAAGGGGTGGAAGAGATGTTTTAGTTGCTGTCACTCGTCCATCACGGGGGTTAAGCAGCCTAGAGCACCTATGTTGAGTCCTGACAGAATCTATCAAACCCTTTTTGTCTTCTGCTGATGCTGAGCAGGTACTTGCAGGGGGAAAACAAACTTGGACGTAAAAACACGTGGACAAACCCCACCAAAACCTTACCTGCCTGAGGCTGGGAACCCCAAGGAACTCCCTCTCACCTGCCCTATCATGACGGAGAAAGCGAAGACGCCCGTGAAGTAGTTCAGCAGCTGGAAGACGATCTCAAACAGCGTCTTGGGGTCCGGGAGGCCCCCGATGGTGATGAGAGTTTTGACTGCCCAGTAGTAGCAGCGGATGTAGCTGGAGGAAAAGAGGAGGCAGCTTTGAAGTTTTTTGGCAGGAAGGCCTCTTTCACCCCTCAGTACCCAGCTCACATCCTCTGGCACGGCAAGCCAGAGCCTGATGAGAGTAATTACGGGAAAATTAAGGGGCTGCAGCGTCCCCACCACACCTGCAGGTGCTTCTGGAGGTGCTACAGGAGTAGGGGGGCACAGGGACCCCCCTAGAAAAGTCCACACACCTCAGGGGCTCTGGCTACTTTCATCTTCTGCTTCTTTCAGCCCCACTGCTGTAACCTAGTGATTTATTTTCAGCGTCATTTACAGTTTTAGAAATAATCAAGTGGGAAAAGGGTTTGCCAGCAAATTGGTGGCATAAGACTCAAGAGATGTCAAGTGAATTCTTGATTCACTGCTCTTGGGTGCTCCCTTGGGTGTTATAGTTAAACCTACACATGGCTACAGACACACACATCACACAAAATAACTGTATAGCAGCAACACTAACACGGGAAGCCGAGTGCTCAAAGGGAAGGCAAGATGTGCACTGAGGCTGCCTAGTTGACAGTCACTTCTCCCCATGCCAAGTCTTTAATGCCCTTACCCATCCCCTTTTTTTTGCATGAAACTCATTTAAATTAGTCAAATATTACTTAGTGTTATATTTTGCCCATGTTGTACAGCTGGCAGCTGTGGGCATTCACCACAAGGCAGTGTTCAGTTTGTGAGCCAAGTGCTCCCCCTGCAGCATCCATCATAATGAATATTTAATCCGTGTGTCTTGGAAATGCCTCCGCAAGGAGACTGGGTGGGCACTGTCCCTGTCTCATACCCTGGGGATGGTGCTGGGCTGCTCGGAGGGGCCTGGCAGATGGCACCTAGAACACACACAGCTTCAAGCCTCCACCCTTTCCTGGCAGCAGGGACAGAAACAGGGCTCACACTGCCATCCTGCTCAGCCAGGAAGTGCTTCCTTGTTTCCCAGCACCAGCCTCTTTGACCTGCCATTGCATTCCACCTCAGCTCGGTCACAGCCCCTTTGCCTTGCAGCACTGTTTATTACTGCACACCCCGTCCATCCTGTCCCTGTTTTTTTCTCTGGCTCCACGTCACCTCCTGGCACCCCCAAGCCTTTGCTTCAGGGGTTTTCATGAACCCAACTGCATTCTAATACCTCCCTTCTTGCTGCCACTCATCATAGTAAGCTATCCTACCTGAGGACCCAAGCCCTGACTTGTACCTGTTCCCTTCCCCATCGTAGACCCAGGTGGTAGAGCCCAGTCCCTCGTAGGCTGATGCCCAGTAGTAGAGGCAGGAGTTCACGTGCAAGCTGTACAGTAAATAGGCAGTGGTCCGAATCACTCTGGAAAAAACAAAAAAACAAAACAAAAAAAAACAACGGAGAGAGCAGGAGGGGAGGTAATTCAGTGTGTGCTGGGAGAAACACATCCCATTTCCCCTGGCATCACAAGGAACTTTGAAACGATGAGTGCTGACAGTGCAGGTCCTGCCAAGGCAGGAGCCACAGAGCACCAAACATGCTACTACTCCTGCAGCCCTGCAGCTCCAGAAGTGCCAGCAAAGCTAACCTGTCCTCTGGTGGCTCCTCTTCATCACCGAGACTCCTGTTCCCACTGGGTCAGGGAGAGGTGATCCCACCCACATAGACTCCAGGATCCCCACATCCTGCCTGCATCATCCAACACCCTCACCATCCAACACCCGCACCAGCCACACTGGGTACAGGGTGAAAATAGACCAGAGCCACAGAATGGGTGCATATAAAAATGAACTTTCTCCTGTTGCAAACAGCAACTCCGTGCTCCCCCCCTCGCTCCACACCTCCCTTTCCCCTCACCTGTAAATGTACGCCTTGCTCAGGATAGCCTCCAGGCGGTTGTTGAACTCGAAGAAGGCCATGTACTGGGAGGAGAAGGAAAGCAGGGTGCTCCAGCTTCCCGTGACCCCCACCAGGAGAGCTGTATCCCCATAAAACCCCACCCCCCCACCGTTTCCATCCTACAGCCCCTCCACAACATGAACTGCCATGTAGAGATTTGGCCCTATCTATAAGTCCCCTTCTAGTCAAATGTGAGGGTGTTTTAGGATTATAATGAAGTCTTTCACCAACAGCCCTGCAAAGCCTTCAGGACAAGACTTCCCATTCATTTTAGAATCCTCTTGTCAACTTTAACAAATCTGGCAAGCCGTAGCTTACCCCAGCCATGCGGTTCTCCTTCAAACCCATTGCAAGTGGTGTTCTGCCTGGTGTTATAAGCACTGGCTCACCTTCAGACAGCGAGGAAAGCGCAGGAGAGGGTTGACACCGACTTTGAAGTAGAAGAAATCCAGGGGCAGGAGGCACAACACATCCATCTGAAACAGGTACAAAGAGAGACACCTCTGTGGCACCTGCAGGGTGGTGGGGTGGAGCTGCCAACCACCGTTCAGATTTAAGATTGAGATTAACAAATAAAATGATGTCAAACCTTAAAGCGCTGTGATCGCAGGTAGTTCTCTTTCATGGCCTTTTTATCAGTCTAGTTGGGAACAGGAAGGGGAGAGATGAAGGTTGATCATTGCTTGCAGAAAGGAAAGTCATGGCCAACAAGGTCATGCCTGGCTTTCCTCTTCCGCACGACAACAGGGAAGATACTCCCTTTGTGCCTGGGAAAGGGGGCAGAGCAGAAATGGCAGAAGACCACCTGGCCATATGCAACCTTTCCATCCTAGCTCGGGGCGTCCTGTGCTTACTTTGCATGCCAGAGAGAGCACACCGCAGTGCCAGCATCACAAAAGTCAGAGTTTACAGGAGAAACTTCCCTGTCTGAGCATTTGCATGAGCCATGGGAAGGCTGTACCTCTGAGGTTTTATTTTTCACAACTTACTTGATTGTATACGGAAATGGAATCAAGGGCTTTCACTTCTCTCAGGCATTCGTATTGCAATCGCTTTTGTCATATCACTGATGCCTTCTGTGCTCCTGAAAACTGAACCCAATCTATCATGGCACTTGCTCTCAATTTGCAGTGTGTGGCTGTGCTGGGCTCAGTTCCCAGGTACCTCACTGCACTGCTGGCAGCTCTGCCCCACAGAGCAGCACCCTCCTAATCCAGGACTGGGGCTACCACAGACCACGTGTTTTCTAAATGGGCTGGTATTGACTTTAGGGGGAAAATACATATGTTTGGTGAACAAAAAGACTTATCCACTACACGGCAGGAGAGATGATTACACTCCTCCAAGAGTGGACACAGCCCTGATGTCACAGTCATGGTGGGAAAGCTTGAAGAGCTCAATTCAGAGATTGGTGACCAGCACCATACACGTCACTCAGGGTGATGAGCACGGGAGGTCCCTGCAGCTGATCCCCAGTGGTGGGATCCACGTGCTGCCACTCACTATTATATCTCCCCCCCGGACAAACTGGAGCCGGGTCTGAAAGACAAGGATGTCCAGCAGGTAGATGAGGTCGCAGAGGTAGTCCACAGCCAGCCAGCAATGGATGTTTGATGGTGTCTGATACGGGAAAGCCCAGCGGACGGGGATCAACCAGCAGTTCCAGTTCCAGGCCATGACAACGAAGAACAGCCACAGCACATACATCAGGTCTGCACAGAGGGAACCACATCACAATTAGCCAGGCACATGTCCCCTGCCCTCATGAATCCACTACAAAAAGGGGTTTTCATCCCCTGCCCTGCCCTGTGTGCAAAGAAACCTGCAGGAGGCTTCTTATCAAAGGCACTTAATTGCAGGTGAGCTGGGCTCTAGATGCAAAGTGAACAGCACCAGTTGCAGAGCACGTTGCTTTTTATCAGAAACCCTCTTGTAACTGTGCTGGTTCAACTAGGTTTGCTCTTGCTTTGCTCCCACCATACTGTTTCTTGCTTGGCTATTTTCGCCTTGAGGCTGTGCTGAGCCAAGGGCTGGCTGCTTGACCCTGCAGGCTTTGAAAAGACTGGGAAACAGCAAAGGCTAAGGAAGGAGCTGAGTTCCTATGAGGTGTCCCCAGGAGAGGGGATTTTTCATTTGTGATATTATTTTTATTCGGAGTGTTCACACCACAGGGACAGTATTTGCCCACTAAAACACCTGAAAAGCAGAAGGTGGCTGCCCCTTCCCTGACTTCTTGTGCTCCTGGTACCCACAGCCATCGGGAGGTGTTTCAGCAATCCTGTGCCTTGCTGGGGAATTTAAAACTCTGGGGTTTAGCAGGCAGGTGTAAGCTGAATTGCTCCTTGCTCAGTTGTCCACCCTTCTCTACAAGGTCTCACCTTTTACACCTCCTCCCTTCCTCACCCTCCCTCCTTTCTCGCTTGCCCCAAGCCTGGCTGTGCTCCATCACTCACTGGTCAGGGGGTCGATGCTGCTGGGGAACCGGTAGTTTTTCAGTCGGTCCAGCCAGGGACTATACTTGAAGGTGCAGCACAGCATCTCGCAGTAGTGCTCGTCCCCCGCCGGCTTGTCCCCCTCTGGCTCCCCCCCTGGGGGGGGCACAGGTGCCGCTGCAGGTGCTGGCTTGGCAGGGGCTGGGAGAGACCACACCGTTATTTTAAAAGGGCAGAATACCTTCTCACTGCAATTTGTTTTAAGGTTTTAAAGTTATTAATAAAGCAGCTGTCTCCCTGAAACTCAGGGCGTGGGTGGACCCATCAGTTAAACACTCCCAACCCCACTTGGACTCACATGCTGTAGGGCTCTCATCTTCCGAGGAGACATCGGGGTCAGTCAGCTTCTCCTTCACCTTCTCAGTCCTCTCTTTGAAGAGCTTCACCAGCTCCTGGAGCCGGTTGTTGATGATGGCACTGCTCAGGCTTGTGGCTGAACCGATGCGCTCAGGCAGGCTGCAAGGAGACCATCAGGCTTTCCACGAGGGTAGGCAAGCCCAAGGGCTGGTTCATGACCCTCTTTTTTAACTTACAAGATCCTGAATGAGGATCTACCCATATTTATTTAGCTATTGTGTAAACAGAGCAGCACAAATTAAGGTAGTTTCAGTAAACTACCACCAAGCAGCACTAGCCTCAGACTCATCTTTGTCCTGGGGCGTGAGGTGACCTCGGAGGGACTTGGGAAGCACCAAGATCCCAGGTTGGATTTTATGTGTAGAAGCACCATGGGGTGAAAATGTGCCCCAAGCCCCTGAATTTATGAACTATGTCATCTCTTTTCCGCCTCTTTATCAAAACCAGGTTAGATTCAGACCTGTAGACTTTACCCAGCACGACTGAGAACATCACTAGGAGGGAGGACAGAAACAGGCTCGGTTGCTGTTGGTCCAGGCTAGTTTGGTGTGACAATTGGCATGACGATTTCTGCCCAGGAAGAATACAAAACCCCGTGGAGGTGTAGATCCTCCCCAAGACTTTGCTTCCCAGGAAGGGCAGCTCCCTCCAAGGCTGTCTCCTGGGGCTGCAGGGAAGCCAGGACCCAAGGTGTGTGCTGCACAGCTTGTGCTCGCTTCCTACATGGGACAAAAACTTAATTTCTCTGCAATCATCAAAAAAAAGGTGTCCCCGTGGTCCTAAAGCATGTGTCGATCAAAGGTGCATCTTCCCTGTGCTTAAACCTACTCTTAAGGAGAATATTTCTGCCTGGATACAGGAAAAACAAGAGAGCAGTTTCTGTTCCAGGGATCATCGTGATGGAGGGGGGGTGAGTTACTTGTTACACAGCGCTAGACCTGCTGTGGGCATGGCTCCCTGTCCCTTTGGCATCCGAGCACTTCTAGGATCTTCGCTGTTTCCACCCAGACCCTGGAATCCAAACCCCTGGAATCTCAGCTGATCTGGAGCCCCTCATTCCCACCACGTACCTTTCCCTCTGCTCTTCGTTCCAGCCCAGTATGCCTCGGATCGGGGACTGGCTCACCAGCCCCTCATCCAGACCATCCTCCGGGGCCAGCAGCTTTCTCCTGTGGGCACAAACATAGCAACCAGGTTTGACTTGTCTCCCATCCTCAGCCAGATCCTCTTTCTCCTCCATCTGTTTCCACTTCCTCTTCTCCTACCACAGTCAGTTTTCCCCTAATTTTTGGTGTTGTCTGAAGTAAATGGGAGCAAACTGCCCTGCTGCTTTGCTGCTAGAGCTCTGTTTCTTCCTGGGCACAGATGAGCCATGGGCTGCATGCCCATGCAGCTGTTTTGCAACGCTTTTGGACATCTGGCAAGATGCACAGGGGTGTTTCGGGGACACCCTCCTTAATGTAGGCAAGGAATGTGGCAGAAAAAGAACTGCATACGAAGATGTCAGTCACAGCAAGATCTGGTTTGCAAACCTGCACTTAAGTCCAGAGTAAAAACTGTGTTACTGGACTCTGGGCTCCAAAGATGCCCGAGATGTGCTGGGATCCATGGCGTGGGTGTTAATTTGAATTGTTGTCCATTTTCTGTATCGCCTGCAGGCATAAGAGAAAGCCCACCACCTTCACCCTGATCCAAAGTGGGAGCTGCTGGGGCTGCTGATGGGGCTGGAAAACATGGACATTTGTGTTTCAGAAAAAATATCGTGTCCTGTTCACTGACTTGAGAGAGAAAACCCATCCTGAGCAGCAACGGCCACAGGTGTTTTCCCAGATGGATCCCAAGTGCCACGCAGCTGAGGATGAGCCTCAGGCTCTCTGCAGTGATGAGCTTGTTACCACAGGACAATTTTCATCCCTGGGCTAACAGAAAAAGGCAGCAGGATTCAGCAGGCTTTAAATAACTGGCCTCTTAGTGCTGTGAATATTTGCACTGTGGATATTTCATACGGCTCCTTAGGCTGTGCTTTCTCAGTTTAAAAAGCTGTTCAACAGACTGTATTATGGACATTTTGGTGATTTTATTTTCAAGAGTTTCAGGAGTTTGTTTACTAAAAGATCCAAAATATTAAGTGAGGATGAATATAACACCTGGTTTTCAGCACGGAAAAAAACCCCAACAAACCACCTTCATTTTTAATTCTCTGCAAAAATGAGCCTCAACTCCCCCCAATCTAGCCTCAGTTTTTAAACTCAGTTTTAATCCTCCCCCTCTCTGAGCTTCCTTGATCCATTTGTCCAGGGGGACATGCTACAAACCCTTCCAGCAAAAATACAAGATGAAAATTGTTGGGTTTTATGATAAAATCCCATACCCAGCACACAGACTCTCCAGGCTCTGAATTTGGGAGCACAAACACATGTGAAGAAGATGTGGCTTGATCACGGCCTGGGGACTGAGCCTGTCTCCTGGGGGACACACAGTTAGGACTGTCCCCAGGCTTTGAAATTTATTTTTAATTAAAATATGTACACAAGAGGTAAGGCTTTTGCCATCTCCCCTGCCTTGCACGGGGTGACACCCACCACACACACATCATCCCAATCCATTCTCCAAACCTGCCAGAAACAGATTGCTCCATATGGTTGTATAAATTTCCCTGTACCAGCACCTCCAGGAGGGTGAGACCCCAGGAGCCAGGGATGGGGCCAGGGCAGAACCGTACCTGGGGGATGCCGGCACCGTGCCGGGCACCGCCAGCATGTTGGGAATGTCGGTGGTGGGCACCGGTAGGTGGGTACTATCGCTGTCCACAGCATCACCTCTGCTGTCCACATCCTTGATGTCCACAGTGGGGTAACCGCCTGGCCCATGGAGAGGGATAATAATTCCAGTGAGAAGGGTGCAGCTGGGATGGGATTCATCCCCCATGTCCAAAGCTGCCCCCCAGACCCTGCAGGGTGCTAGCAGGACTCCTCTGTTCCCTACATTCCCTTCTCACCCAACATTCCTTTCTCCCAACAGTTCGGATCATTTCTTCTTCCCCCCCCGAGTTTTTAACAGTATGAGAAGCACCACCTGCTTCCCTTCTGCTTTCCCAACTTGTTGCAATGATCGCAAACACTCCATGTGAGCACTGGAAAATGAGGATTACCAGTTGCAGGTGTCACGCAGGAATCCAGGATTTCCAGCTGCAAACCTGCATCCCAGGGTCTAGAAAATTTCCTGGGTCTTCTGTACGTCAACATATAGATAGCACAAGCTCCAAACTACACGAGTGTTTGCTTTCCATGCAGAACAAAACACTATTTAACTGAAGAGTAACATCCTCTCTATATTGCAGAGAGCAAAGTTTAGGAGCTGGAAGGCTGGATGTTTATGGTGGGTAAGGAGGGATGCCCGTTGCCCAAGGGAGAAATGGCACTGGGGGTTGTCTTGGCTGGACCCCACAGCCAGCTGAGCTGTGAAGTGTCATCCTTTTTCTTGGCTGTACAACAAAATGCAATGAGTTCCTGCAGGATTTCTTCTAAGGGAGGTTTTCTCACATCTGAAAGGCCTTGTGCGTCCCCTCCTGCCCCGTGCTGATGTGGGACCCATGAGTCAGAGTGTGGCTCAATCAAATCACCGAGAAAAGGCCTGTTTGGCAGCAAAGTGAAAACCCCGTTGCATGCAAGGGAAAGCAGCAGAGTTTGTCTCACTCATTAAAAACACAGCAAAGCAAAGCTGCAGAAATATAATTTGTCCTTCTGGGTTACAAGGCATAAAACAGTGAACAGCAAATCTCCATCCTACCATCCTCTTAGTGTGAATGGGTTACACAAACACTAAGGAGAAAACTGCGCGTGCACTGGATATTTAACCCTCTGCCTGCAGGTCCTTGGGGAGAGTTTTTGGACAAGAAGGTCAAAACATACAGCAGATATTGGCAAGCACTCTCTAGGCGTTAGGTAGAAAGGCACGTAGTGATGAGGTGAGAGCAGAAAAAAGCATGAATTTTGTTCCCCAGCCTCTGTGCTGCAGCATGAAGCAGGATTTTATTTATTTTTTCCCCAAAAAGCAACAAAAAGCAACTCAAGGAACACCCCTTGCCCCATCCCCCCCAAGCTACGCAAGCCCATTGTCCAAGCCAACATCTCTAATACCTAGGGGGGATTGCTCCTCATGGCAAAAATTGGGGTTGACAACTCCAGGCTTTGCCTTGCTGGCGAGAAGGCGGGGGATGCGGGAGGCAGCGGTGGCTCGGTAGCTGGGGACATTGGGGAGATGCTCTAGAGTGCTGTGGCCCAGAGGGGCGGCGTCCCTGCCATCAGGGGGCTTGTCATGCACCAGCCAGTCTAGCTCGACACCTCGGGTAAGCGTGGACATGCTGCTAGGCGCCTAGGTGCTTCAAGCAAAGGACAAGGCATCTGAAGCTGCAATAGAACACAGAGTGGTTTGAGACAGGACGACTGTGTCAGCGCAGAGAAATGCCAGGCTGCTGGGGTTCTTGTTGCTGCCCGCCGCTCACAGGTGTTGGCAGCAGCAGTGGTGAGCATCCCACCACACACTTTTCTATTTGCTGCAAAATTGGGGCGCTCTGCAGGGCTGCGTGAGCAGAGGAACCTGCAGCCTGCACCAGGGGTCAGGTCAAGCCACCCTTGTGCCCAACTTGCCCAACATCAGTGGAGTTATACAACCAGAGAATAGTTTGGGTGGGAAGAGCCTTTAAAGACCACCCAGTCCAACCTCCTGCCATGGACAGGAACAGCTTCAACTAGAGCAGGTTGCTCAAAGCCCTGGCCAACCTGGCCTTGAACACCTCCAGGTGTGGGGCATCCACCACTTCTCTGAGCAACCTGGGCCAGCATCTCACCACCATTGCCATAAATAAATTCTTCCTTTTATCTAGTCTGAATCTTCCCTCTTTTAGTTTAAAGCCATTACCCCTTGCTCTGTCACAAGAGGCCCATCATGCCAGTAACTGCCTTTGCTCAATCAGTCTGCAACAGGAGCTCACCACCTGAGCCTTATTGCTAACCAATTACCTCCTAAACAGTTAGATTAAACTGCACATTATGTCAGTGGTTATTTCCCAATTTGAGAAAAGGGGTAGAGAAAATCCTTTTTATCCCCCCTACATTCTTCAGAGGAGGAAGGAACTCTTATTTCACATCAGAGATTGCTTAATCAAGAAGGCTCAGTACTGCATGAACACCAGCCTTTCAAAGCTGGCTCCAGCTGATGACAATATTGCCATGGGCTGTGCCCACAGGGTGCTCCAAGGCAGCAGAAAGGCCTGACTGCCCACCCAGGTCCACGGTGCAGAAAACTCCTTTGCCCACCCCCAGACAGTGAGCAGCAGGGAGGGAGAAGCCTGCTTTGGTTCATCTTCATTTGACACTACGCTGCTATATAATGTACCTTTGGCATCGGTTTCAGCAGCTTCAGCTGTTGCCTCTTCCACCTTCAAAATCAAAAAAGCCATTTTAAGGAGAAGACAACCCACTCCCTCAGTAAAAGAGCATACCTTGCAGTTTGATTGGGTGCCCCATATCCCCCAACCATTCCCCTGCCTCTCAGCTTCTTGTTCAGTGCCGGCATTTTAGGGTGAAAACACCCCTCCTGGGTTGCAGAGTTACTGCTGCTGTCTCGTGTTCAGAGAGGGGAACATCTCAGTGGGTAACATTCCCAGTGCTCGTCCCAGTTCTTGTTCCTCACCAGGGCACTGCATCCCCCTGGGCAAGCCCAGAGCCTCTGGTGTGAGCTGGGCAGCAAGATCTCATTGCAGACCTGAGCCCAAGCAGGTGTGGTGACATACCTGTACAAAAGCACCTTCAAGGTCACTTATCTCAGCTTCCTCCAGCTGCTCAAACCTCAGGGCCTCCTCTGCAAAGTAGACTTCATCCACACCCTCGTCAGTGGTGAGACAGGGCGAAGGGAGCCTGCATGGTACAGATCAAGCAGAGACAAGTGCCCGGGCTCAATTTTGCCCTTTCTGAGGTTGACCTTATTTTGGATGGGGGCCATCATGTCAATGGTGCAGAAAACTCCTTAACGGGGATGGTATCACATCAACGGGGGACATACTGTATCAACAGGGTGGGCATCATGTCAATGGAGGGGGCATCATATCAACAGCAGGGCATCACGTCAGCAGGGATGGCATCACATCAACAGAGGATGGCAACACGGGGACATCACATCAACAAGAGTCATGCACAGCTGTCCCGGTTTCAGGGAACACTGCTCCTCCAGCTGCGTCACAAGCCCCATTGCCAAGTGGACAACACTACAGAAACCTTGGTTTAATGCAGTAGTGGTGCTGCTTGGGTTAGACGGGAGTTGGAAAAAGTCCTACATGGGAGATGTAGCCTGTCCAGGTCCCTCTGGATGCCATCCCTTCCCTCCAGCTTGTTGACTGCACCACCGAGCTTGGTGTTGCCAGCAAACTTGCTGAGGGTGCTCTCTATCCCACTGTCCATGACTCTGACAAAGATGTTAAATAGCACTGGTCCCAAAATCTAAGTACTTCAGAGGAATTAACAGAGGATGATATTCCAGCACCAGGCAACAAATCCTTAAATGTTTATCTCAAGTGAAATCAGAGCAAATCACTCAAACTAAACAGAAACGTTTTTCTAAGTACCATCATCTAGACCAAAGTCACCACCTACAACAGTTGACAATAACTCAACTATTTTCTATAACAGGAAAAAAAAAAAAGTAAAATTCTACCTACTTGCGTTAAGCAGCATTTGCAGGTACAACACATAATCCTGTCTTTAAATTCAGCGCTGTAGCACTCATCATAATCCCAGCTGCCCTGAGTTATTCGATATGGTTTTAACTGACGTGGACCATCCCCAGGACCATCCCCAGCTCCAGATGAAGGCACCAACCATGGCTCCTGCTCAACCGACCCTCTGAAGCCCACGGGAGGGGATGGCCAGGGGCTGGGCTGCGGTTGCTATGGGCGGCTGCGATGGAGATGGAGCCTGTCTCCAGGAGACACTCGCCTGTCACCAGGTGCCGCGTCAGCAGCCAGCCCTGGGCAGAGCTGGTGTGCGAAAGCATCCTTCCTCCAGCCCATCCTTCCTCCAGCCCATCCATCCTTCCTCCAGCCCATCCCTCCCCAAATACACCCCAGCCGCCCGCTGGCTGGGAGCTCCGCTCTGCCAAGAGGATCTCGCTCCTCCGCTGGTGTTCCAGCCTCTCCAGCTTGTCAATGCAGCTGAAACCGCTGTGTTCGCACTCCTTTCCAGCAAAGCCATAAAGATAACGGCAGCCACTCACTCCAAGCTCTCCTCCTCCTCCTTCTTCTCCTCCTCTTCCTCTTCTTCCCCCTCCTCCTCCTGCTTCTCCTCTTCCTCAGCAGCACTCAGGAGGCACGGCCACATCCTGGGGAGGAGAAACTCATCAGGTGAGTAAGCGTGGCTGACCTCCCAAGAGGAGCCCTGGCAGCCTCCACATCTCCACTGGCTGGGGGTGCTCTTCCTCTACCCCCCACCCGATATCTGGTTTCACAGCCCATTAGTGTCTGCAGCACCAAACGGATGGGAGGAAGAATGGTAAAAAGTTTGGGAACGCAAATCCAGAGTCCTAGAGCTTTCAAATTCCCCTTGCAGCAGAGGGAGAGGGTGTGCTTAGTGGTCATTTGTTGCTGGTTTTGACCAAAACGTCCTTGTAAATGAAATCCAGCCTCCAGGACAGACTGTGCTTGCTGCCCACAGCTTCCCAGGTTCATATACTAAAGGGAAAAGAATCTGAAAAATATTTTTGTAACATGTCCAGTGTCCTCTGGCTGAGCAGAAGAGAGCTATGCTCAGCGAGTGTGGCTGCAGGCACCACCTGTGGCTCAGTGTGCCCAAGTGAAGTGCATTCCACCTATGGTGGAGTTGGGGATCTCTGTGCTCACCCTCTCCTGCACGTGTGCTGGGCACAGGGAGCATTTTGTAGGGCTCCCAGACCCTTTGGGAGTGTGTGTGGACACCTCTCTGTCCTTGCTGCAACACAGCCCACTCCCAGCTCTGAACACATTGCCCAGCCCCTGGAGGACCTCAGCAGGGGTTCTTCTTTCTTTTGGAAGAAGCAGGATGAATTATACAAAAACTACCATTTCCCAGTGTCATGACAGCTGACCGCAAAGTTGATGGGACCAAGGTTCAAACTCAGTTTTAGGGCCAAAATCTACTTAGGGGAAGCCTAAGCAGAGCATCCCTCTGCAGGGCATCATGAAGCATTGGCCTCGTGGCTCTGCCACTCAACACCAGAATCTCAACACCAGAAGAAAAGGCTGGTTTTGCCCAAAAGCCTTTTGGTCCTTTTGGTGCCCCTCTCTTTGGAAACAAGCACCTTGGCTGCCCACCACCAGCACTGGCAAGGAGAAATGCCCAGGGATGTGCTTATCCCCTTCCATGGCCACCACGCTGGTGGCCAAAGGGCACATAGAGCTGCCCATCAACAGCATCTTCTTTCTCCTACCTGTTTTCTTCTTCCTGAGGTTCCTCCTGTATGGGGGGAAGGGGATGAGCATCTGCCACCATCTCAGCCTCACGACCCCAGGCCACCATCTCACACGTGGTTTCATTAATCCAGTCATCATTGACTTCTTCCAGGACGAGGTTGTCCTCTGTTTCCCCAGGGACAATATGAACTGAAACAGGAACAGGGAAAGGGAGGCAATGAAGTGAAAGAAGTCCGTTTTCAAGAGGCCAGAGGTAGGGCCAGGGCAGATGCAACATTTTAGCTGCTTGATCCACATGCCACGACTTAAGCACTTTCAGAAGGAACAGACCCATGAGGCCCCAGTCCCCTCGAGCTGTGCCGGATGGATGCCTTGGGCACTTTTGCCAGAAGAAAGAGAAAAATTCACCATTTTGTGTCAAGCGCATCCAAAACCCAATGAAAACTGTAGCCCTTTGCATACAGATGCCTGTTGGCTTCCGTACACATGTAGCAACCTCCACCAGCAGACAATTTGGCCCATCTCCAGGCCACATTTTGGATCTTCTTGCAAACAGGAGCAGCAGTAGGAAGAGCCCAAACCCTTGCCAGTCCTGGGTGAAATGCTGTGCTGGCACAGCCTGAGGGCCCTGGTTTTGCAGAGCAAAACTCAACTCAGAGCCCACGAGCAACAGTCCATGTCCGCTCTGAAGGCTGCCCCAGGCATGGTGTAGGAAGAATTCCACCCACTCAACATCCTGGGGTGAAACCCATGATGGGTTTGTGGGGGGTTGTTGGACTAGCTGCTACGTGAAGAGTATGGGCCTGACCCAGGACCAGCCCTATCCATGACCCAGAGGTACCCATCCTACCATGCCAGGTACACACCAGAGAAACAGAGGAGGAATCGCATCTGCATACTGTAAAACCAGTTTATTTTGAGGTCTGCCTGACAACAAAACTTACACGTCTGCCATGAAGCTAGTAGGAAACATGCAAATTCAACTACAGAAAGGCAGGAAACCAACCCACGGCCAGCTCTGTGTCACGTCTACCCTCCCCATGATGCCCACACTGCTTTTAGCTGGTTCTCTCTACATCTCCACTAATTAAAATGCGGGACAGCAATCAGTGAGGTGGCTTTTTAAATATGCCACAGTTTTGATGTGATGCTTTATCCTCCCATAAACTATAGCTCCCGTCTCATGTACATTATTCTGCAAAGCCAACAGCTCCAGTTCCTGAAGCCAAGAGAGAGGTGGGACGGGCACAGCCCTAGAACCAGGGACAGGCAGCCAGCCTCAGGTCCAGCCCGAGGGTCCAGCTGGGAAGGAGCTAGAGACCATTTGCAGGTTATCCTTTGCTTTGTCTCCCCAGCTGTGCTTTCTCCTCAGGTTGGTCTTGTTTGGTTGTGGGAAGGACTGGCCTGCCACCGTCTTCATTTTCCATTTGTTTCAGAGGCACTAAGCCCCTTTGCCCCCTGAAACAAAAGGAGAAGGAAAACATTAATGAGCATGCTAGCAGTTTGGTGCCAGGGCAGATCTCTCACTTGACCCAATTTCTCCCTTATTTGGGCAGATTCAATGATCTTGAGATGCCTCAAGGCACCAAAGTGAGCTGTAGCTCAAGCCAGCCGCACACAAAGGGTGCAACTGCCCTGCACGTGCAGGGGCATGCAACTGGCTTTGCCTCTTCCCAAGGTCCACGGCACTGCCAAGGTCTCCAGTTTGTACAGACACATGAAGAAACGCCTTCCCTCAGGAAGGATCTCACCAAGCAGCTGCTGGCTTGGTGTGGGAGCAGCCTCCTGGCACGTCCCTGGAGGGGTGCACAGCCTCTGCAGTGGGTCCCTGCTCCCATCGGTCAGCTCCCACAGCCTGGCCAACTACTCCTTCCCAGGGACAGCACTCACACAGGGTTGTGGTATCTTCCCTGCCCAGTTCCATCCGTGGAGACAGCAGTGGCTTCTGGCTGGGCTGCCTGCTTTGCTCAGCGCCCTACACCATGACTGGCACAGGGAGCCGAGCCCAGCTGCCCCCAGAGCTGTCCCTTGTCCCCCTCCATGGGCAGGCAAGCAGCAGTGTGAACCCCACAATGTTTTCCTACAACCATGCAGACTCACATCCAACACACCTAATCCCAGGATTTCGTTTTCCCAAGGTAGCTCCCTAGACATCTCACACAGGGCTTGGCGAACAGCCTCCAGTTCAGCAGCAAACGTGCCAACAGGGGTGATGAAGGCAGCAGGTTTGAATTCCCTTGTAATCCTTTGATCAAATCTGACCAGCCTGGCAAACATCTTCTGGCACAGCTCGAGGACAGACCTTGATACCAGCTCTAACCTCAAAACCTGGGACCCAAGGATGGGGGATGCTAAGCTTGAAGAGCATTCCAAGGCCTGATATTTACCAAACCTGTGCCACAAACCTGGATTTGCTCCTGCTTCTCAAGCGGCAAGAGCCTCTCATGGATTCCTGGGGGAAATCCTATGGGATTTCAGGGGCTCCCCAGCTGGCTCCCACAGCAGACCGGGCCACCAGCAGCTCCTCATCCCAATAACCAGTTTTTGACTTGAGCAAGCTAACTGGCACAGCGAGATGGAGCAGCTACTTACTTTCTTCCACAGGACTCCAGGTTGCTGCTGCCACTCCCTGCCAAGAGGAAAAGGGAAACATGAGACATTGCCCATTTTCAGCAAACCTAAATTTTTACCCTAAATGCTCCATTTTCAGTAAATGTGGCCTTTTCCCCCTAAATAGCCCATGTGATTTCTAAGGCCTTGTCAGATGGCTTTTCCTGTGGGCATGAGCCTCCCAACGCACAAGCCCAAGGGGCAGGAACAGGTCAGTGAGCGAGGAGAGTGTGTCAAGCTGCTGCTGCTGCTTCTCCTCAGAGCTGCAGTGCACCTGGGTGAGGTGCCAGGGCCACACAGGAAAGCAAGGAAATGGCACAGAAAACACGGATTCTCTTGCTGCCTGGAGGCCAAATCCTGCTTGTCATCAGCTCAGCAGGTCACAGGGATTTGTTTTCTCAAAGGAGTTGGGTGACAGCACAAACCACAGCAGATCCCAGGACTGCTCTGGTGGCACCTGCACAGCAGGGGATGCCCTTCTCCCCAGGGATATGGCATCCACACACAGCAGACAGCATACCTCTGCATCCTGCTTCTCCCTGGTCACCGGCTGTGGCATCACCTTCTCCAGCCCCTGAACGAACCAGGCAAACATCCTGGTGAGCAGAGACCAGCGTTAGACCTGGCTGCCAGAGCCTTGGCTCCCACAGCAGCTGTCCCTCTGGCCACAGGAGCCAGGCAGAAGCTGGCACTGCAGTTACCTGCTGCCATCCCCAGCCAGGGACCGGGGGGTGAGGGTGGCCACCTGCTCCGGCTGCTTCTCGGCCGCTGCCACCTCCACTGCTCCTGGGATGCTCTGAGAGGCTGGAATGCTGCTTTTGGACTTTGCCTGGGTTTTTGTCCCTTTTGTGCCTGCTCAGGTTTATTTGGAAGGAGAAGGGGGATAGGCAATCTTATCAATTGTTGGGGAAGGAAAGCAAATGAAGAGGGGTCACCTCCCACAGAGGCTTGGGGGATCTCCCTGCCAACTTCTCCCCAGGAACCCAGCCTGGGAAGAGGCCACAGGTGGTTTGGGGACAGGTTTGGTGTAGGGGTAGTTCCGGGATGCCAAGACCCAGCATGCCCACCCATCCCCAGGGCACAGGGATGGAGGGCAGCCCCAATATTGGTGCCTGCCTGCACTCAGGTTCTTGGCAGCCAGCAGTGTCCCCTCTGAAAGGGCCACCCAGGGAAGGAGATTGCTCACCTCCTGCCACAGCTTCACATTTCTGCTCCTTCGGCTCTGGCTGCAGAGGAACAAAGGGATAGGAGGATGGACAGATGGGTGGATGGATGGTCTGCAGCTCCACATCACCCTGGGCAGGCATGTCACCCTTCCCAAGGAGACCCAGGCTTAGCCCCATGCATCCTCCACTGCAGCTTCCCCTCCATTTCATTGACAAGGACCATTAAACCCAGAGCCCAGTGGCACTGCTGGCACCAGCAGGTCCCAAGTGGAGGGTGCCCCTGGCATGCAGGCAGGGCATGGCAGCACCAGCAGAGCACCCTGCTGTCTCTCTTTCGCTCTGCTGAGTTCCCCTGAGGTTTTCCTCTCCGAGATCCCAGCCAGGACATGTGAGAGGATGGGAAGCCCACTCCACTGTCACCTCTGCCCGGCAAGCCCCTGTCTTCCCCAGCTGGGTGGTACTCACCTCTGTTTTTTTCAGCATCTCTGGCTGTGGCACAATCCTCTCAAAGCCCTGCATCAGCCAGCTGAGCACCCGTGCTCCTGCCCTGTGGGGAGAGCTCGGTTGGGGATCCCATCCTACACCCCTCCTGCCCTCTCACATACACCTGCCAGCTTCCCGAGGAACCCACCATTCCTCTGCCGCTGCATCTGGGTCAGCCTCAGACCCGCAACCATCCAGCTCATCCTCCTCAGGATCAAAGGGAGTTATCTCTGCAAGGAGAGCAGTGCTGTGGGATCGGGGGAGAGCCCAGGACCTGCACTGCTGGGAGCTCCTGGTCCCCCCTCAGCTGGCTCAAGGGGCCAATAGCACCAGCATCACTGATGAGGGAGGTAGGATGTGGGATGCAGGAGTCCCAGAAAGGCCCCTGGCTCTCCTTACCCAGAGCATCCTCTTCCTCATCCTTAAGGATCTGGACCTCTGTCTGAAAAGCAAAACAGATGGCAATCTGCCTGGCAGCCCAGGGGGGCTCATCCCGCTGGGCAGGGAGGGAAACCTGCCCTTTCCCCAGGGATGGATAAAGGCAGAAACCCACACAGGGCAGGTTTAGCACTCCCAGTTAGCACTGGGAGAGTGACAGGAAGGAAAATACAAGAAAAAAGAAAAGGTAAAAGGAGTTAGAAGCCCAAATACGGTAGACCATTGCCCAGATCTGTCACCTACCTGATCAGGAACATCAATGCTCGTCTCAAAGCTCTTCCCGAGTGCCTGCAGTGTCCCTGGGGCCGGGACCGGCTGGGGAATCACCTTCTCCAGCCCCTGAGAGAGCCAGGAGAGCACACTGCTCCCCACGCTGCCAGGGAAGGGGGGGAGTCAGCCTGGGACTCCCTCCATCCCAGGCATCCAGTCCCCAACTGAAAGCAAAATCCCAAGCAAACCCTGTTGCCCACAGGGGAGTGCAGGTGCAATACCTCTCAAACACAGAGCCCGGGTCCTCGGGGACCGCAAATCCCACCTTCTTTTCCATTTCTTCAGTGGCAGCAGGAAAAATTCAAAAACAGTGAGCTCCCATCACTGCTCTGGCAGCCCCCAGTGTGCTGAGCAGGAGGGGGACCAGCGGGCCAAGGGGTGCTGACCTGCAGCAGGAGCCAGGGCAGCCCCCCTGCCGCGGGGGCTTACCTTCAGCGGGCACAGCAGCACCAGCATCCCCGGGGCCACCAGCCTTGCCCGTCGTTGCCTTCAGGGTAAAAGGCAGGAGGTGTCAGAGCAGGAGGTGCAGAGGACAGCACCCCCCATTCAAAGGCAGCTGCAGACCCCAGGGATAGCTCATCCTTCCTGCTGCCTCCCAGCAGCTCAGAGGGGGGATGCATCCCGGCCCCCACCCCTCCCCGGGATGCTGTGGAGCATCTCTGGGTGCTGCAGAGCTGGGGCTGGGCACGGAGGCACCGGGCATTTCTGCACTGACCTCACAGGACCCCAGTACCCTGCAAACAGGCACCCGCTCACCTTGACCGGCTCCGGGTCCTGCGCTGGGCCTGGGGGGGTCTTCTCTGTCAGGTGGGGCACCGGGGGCTGGGGAACCACATGCTCAATCCAGCCCAGCATCCCTCCAGCTGCGGGTGGCAAGGAGGAGTCTCTGTGTGCTGAGAGGCCAGCAGCAGTGGTGTGCACTCCCCAGGGAATGCCAGGTGCACCAGGCACTCACGCTGCCTCCAGGGAAGCCCAAAAAGATCCTTGGTGTCCTTCCGTTTCCAAGTCCTGATTGGGAAATGCAGCACTGCAGTACAGCCAGACCAAACCCAGCTCAGCCCTTGACACACCACTGTTCCTGTGAGCAAACTACACCCTCTATTTTAAGTTCCCAGGCCCAGTTAAACTTGCTTTTCCTAAATGCAGCCACTCATTTGGGTTTGGTTCGGGTTCTTTTTGCACAACCCTCCATGGCTAGGGTCTCTCAAGAAGAAGCCACAGCAGATAGATCACAGAAACTGTGACACTCTGAAGCTCTGCTCAGGGTCCTCTATGCTCTCCCTCACTTTTCGTTTGAGAGCTGAAAAGCAACAGTAATTTGTGCAGAATTTGTTTATGAGCAAGTTCTTGTCCCAAGACACATCAGCTCTTCCTGCCCCAAGGAAACAACTCATCTCCGCCGCCTTTCAGCCCCGGCCCAGGGCCATGGTGGCCGCTGGGGGCTGGTACTGGGGCCCTGGGCAGGGCAGCAGAGGTGGCCAGTGCTGATCTGCTGTGGCTGCCGAGATGGTGATGGAGTAGGTAAAACTAACACGTAGTAGACCAGGGATTCAGCTGTTCAAGCTCTCTTTGTTTGGTCTTTTTGGGTCCCCCGACCCTTTCTCAGTGTGACTCTGGCTGGGGTGCAGCACCAGCGAGCTGAGTGATGCTGCATATTCCCAAGTTTGGGAACAGAACAAGGGCTGGGGGCTCTCACCCAGCTCAAACTGGAGATGTCTCCAGCTGCTGCCCCTCCAAAGAGCCCTGCTCTGCCCATAATTCCCTTCCAAAGACCATTGCTCAAGGAACAGGTCAGAAGCATCTCAGGTGGCCCCACGCTGCTGCTCACAGGAGGTGCAGGTGAAGAGCAAGAGAAATCAGATCCTCGGGGTCCATACAGCCCTGACAGGAGACTGCACAGGAGTTTTGATCCCAGGTTAACACATGGCCCCAGTCCCACAGAGCAGCAGGTTGTAGGCTGGAAGCTGCTCAGTGCCAGGCTCTTGCCCAAAACCTGGCATCTTAGATCTCAGCCAGCCCACGTTCCCAGGTGGGACAACGTGGATCCTCAGCTTTTTGCTTGCCCCCTTGGGCAAGCCCAGGAGCTGGGTTTGGATGCAGCCAAATCATCACCCCACATGGCACCTCTACATGCCACGGGCAGGCTCAGCATTCTCAGAGACCCCCACATCCCCGGGGAAGGACAGGGTGGCTGTAAAACACCTCCCAGGAGGCTTGATGACCAGAAACAAAGTACGAAGTTGTTTTCTGCCTCTGACTGGATATAAGGGATTAAGGAGCTGTGACCGATCCAGAAACAGCAATGAAAACCCAGGGGCACTGTGTGGAACAGTGACATTTCCACACATGCTTCAGAACCTTCAGAGGTCCCAAACAAGCCCAGTGAGCCCAAACAAGTGCCAAGAATGCCCCCCCGGAGGTGGAGTGAGCCCTCTGTGACAGCCAAGGTCTCCTCAGCATAAGCTTGCACAGCTCTAAAAGCCTGGAGCTTAAGCCTGTCCTTGACCCAGGGAGGAACATGGAGGGCTGGGGCTGTTCCTCTGGCACATCCAAACAAAAGAGGGGCAGAAACATGGGTTTCTGGGTCCTCCAAAAAGTAGTTGTTGGAAGAAATAGGAATAAGCAGCCAGGATTTGCCTGTGATGATTCCCACGGCAATCCTCCACGCTGCAGCACCAGGCAGTGCCACTGCCCACCATGGCAGCTCCGTGGGCCTCATGCCAGCAGGCAAAGGGCCCCAGCCCCCGAAAGCAAGAAGCAGAGTGCAGACCTGCCACCTCTATTGAGGGCATGGAGCACCACAGCCTCTCCCTCCCCTCTAGCATCAGATCAAACTGCCCCACATCACCCAGCTCCACCACCCTTGCAGCATCACGGACCTGCTCCATCGCTCCCCCTCCATGGACCCGTGCCCCCGCTGCGCCCCATCCTCCAGCTCTGTTTTGGAGGACCAAATCCCCCCCACCATCTGTGGAGCTGAGCCCACAGAAACCCCAGCCATGTCCCTCACCTCCACCGCTGCCACTTACCCCTGCAGGCTCACTGTCACCTCCCTGGGAAGCCACCCCCTGGACGCAAGGGCTGCCTCGCTGCCACTGACCCTCCAGACCCATCCCTGTCCGCTCAGGGCTCTGCAAGGATTAGCCCAGCGCTGCCCACAAATGGGATTACCAGCACCCAGCTGTGCCAAATGTCCCAGGTCGCAGCAGCCAGCTCAGTTCTGGTGTGGAGCAGGGCAAAGAAAACCCCAAATCAAGCATGTTTGAGCATTCCCAAAACCCCCAGAGCTACCCCAGGCACTCACCAGCCGGGTGCCAGCCCAGCAGAGCTGCAGGAAGGTTGACGTCTCGCCCGGGCACCGACAGCTGCAGGAATTCGTAGACAAACCGTTGGAGCTGCTGAAACCCCGTGGGGCAGCACACGGGCGATGTGCTGAGGGTGCTGTGTCGGGGGAGGCTCCACCTTCAGCTCTACCCCAAGCCCAGAGGATCTGGGGCAGGGGGCAGCAAATCTGAGCTGAGCTAAGCCTCCCCTTGCTGAGCCCGTCAGTCACTGCCTGATCCGTTTTCCTCTGACCCTGCGTGACTGCCAGCCTTCCCATTGCCCCTAATCTTGGTCAGGATCACATCCCAGGATGCTGGGATCGGCAGGGCTCCACTGTGCAATGTCCAACCCCATCTCCTGTCTCTATCCAGAGCAGTGCCCGAGCCCCCTGGCTTGATTCCTCCTTTCCCAGCCCCATGGGTATCCCCAGCCTGGTGAGCAACAGGTGCCCATCCTGCCCGGCCCCAGACCAGCACCTCTGCAGCCTTGGTTCACAGCCAGGTAAACTGAGGCACAGAGCAGTGGTCTACCACATCACACCCTGTTCCCCACCAGCTAGGCCCAGGGGGGCTGACCAAAATGCATCCTAAGATATTGTTCACTCTGGAGCAGAGTGATGGCTGCTTGGACTCCAGCACTAGCCATTAATTTTAATGGCAGAAGCAGGAATCACAGGTGGTTGCCGCGCTCTCCCAGGTCTCGTGGCTACCAAAGCCATTTCCCAGCCTCAGCTCTCCTCACTTTGCTCCCCATGACTCTGGCTGGCAGAGCTGTCCCAGAGTCAGCAGGAATCAGCAGCAAACCCTCTGTGGTGGCCAGGAGAGGAGCTCAGGCTCCCACCCCAGGCCAGCGGTGCTAAGGGGCAAGCACAGCGAGATGCATTCCTGTGTGTGCCATAGCCCAGCACATGTGCCATCACTACACGGAGCAGATGGGCCACTGCTGCTTCTCCCCTGGTCCAGCCTGCCCCAGGAAGCAGGATGAGCCCAGAGATCCCCCCCCTCATCACCAGGCTGCAGGGCCTGGGGGTGCTGGGGCAGACGATGCTCAAGCACCCCAAAAAATAATCTCAGTTTAACCTGTTGGGAGCTTCAGCTGCCCCAGATGCGCATCTCCGTGCCAGGGGCAAACCCTCTGCTCTCCACTGTGGGATGGATGCTGACCCATGCCCAGTGATCCGGGGACAAACGCACGTGTCATCTGGCTTGGGTGTGGGATGGAGCAAGTCACGTCACCTGCACACAGCAGGCTCCTCTTCCTACCACAGGACAGGGGGGATGCAAAAAAGAAATACCTCTTTGTATGGGCTTGAGGACCTCAGAGAACACCACATATCAGCTTCTGCCTTGCTGAGCCCTGCCTGCTTCTGCTGTGAAGCCCCAGAAGCCAGCCCTGCTCTGGGGAGGGAGCAACCCCAGCCAGCAAGGGGCAGAACCACACTGCAGGCTCTGCTTGCCTTTGCTTTTGGCCCCCGAGAGCCTGCCTGTACTCTCTGTATCGATTTTCAGTTACCAGGCAGGTGAACCATGATTTCTCCATCAAAAAATTTCAGGGGAAAAAAACATGAAAAAAAAAAAATACTGAAGTGGACCCAGAGAGAGCACAGACAGAAAGGGAGGCAGCGCGTGGCACAGGGGCTCTGCTGCAGAAACCTTACACACCCACAGGAAGGTATAAATAACTATAAATTTATTAGTAAAGCAAAACCATTTGACACTCACACAGAAAAGCAGGATTTGTTAATACAATATATATACACACATACATGGAGTATCATCTTAGAAACACACGGGGAGCAGTGTTAAAGGCACTGCAAGCCACACAAACCTCACCACCCCTGGCTGCACGTTTCCCATGGCCCTGGGGACTCTGCCCGAGGCACGAGTGCAGGTTGGGAGGAGCCCAAGAACCTGATCAGCCACGAAATCCCTCAGACCCAAGGTCCGGAGGCATTTGGAGACAAGCCCATGGTCCGAGCATCCCAGACACGCTGCAAGAGCAGCGCCTTTCGCATCCAGAAAGCGTGGGCAGCGGCTGCCAGGAGATGCTGCAGAGGCAGCTGGGGAGAAGCTGGGCTCACCAGGAGCAGAGCACCCTGCGCTGTCCCCAGACCTTGCTGTCCTGCTGTTGCTGCATCTCAGCATTGCATCTGCACATGCAGGAAACCTCCTGCACGGGAACTCACTACCCAACAGAGGAGTCAAACTCTGAAGAGTAACAAGGTTTTTTTGCTCATTAATAGCCAGGCTCCAGCTGCAGCCCGTGCTTGATGGTACATACCCAAGGGAAGCACAGAAAGTGCTCTCCTCCCTCCAAGCAGTGGAAGGCCAGGTGCAAGCACCCAGAGATGGTCCCAAACCACTGTCAGATGACACTTTCCCCCTTACCACCCGCTCCAGTGCGTGGTCCCCAAGACCAGAGTGTGCGTGTCTCACCACCAAGCTATTGGGAGATGACACCTCCTCCCCAGAGAGCTGGCAGGGCCACCTGGGCACACCCATGGTCCTAGGGGTGAACACCACGGCCTCCTCAGCACACAGCTGCTCCATGGGCATCCCGGGGAACTGAGCAGTCCGACCCCAGCCCAGCACCATGACTTCTCCCAGGAACATGCGGCAAAGGGACCCACAACCCAAATGGTCACTGTCACCCCAGTGCCTGTTTCCTACAGCTCTGCCCTGCCCCTTGGTCCTGGCTCAGACTCCCTCGCCAGAGCCAGCTGTACCATGGACATGGCCCAGCGGAGTCAAGCTACCAGGCACAGGGCATGCTGTGCCCAGCAACAGACAGCCTCATCAGGGGAAAGACCAGAAGAACCCGCTGAATTCCAGCAAGATTCAGGTGCCAAACACCTGACCCCATCAACAGTGTTTTGGTACCACCTGGATCCAGCCTGGGAGAGGAACTGGGGGCGAGGGAGGAGGAGAGAAGAGAGAGATCCCACAATTAAAATGGAACAAGGGAAGAAAAGCAAACTGCTGCAAGAGAACAAAGGGCAGGGAAGCAGAAAGTCTTATAAAAGAATAAGCCAAAGAGCCATGGAGGGGAAGGGGCTGGGACACAGCTAAAGGCATCTTGTAGACAGGGTTAGGGGAAGTGAAGATGGGAAAAAGTCCAGGTAGGAGACTACCTTCTGGACAGAAAGCCAGAGGAACAGCAGCACTAGAGAGCAGGATTTATCTCCTGGACAACATCCCCACCACCTCCACCAGCCTCACTCTCCCTGCCGCCTCCCCAGCTGCAGCCTGTGCTCAACCAAAGACAACAGCCCTTTGGAGGGACCATCCCCTACTCCACCCTACAGAGCATCCTCAGGCAACCCGGCAAGCATGTCTTGAAGACACATGAGAGCACTCACCACAGGGGCTGATGCAACACCCCCTCCAGCACGGCAACCCTCCTGGGTGCTGCAGGACAGCGAGGGAGGCAAGAGGCCAGGCGGAGGCAGCATGAAGACGCCCAAAAGTCTCTTGAAATAAACGTCCGAAGCAAAGTGCAACGTAGCGACAGAGCAGAAACACTTTTTACTCCCAGAAGGATTTGGTCACAACTGCTTTTTGGTTTGCAAAGGGAAAAACAGCAGTGAGCAGAGCACCCTTCATGGTGTCACAGCCAGGGGACACCCATGGGCCCCTCGAGCCAGCCCCTGGCACCCTTGGGCCTCCTGCTGCTCCCGTCACCTCTCACCTCATGCTATAGAACACGACCCAAAGGTTACTGCCAACCAGCCTCCCTACAAAAACCCAAGATTCTCAGCAGCCACTCCGCACAGGTCCTCCACCTACCAGCACTGAGGTCTCAAGGTCTGGGAGCAGAAGCCACCTCAGGTTTCTACTGGATTTGGGCTGTTGCAGGGCACCAAACAAGATGAAGAGACCGAGTCACCATGGGCCCACAGCCAGTCCTACTTAATGATGTTTTAATTACACATCAAGACATTTTCCAGCCTGGAGACACCTTCTCACAGGCACCAGCTGATGACCTGGACCTGCTAAGATCTCCATGGCATCATCTCCTCCCCTGGCACAGACCCCCCAGGTACACAGTACTGATGATGCTTTCCCTGCCCAAAGTGCTGCTTGGCTGTTGTCACATCCTAAGCAGAGCCAGAGCTCCTTGCTGGAACACCACTGGCTTTCCCAGTATGAGAGAATCGGTCCATGCAACAGTCTCTGTGCCCAGGTGGTACCAAGGGCACAAGACCTGGCAGCTCTGTGGCAAGCACGTGGTGTGGAGCCATGTCCCAAGCACCTGATGATGTCCAGCCACCCAGTGAAGGCAGAGAGCAGGGCACAGCCCCTCAGGGGCCACGCCAGACGTTTCTCCAAACCCCTCCTCTAGCCAGCAGCTGCCTCACAAAGAACAGCCACAAAAGCCCCCCAGAGCTCCAGCAGCCTCCGTTCCCTGCTCCTTCTCTTACTGAAGATGAGCCTCCCTGCAAGCTCCCAGCTCTGGGCACCAATCCTGGCTGCCAGTGCCATGCTCAAGCAGTCAGGGAGACCACTGAGCCCCAGCTCTGAGGGACCTGTGACAGCAGTGCCAGGACACCCGGGGCAGGAGTAGAGCTAACTGCAGCCCAAGGTAGGAACAGAGCACGGGGCTGAGCCCCAGCTCCCTCCCCACCTGGCCCCAGCCCCACACTCACAGCCTCTGTCCCCACCGAGTCCTTCTGTAAAGGCAGGATTAACCTTCCTTGGTTTTACTCCTCATTTTTACTCCTACAGTAAAGCATACTCTGAATTTACTACATACTAAACAGCAAAAAACAGCAGCTACCTAGAACCAAAGAGCCTCCTAAAAATCCAAGTTATCGCTTCTTTGTGAAAAGATCCAGCATGACAAGTTAAACTATACAGTATTTTTAATGAATATTAACAAACTGCTTAAAAAAAAAGCCAAAAAAAATAGAGAAAAAGAAACAGAAAACTGGGTAGGAAGTGCTGCAGCCTCGAGGCAGCAAGAAGTAAGAGAACTCTCGGTCCCTCTTCTGGTGGAGGCCTGCTTTAGCCTCCTTAAAGCTGTGCATAAAGACTCAGCCCCAGGGTCAGACCTGCCACTGACTGTCCCAGGCTCCCAAAACGTACCCCCCTCCCCCTCACTGTGCTGGAACTGGAAATGAAAACCTTTCTCACTCTTTCAGATGAGCGTCCTCTATCAGCAAAGCAGGCAAAGCCCAGCTCTCTGCAAGGTTAATCTGTCTAGACTCGCCAGCAACAATTTTTATTAAACTTACCCTGTGCAGCACCCAGGCAACTCACCCACTGCCTGCCTTTCACTAGTGACAGCTCACCACAACACCCTGCCCCAGCCAGCCAAGAGCACAGAGTGGCTGAGGCTGGCACAGACCTCTGGAGACCATCAAGTCCAACCCCCTGCTTGAGCAGGGTCAGCTACAACAGGTTGCCCTGGACCGCATCCTGTCAGGGCTTGAACATCTCCACAGATGGATCTTTAACACCTCAGTATCTCCACAGACACCGGGGAAGGCTGCTGGGCTGCCTAGCAAGCACGCCTTCAACTTCCAGGGCATCCAACTGGCCTGTAGTGGGTCCCTCAGTCAGGAGAAATCAGTAAAATCTTGCAGAGGAAAACACCTGAGGCTGCTTTGACCTTGCTAGGGGAAATTTATTTTTAGGTGATGTTTACAAGAACTGTGCAAAACCTGAAAAATACAGAAGAGGTAAAGAGTGAAGGTGTAACACAAAACTCCTGCAGGAGAGGGAAAAAAATACACTCCTCCTTTACCCACTGCAGATCTTCCCCTCCCACAGAGCTGGGCCCACAGCTCAGGAAGGATTCTCCTGGCTTGTTCTGGTTTCCCCAAGCAAATCCCAGAGCAAGCCCCTGGCACAGGCCCAGGCCACTGCTTTAGCCATGGAAATGTCTCCAAAGCTGTACGTTATCGGTACTGTTTGCCTCACCCTTTAGTGTTTGACCTGCTGGGACAGCCCTTCACCCGAGGGCTCCGTGGGCACGCTGACCACCCCAGTGGTGCAAAGAGGGAAGGGGCCTGGGGGCTGCAGGTACGTCTCGGCAGGAGGGCCAGGTCCCTCCAGAAGCAGCTTCTAAACGCCAGGAGCAGAGCACGGGAGCTCTCCTCACCACGCTCCCCAGCAGCGACACAGCACTTTGTGCTCCTCCCCGTGCTGCTGGCAGGGCTGGGGGCAGACAGGCACGCTCGGGACCCTCGCAGTGTGGCAGCCAGCAACTGCAAAAGCAGCAATGCCAGAGTGCTTTTGGAGCTGTGGCGGCCCCGTGGCTTTGCCCCTTCTGCACTCTAGGAAGAGGGGGAGCAGGGGAGGTCAGGGCAGGCAGTCAATGCTAACTATTCCAAATGGTCCTCTCAACTGAGCTTGGAGCAAGAAAGTCGGGAGATCCCAGCAGTGGAAACCTGCTACATCCTTGCTGAGCAGCACGGCCCAGGAAAAGGGAGGGCTGGCTCTGCCTGGCTGTGGAGACCTCTCCAGGAGGAGAGCTACCCAGCCCTCCCTGCCCACCACGCCAGGCAGGGCAGGGGAGAGGCCACATGCCAAGGGCCAGAGCACGCAGCAGGCAGCTGGGTCCCCAGCACTGGAACTGCACGTACAGCCTGAGCTCCAGTCCAGGGAACGGCAGGCAACTACAGGCATTGTTTCCTCTCCCCATCACCCTCCTTTCCTCTCCATCCCTTTCAGCTTTTCCTGTCGTCCATCGCCTCTGCAGTACAGGTGGCACATCAGCCACAGAGGCCAGGGGAAAGTCTGTCTACCCACTCACCGTACCTCCCCTTTCCTCCCAACTCCCCGGAGGCCATCCACAACCGGGAAGAGGGAAGGGGCAGCCGAGGCTCCGGAGCGTCACATGCAAGCTGGAAGCTGCCGGGGGGCAGGAGGCTCACGGCAAGCAGGTGGCCACCTGGTAGGTGCCCTCGGCTGTGTGCTGGACGCTGTGCTCCTGCAGCAGGCCCAGGTCCAAGAACCGCTCCCCACACCACATGCACTTGTACTGCTGCTCCCGGGCGTGCACGCCGTGGTGCTTGTTGAGGTGCTCGCGCTGCTTGAAGGCTTTCTCACAGGAGGGGCACTTGTAGGGCTTCTCACCCGTGTGGACGCGCCGGTGGCGCTGCAGGTCCGAGGCGTACTTGAACCGCTTTTCACAGTCGGGGCACTTGAGGGGCTTCTCGCGGGCCGGGTCGCAGCGGTGCTGCACGAATTCGGAGGAGGAGAAGAAGCGTCTCTCGCAGAGCGTGCACTTGAGCGGCTTCTCGGCGCAGTGGGCCAGCTGGTGCTTCTGCAGGGCCGAGGCCCGCTTGTAGGACTTGTTGCACACCGCGCACTTGAAGGGCCGCTCGGCGTTCTGCACGCACTTGTGGCGCAGCAGCTCCGAGGACTGGTTGAAGCCCTTCTGGCAGACGTTGCACTTGAAGAGGTTCTCTATGCCGTGCACGTGCTGGTGGTAGACCAGGTGCGAGGGCTGCACGAACCCCTTCTCGCACAGGTTGCACTTGAAGGGCTCCTCGGCCTTGTGCGTGCGGCGGTGGCGCATGAGCGCGTACTGCTGCTTGAAGCTCATCTGGCAGAGGTCGCACTTGAAGGGGCGCTCCTCGCTGTGCGTGCGCTCGTGCTGCCGCAGGTCGGAGGGGCGCTTGAAGGCCTTCTGGCACTCTCCGCAGCGGAAGGGCCGCTCGCCGCTGGGCGTGCAGGGGTGCTGCAGCAGCTCCGACGACTCCTTGAAGTGCAGCTCGCAGATGTTGCACTTGAAGAGGTGCTCCCCGGAGTGCGCGTACATGTGGCGCACCAGGTGGGAGCGGTGCTTGAAGGTCTTCTCGCAGACGGTGCACTTGTAGGGGCGCTCCGAGCTGTGCGTCCGCTTGTGGTGCACCAGGTGGGACGACTGGCTGAAGCTCTTGTCGCACAGCGTGCACTTGTATGGCTTCTCCCCCGTGTGGATGCGCTCGTGCCGAGACAGCTCCGAGAGGTGCTTGAAGGTTTTCTGGCAGATGGAGCAGCTGTAGGGCTTCTCCGAGGGGTCCAGAGGCTGCGAATGCTCCGCCTCGGGAGGCTTGTAGGTCTTCTCACAGATGGAGCACTTCATGGCGTTGCCGTTGTGGACGTTGTGGTGCTGCGCCAGCGAGGTCAGGAGGGAGAAACCCATTTTGCAGACACCGCAGACAAAGGGCTTCTGCTCCACCTGGATGCACTGGTGTTCAAGGAGGTCGGTGGCCTGGTGGAAGACCTTCAGGCACTGGGTACACTGGAAAGAGCGGTCATGGCCCGGCAAGCACTGATGCTCATGGGGGTTGGAAAGGTGAGCGAGGTCGTGGCCGCACACCCCACATTTGGGGGATGGCTCTCCAGCCTGGACGGGGGCGTGCTGGTGGTGCTGCAGCCCGGGGTCTGGCTGGAGGAGGATGCCGTAGACAGCGCAGCCCAGGGGGTTGTCGGCAGCGCCGGGCGGGATGGAGTGCTCCGGGAGGGCGGCTGCTCCAGCGTGGTGCTGCTGTGGCGGTGGCTGCTGCGGCGGTGGCTGCTGCTGTGGCTGCTGCCAGCTTTCTGACATGCTTGGGGGAAAAAAACGGGATTTTAGTAGTGACAGCTTCAGCTTCTTGGTTGAAAGAGTTCAAGTGAAATCAAAAACTGAAAGTATTCGAGATCCTGATTCCCCCTAGCCGATCCCCTGAAGCTGAGGACACAAAATCCAGCCCACAGCCAGGATCTTGGGAACCAAAGGGGCGACTGAGACTCCACAGCCTCCTCCTTGGATCAGCACAAGTTCTTTGTGGACTGTTTTGGTTTGGCTTTTTCTTTTTTGGACAAAAGAACAGGAGTCAGAAGCAAGTGCCTTGAAGACAACAGGAGGCCCTTCTCCGTGCTGGCTGCGATGTGCTCACATTCGGGAAGGGCAAGGGAAGCAGCCCGGGGAGCAGCTCTCTCTGCAAGAAAGAAGACAGCTCATGTCAGGTCTCAGAGGAAAGACAAGCAGCATTTCCATCAACCTGCCCCCACGGCTCACTCTGAAAGCTCTCCCGTGTCCCTGCAAAGCTACTGGGAAGCCAGTGGAGGGGAATTAACCAGAGTCCCCCTTGTTGTTGTGCAAAGGGCACGGGATAAGGCATGCTCTGCCCAGCACACATTTGAGCAGAGTGCTCTCATGAGAGGCAGTACAGCTGCCCAGCTCCCAGTCAGCCCAACCCAGCATATTGTCAGTTGCTGGATCTCCCAGTCCCACCGGGAGCACCAGCTGAGACCATCAGTCCCTCTGCACCAGCTGAGGTATGCCAAATGCTGTTCAATTAAGAAGCTACTGGGTTACATTTTGCAGATATTAAGGCAATATCCTTAACCAGGATCCACCTGACCCCACCCCAGCTGAAACACCCCTACGAAGTAGTTCTGCTTCTCCCGTAGCTCAGGCATTGGGTGCATTTCCCAAGGGATATACAGAAGACATTCCCCCTTTACAGGTTGCACTTGCAGACTAGGAATAGCCAGAGAGCTCAGGGGAAGGTTTTCCCTCAACATTATTCACTCCACAAACAAAACACAGAACCCACAGGTAATGCACACAGCGCTCTGTGAAGACAAAAGAAGTGTTAAAAGGAATGGTGCAGCTGAACCTCCTACCAAACCACGAAATAAAAGTGCCCTGGGCTCAAACAACCTGCACCAGAGGTGTTGCTTGGCCTTATTATAGAGCATCATAGGGGTTTTGCTCTCTGAAAAGTTCCAGTTTCTCTAGACGTGTCCAGTAAAACCTGATACCAACTTAGAGAAGAGTAAAAGCCGCCAGTGAGAGGCAGATAGCAGCAGTGTCGACACTCCTTGAGGGAGAGGAAGAGTCCAGGCCTTGGTGAGCTGCAGCAGCCAGCACTCCTGGGCCACCAAGCCCCTAACCCTGCAAAAGCAAACGTGTTCCTGCATCAAACCACTTGCCCTTGCTCAGAGTTAGGGAAACTTTGGTCTTCCAGGTTTGTTGTATTTAAAAACTAAGTGATAAGGAGCATCAGAGAAACACACTGCCCAGCGTTTCCACCTCTGCTAGCACCTAGCTGCATCGTGGCTCAGTTTGGGCAGCAGCAAGCCACACTTCTGCCTACAGGGACACTGCCTTACTTTGTCCGCCAGCACAATTTTGGGCAGAAACGTCCAGAGGCCCCAGAGCAGCCCTGCCAGCATGCAGGACCTCCTCCTTCTCCTGTGCAGCTCACCTTGACACGGAGCGAGGGCTGGCAGCCACGGCACCCAGCACCCGGGCTCGACAGGACACAGCCCAGCACCCGCCTGCCCCGCGGGCAGCACCAACCGTGCCAGGAGCGACCCAACAGCAACAACATCCCCCACCCTTCGGTCTAACGGGCAGGGGAAGCTCAGGAAGAGTAAGAGATACCAACCTTGGCTTACCGAGGGCTCTGCGCGGGTACCCAAGCCAGCTCCGAGACTAACTCATCCCTCCGTGGGAGGTGGGAAGCGACAACCATTCAAGGAGAGCAGCCGGGAAAGCCGAGGTACTTTCAAACTGGAGCAGTGGCCCGCGGCAGGGCCCGCTACGGCATGGCCGGCCCGGCTCTGCCCGCCCGGGCTCCCGTTATCCGGGCCTGCCGCCGCCGGGCCCGGGGCGCCTCA
>VXBW01006173.1:541128-585962 GCA_013400375.1 Thinocorus orbignyianus | reverse complement strand
CTGCTGCCGCCCGGCCCGGCCCTGCTGCAGCGGGAGAAAAGATGGTCGGGGTGGTTTTCTCCATTTAGGACATTACATCGGTTATTTAAAAAAGAAAAAACAAAAACCTGGAAAAAATAAGGGGAAGAAGTAGGGAAAAGAATTGGGAAAAGGGGAAAAAAATTGGAAAATCGAAAGAGAAGAAAGTAAAAACTAGAAAATGAAAATTAAAAGGGATGAATAAAGAAGGAAAATGCAACAATCAAAAGTAATAATAAGAATAAAAAGTAAATAGAGGAGAGGAGGCGGATGCTGGTGCAGGAAGGAAGAGCCCCGGCACGCCCCGGCGCTCCCCTGCCCCCCGCCCGCTGCCCTGCAGGACAGAAAACCCTTTGTGGGTGGGGGCCAGAGCGGGGTCCCGGCTGCTGGTGGGGCTGGGCCTGGCCCCACGGCCCTCTGAGCTCCTGGGGAGCCCCTCTGCGGGAGGGCAGCCTGGGGACAGGCAGCCAGAGGGCGGGCTGGCCCCCTGCCACCCGCCTTGTCCCCAGGGATGGGGGTGGGCGATGGCCCCCCTGTGTCTGAGGGTCACCCCCGCTCTGTGGGGCTCTGATGGCCCCCCTGTGTCTGAGGGTCACCCCCGCTCTGTGGGGCTCTGTTCCCACTTGCCCTGCCTGCCTGGGTGCGGCATTTGCCCCTGGCAGCTGGCAGGGGTGCCCCCCGGGGAGGGCTGGGGTGGTGGGCTGGGTCCCGCAGCCGTCTCCCCGTGGGAGACCCGGGTCCTGCAGCCATCTCCCCGTGGGAGACCCGGGTCCCTTTCCCCGTGGCTGCTGCCTGACGCTGTGCTCTCCCCGGCGCAGGCATGGCTGCGGCTCTACGGCTACCTGCCCCAGCCCAGCCCGCAGATGTCCACCATGCACTCAGCTCAGACTTTCTCCTCTGCCCTGGCTGAGATGCAGAAGTTCTACGGCATCCCTGTCACCGGCGTCCTGGACGAGGAGACCAAGGCGTGAGTTTCTCCGAGTCCTCTCACTCTGGCAGAACACAGCTCCAGCTTCTGGGCTTTGCCTGCCAGCCTGGGAGCCCTGCCTGCAGCTGGCAATGCATGCGCTGCCCCCCGTGGGAGCTGCCTCCCCCTCCCGGGGACTGCACCCCTGCAGCCAGGGCAGCTCCCTGGCGCTCTGCAACTGCTGCAGCCCCTCGGGGGTCTGGGCTGTGGTAGCTGAGCCCTGGCTCTGTGCCCTCCTGGCAGGTGGATGAAGCGTCCCCGCTGCGGGGTCCCGGACCAGTTTGGGGCGCGGATGAAGTCCAACATGCGCCGGAAGCGGTACGCACTGATGGGACGGCGCTGGAGCCAGAGCCATCTCACCTTCAGGTACCCACCACCTCCAGGGCTTCCCACCCCCACAGCCCGGGGAGAGCCAAGCCCCCTGTGGGGAGCGAGCACTGTCCCAGGCCGTCCCCAGCCAGCTCTGTATTCCCAGCATCCAAAACTACACGGAGAAACTGGGTCGGTACCACTCGTACGAGGCTGTCCGGCGAGCTTTCCGCGTGTGGGAGGAGGCCACGCCGCTGGCTTTCCGGGAGGTGCCCTACGAGGACATCCGGCAGAAGCGGAAGAAGGAGGCCGACATCATGGTGCTCTTCGCCTCCGGCTTCCACGGAGACAGCTCCCCCTTCGACGGGGCCGGGGGGTTTCTGGCTCATGCCTATTTTCCTGGCCCTGGCATGGGGGGAGACACACATTTCGACTCGGATGAGCCCTGGACACTGGAGAACGCGGACGTGTCTGGTGAGTTGGGGGCCAGGGAGGTGGTGAAGGCAAGCAGAGGATGGGCCGCTGGGTTCAAGGGCAGGGGGACGCGCTGGCGTGGGCAGAGGTGGCAGGGCCAGCAGCTCTGGCACAGGTGCTGCAGGCAGCTCCCACTGCCCCCTCAGGGGCAGGGACCCCCCCCACGCACCAGGCCCTCGCCCTGCCTCGCTGATGTTGCCTCTCTCCACAGGGAACAACCTTTTCTTGGTGGCTGTGCACGAGCTGGGGCACTCGCTGGGCCTGGAGCACTCCAGTAACCCCAGCGCTATCATGGCTCCCTTCTACCAGTGGATGGACACCGAGAACTTCCAGCTGCCCGAGGATGACCTGAAGGGCATCCAGCAGCTGTACGGTGAGGAGCCGGGCCGGGGGTCGACCCAGAGGTGTGACAGTGGGCGGGTGCGTGTGGAAACTGAGGCGTGGGTGCTGCTGGTCTGCATCACCCCGTCCCTTCTCACCTCACCCATCCAGGTACCACAGACAGGCACCCGCAGCCCACCAAGCCTTTGCCCACTGTGACACCTCGGAGACCAGGCAGGCCAGACCAGAGACCCCCTAAACCAGCCCCCCCGGGGAAACCAGAGCAACCCCCCAGACCTGGCAGCCCAGACAGACCTGACCAGTATGGCCCTGACATCTGTGATGGGAACTTTGACACGGTGGCCGTGCTGCGTGGGGAGATGTTTGTGTTCAAGGTACCTGCCGGGACCCCCTCCCGCCCCTTCCCTGGGAAGGTGGTGGGTCCCTGGGTGGGAGGACCCCCTGGCAAGACACCTGGTACTGAGGCTGTGTCCCTGTGTCCCCCCCATCCTCTGCCAACCCCCTGTTTCCCCCCAGGGCCGCTGGTTCTGGAGGGTCCGGCACAACCGGGTGCTGGACAACTACCCCATGCCCATCGGGCACTTCTGGCGGGGCCTGCCCGGGGACATCGACGCTGCCTACGAGAGGCACGACGGGAGGTTCGTCTTCTTTAAAGGTGAGCAGCGCAGCTGGGTGGGAGGGCCAGGGTGGAGGGGGACCCCAGTGTGCCCCCCAGGCTGCTGGGAGCTGGGTGGCTTCACCTAATCCCGGTTCCCCTCCCCAGCCGGAGCTGCTGCCTGATTCCAGAGGGACAAGGTGGCCGCAGGGCATCACACCCCAGTCCCTACCCACGTGTGTCCCTGCCACAGCCCCTGGGCACGGCTGCCTCACCCCTTTTGTGTCCCCCTCCAGGTGACCGGTACTGGCTCTTCCGAGAAGCCAACCTGGAGCCTGGGTACCCCCAGCCCCTGGTCACCTACGGGCAGGGCATCCCCTACGACAGCATTGACACGGCCGTCTGGTGGGAACCCACAGGACACACCTTTTTCTTCCGTGGGGACAGGTAAGTGGCTCTGGCGTCCTCCTCCCTGCTCTGCCACCTCCTAGTCCGTGGCAGGGGTGGCCTTGGCGGGCAGCAGGGACCCCCACGCCCTTCACCTCCTCACCCCTTCCCTCCCCCAGATACTGGCGCTTTAACGAAGACACGCGCTCGGTGGACCCCGGGTACCCGAAGCCTATCTCCGTCTGGGCGGGCATCCCTCCCTCCCCCAAGGGCGCCTTCCTCAGCCCAGATGCCTGTAAGTAGAGAAGGAGAAGAGGGCTGGGCAGAGGGGGGGGACTGGAGGGGATGGGGTCACCCTGCTGGTGGTCTGGCCACGTGGTGTGGAGGCCAAGAGGGTGCTCAGGGAGTGAATCACTTTCTGAAGGATTCCGCTGGTCCCAGCGCAAGCGCTGCTGTCCTGGGCACCTGCAGGATTCCCAACCTGTGGGGTGCCCTGTGCCTGCCCACTTACCCTCTTCTTCTTGCCTCTATCTTCTTTCCCACCTCAGCTTCCACCTACTTCTACAGAGGCACAAAGTACTGGAAATTTGACAATGAGCGGCTCAAGACGGAGCCAGGTTATCCCAAATCCATCCTACGGGACTTCATGGGCTGCCACACGGAGCTGGTGCCAGACCCTCATCCCCACTGGCCCGATGGGGACAGACCCCCCTTCAACCCTGACGGGGGCGGGCGGGCCGACGGCGAGGAGGAGGAAGAGGAGGAGGAAGAGCAGGATTACGGGGAGGGAGGCCAGCAGCCGGGCAGGGACGTGGACGTGGTGGTGCAGATCGATGAGTACACGCGCACCATGAGTGTGGTCATGGTGCTGGTGCTGCTGGTGCTGCTGCTCTGCATCCTCGGCCTCATCTACGTCATCGTGCAGATGCAGAGGAAGGGTACGCCCCGGGTGCTCCTCTACTGCAAGCGCTCCCTGCAGGAGTGGGTCTGACTCTGCCCCCTCCCCGACTCGCCCCCGCCACCATGGTGCTAACGATGGACTTGACCTCCCCCTCCCCTGCCCTTCCCCACTGCCTCGGCCCCTCTCGCCCCGTTGTTGCTTGATGGCTCCAGCCTCGGAAAAGAGGGGATGCCCCCAGCCCTGCCTCCCCCTGCCCCCCGAGCAGCTGGGCTGGGACCAGGCGTGGTTTCAGGGAGGCTGGAGTGTCCTCCTTCCCTGGCTGTGCCCCTCAGGTTGCCATCCATCGGGTCACACCTGCCTCTGCCACAGGGTTCCAGCAGGGCTCCCTCCTGCCCCCGGGCACGGGGCCGTGAGCGGGTCGGGGGCTGCTCACAAGTGCTGTGAGCTGGCAGGTCTCAGCTGCCAGCACCTGCAATGATGGGAGGGAGGGCTGAGTTCTCACACACACACACACCCTCACACCCACCCACACCCACACACCCACCCCTGTGGGCATTGCTGCCTCTGTTGTGGGGAAGAGCCCCGGGGAGGGCACAGCCACCTTGTATGTGTATTAAACAGGCCGGGTGCATGGAGAGCCGCCGTGCCATCCTTGTCCTTCTGCTGCGGGGCTGGGGCCAGAGACTTGCCCGCTGCCACGCAGGAGGGTTTGGCAGATGCTGTGATGATGGAGCATCACCCGGGGGTGCTGCCCTGCTGCTGGGCACCGTGCTGGGCCATGCAGAGAAGGGGCCGCTACGGCCAGCGCTGTCCTTGGGGCTCCCGTGTTTTGGGGGAGACAGTGAAAGCATCCCCCCACGGCGGGCACAGAGCTGCCTTTCAGCAGCTCGCACGGCAGCAGCGACAGCCTGGGCTGGAACACAGGCAGCCTTGTTTTCCCTGCCTGGCACCGTGCTCCAGCCCCAGGCAGCCACCTCCTGCTCGGGGCAGCGGGGGGACGCGGCCAGGACCCTCCTGCAGCCGGCTCAGCGGGTGCTTCACCCCCTTGTCCCCACGCAGTCCTCATGTTTCTGGGGAGAAAAGAGGGTGGCTGCACCCTGTCTCGCTGCTGCAGAGAGTGGGGAAATAATGGAATCAGAAAGATGAGAGCCAAAGAGGGTGGCTTCATCCAGAGAAAAATGTTGCTCAGCCTTTGATGGGAAGAAAAGCTCATCCACAGCAGGCAGCGTGTGGCAGGGATGGAGCCAGCAGAGGCAGGGGAGCCGCTGGGGATGCTCACCGGGGGGGTGGCTGATCCCTGGTGCAGTTAATGCACTGGTGGGGGCGGGGAGGGCAGGCAGTGCCAGGCGGTGGGTGTGTGGGTCTGCCCCTGTGGAGTCGGGGGGCTCTCCCTGTGGGGCTGGACCCCAGCCAGCATCCCGTTCTCTCCTGAGCCTTCCTCTGGGGGCACTCAGCCCCCACCCCAATAGCTCCCAGTGCCTCCGCAGGGCTCTCCCCATGCAGCCGGTGGCTCTGGCACAGGGCTTGGCATCGGGAGCCTCAGCCTCCCCCTGCCCTGCTCCCCTGGGCTCCAGCTGCCCCCTGCCCCCATCCCCGTGCTGGCAGGAGCGCAGCCCCCCCGGCACGGGTGTGATGAAGGCTTTGTGCTCCCCGCTCCTACCCCATCCATCCCCTTCCCTGGGACCCAGAGCTGCTGGCTCAGTGCCTCAGACTCGGCTGCAGCCGCTTCCTGGCGCTAAATTACCCCGAGCCACCCCACCGCTCATCAGCCACTAATTGCTTTCGAAGGGAAGCCCCGCTGCTGGCTCTGGCCCCACTTTCCTGCGGCTGCTGGTTCTGGTGGGGAGGTGACCCTGTGGCCCGGGCAACCCATCCCTATCCTGGCCTCCATCCCTGCCCGCACTGGGCAGTGATTCCCTGGGAAACTTGCTTGGCTCAGGCTCAGCACATCAATGCAGCCCATCAAGAAGCCAAAATCGGGGACAGAAAAACCTTGAAGAATTGAGAGGGTGGAATAAAGGTCTCTAAGTAGCTCTGGGCTGTTGTGTTCCATCAGCCAGGCTGTGCTAGGTCAGATTCCTTGGCTTTTGCGTCCTTTCAGTTTGGTTTTTACCATTTTGCCCAGATTTGCACTGTGTGGGTCCTCCCCAGGGCTATGGGAGGATCTGCAGAAGGAGATCCCTGCTGTGGGCAGCCTGGCACCCCAGCCTGGCACCCCAGCCTGGACCCAAGCAGCCCCAGGAGGTACCAAACAGCACGAATCCGGCCACAGGTGAGGCAGGAGGAGGGTGTGCCTGAGGTCTGCTGGTCCCTGCCCCCACGCAGGCAGCTCCAGATGCGTTTCCAACAACAGATTTATTTCCCACGGCAGCTGCTTCCCTGCCTTCCGGGGAGTGCCGAGGGTTCAGCAGGATGCAGGGCTGGGGACTGGGAAGTCTGGTACCCAGAGAGATCCCAGGATCCCAGGGAGAGACAGCCGAGCTGGCCAAGAGCGCCCAGAGCCTCTCCTCATGGCATACCCTTCCTGGGGCAGCCCCTCGGCAGGGCAGGGGGCTCCTTGCTGCTTTGGGCTGGGATGGGGCTGGGAGCAGTTCCCCGCAGGGCAATTGGCGGTGCTGGGAGCAGGGGCACAGGCTGCCTGAGCCCAGTGTGCTGGGACACTGCTCCCACCCCTCACCCTTCTCCCCAGCTAATTGAGCAGAGCCGGAGCCAGGAGCCGAGGGCCATCTGGAAACACTCACGGCGAGCAGTGAGGACCCTGCCGGAGACACAGCTCAGCATTTCCCCAAGGACAGGGCTCCGTGCCAGAGGCTCCCGCCCTGCCCACAGTGGGGTCAGCTCGCCCACAGCCACCGTGGAACCCTCCGAGGGCAGGGGTGCACCTGCTGCAAGGCTTCTGGTGGCTCAGGGGAGCGGGAGTCCTGCTCAGCCTGGCCCTGGTAGCCCTGCCAGGATCCACCGCCACCGAGCAGCTTCCAGGCTCCCAAAAATAGACCGGAGAAGCACAGCCTGGAAAAGACCCCAGGAGCTGGGTGACCTCCAGGCCCTCTGGGGTTCCAGAGGCTGCCAAAGCCTGGGTGATGGTGCTGACCAGGGCTGGCAGGGGCTCTCTGCCTGCTTGGCACCATCACAGGAGAAGCTGCACTTCCTCTTGCCTCCTCCTCCTCCTCTACGAGCCAGGGTGTGATATCCCACGCTCCGCTGAGGAGAGGACCCGGAAGGCAGAGAGCAAGGCGGGCTTGGGACAGAGGGGCTGGGATACACCGAGCAGCAACTGGCTGTGCTCAAGGGCAGGGGAAACGACGCTGGGGACAGAGGGAAGAGCCGTGGAGCCCTGCGAGGGTGGAACCTGCTGCCTGTGCCTGCTGCAGGCAGGGCTGGGCTCCGGGTGCTGCCCAGACAGGTGTTGGTGCCAGCACAGCCCCAGGGTGGGTGTGATGCAGGGAGCACGCTGTGCACTGCTCAGGCCTGTCACCTCTCCAGGTCACAGCCACAGCCCTCCAACAGCGCCAGAGCCTTCGTCTCATGGGGAGAAAAGCAATTCCTGAGGCCCCAGGGGCAACACAGACGGTGATGGTGGAGCAGGCGGTCTGCAGCTGTGCTTCAGCACAACTTTCCACCCCTCATCTCACCTCCACAGCTTCCCCCACCACATCCCAGGACAGCTCTCAGGGCGCACACCTGCTCCCTCAGCCAAATAAAGTCTGGCTTGCGTGGTCCCACTTCGCAGCCTGCCAGGGGAAGCTCTCAGCCCTCCCTCACAGGTGCCAACAGGGCAGGAGGCTCAGCTCTCCCTGCCTGCAGAGGTGGCCAAAGTCCCCAGTGCCATCACTCCCTTCCCTGGGTGGTGACCAGTGACAAAACTCAAAATAAACACCTCCCTGGCCTCCAGCACCACCCACCCCGCTCCACAGAGCAGCTGCAGGGGATGAGCATTGCCCTGGAGGTGTAATTGCTCCACGAAGACTACAACATGTGGCCCAAGACATCCAGGGAGAGGCAGAACAGGAGGCAAAGGGCACGGAACAATGTTTGGCCCAGACTGGTTTTTGATTCCTGTGTGAGCTCCTTGCTCAGTGCTCCGTGTCAGCCTCTACTGAACAGGAAGAAGACAAAGAGTAAATGGAAGGCCACAGGCAGGGACAGACGCCTGCAGCAGTGTCCTGCTGGGCTGGGCTCTCACCCAGACTGCTTCTGCCCCAGCGGCAGGGCACAGGGACAGAAAACTTTCCAGGGAAACCCTGTTGTCTGCTTCCCTTGCCCCAGCAGAGCCCCCAGGGCCCAGGGATGTCCCAGCCTTGGCTTGTGCTGCAGTAACTGCCAGCTGCTCCAGCCCGGTCTGAGGTGTTCACGGGTGGGGAAGGTTGCTCTCCTGACTCTTGCTCCAAGGTGCTGCAGCCCTCCTTCAGCAGCTGAGCTTTCACAAAGCAGTGCTAGGTTTGATGTATGAAGAGCAGGCTCCCAGCACCTCCACCCAAACCAAGCACCCGAGCACGGGATCATGCCCCAGCCGATGGAAGAAGCTGGAAAGGCAGTGGAGTGAGGAAAACTCACCTCTGGGAGGGCCCCGCTCCACCCTGGGTTGAACCTAGGGCTCCCTGAAGAGATTCCTTTCTCTCCCACTAGACATGAATCTCAGTAAGGACTGAAGCGGGAAGGAAGGAGCAGGCCAGGCACAGAAGGGTGCCCAAGGAGATATTTAAGGCCTTTTCTCCCCAGGCTGCCCGCACCGAACCAGGACCCTCTGCTCACCACCTGCCTCCAGCTGGGGCTGCCCTGGAGCACCCAGGCAACAGCCACCTTCAGGACAGCTCCCACCTCTGCACCCACACCCTTCCTGCCTTCCTCCACTCTTCCCACACAGGAGACCTGCGTGTCCCAGCCAGGCCAAGAGCCATAACCAAGGCAGTAAGGAGCCGAGCACCACAGCACAGAGTCTGGCTGCTGCACATTCGCTCTAGGGAACAGCTGCTGACAGGATGCCTGTGACACTGTGGCCCAGCTGCCACAAGCATCCTCTTCTCCCCCAGGGAGAGCATCCAAAGTTCTCCCACAGTTAAAAGTCTTGATGGGAGAGGGGGAATAAAGAGGAAGATTTTTTAAGAACACGATCTAAGTCCAGCACTGCCTGGCGCTGAAGGAGAGAGCCGGTGTCTGGTGATCCTGCACTCTGGGCAGCGTGTGCACAGGAAGACGCAATATTTGGGTTTATATTAAAAAATATACAGAGGGTGCAAAGAGATGTAAAGGTTTGTGGCTGGAAGTTTATTCCAGTAAATCTGCTGGCACAGCTCCTAGAGGCCGGGTAGGAATTGGCCCGTCTAACCTGCAGGAGAGGAGCCAGCTCGGGGTGCCCGGGCAGGGCACCTGCTGAGGGAGCCCCTCTCAAGGGCAAGAGGCGGCTGCAGCACGGGCACAGCAGGGCCTGGAAGGCAGCAGCTCCTGCTCAGCACTCACTGACTGACAAAAACACACTCGCGAGGGAAGGCTGGTGGGAAAGGATGCACGCTTCTTCCTGCTGGGAAAGGATGGAATCCCCCAGCGGGTACCCCAGCCCTGGCAAGCTTTGCAGACAGGGACTTCATTAAGGTCGATCCTTGGCACGTGACACAGTGCAATTCCACTTAACAAACCTCAGGGCCAACCGAGCCTGACAGATGTCAAAGCGAGATGGATGGTGCCTTCCCATGTGGGTTTCCTTGGCTCGGCTCCTCAGAGCTATCAGGCTCTTCAGCTGCTACAAAAATGGGAAAGGTCTCCTGCAGAAAGCTCTCAGCAAGTGCACCCCAGCCCCCTGAGGCACCGTGGGGTCAGCACCTCCAGTCAAAGCCCATTAGCCTTAAAGGCACAACAAGGCAGCTGCATTATCCGTGTCTCAAGAGCTGGCTGCGGTGGTAAAGTGGAACCCCCAGAGAGGATCAGCTGCCCATGAGGGTGGACAGACATACCAACCCTTCCAACCAGGTGGAGAGCCAATGGGCAGGATTAAACCCAAAACCTGGGGCAGATGGCACCCAATAGGTCCTCGTCATCCAGGGAGGGATCATCTTTGTTTTATGGGATAATAAGGAGAGTGAAGCCTTCCCAGTTCAGTGCAGAGCCGAGCACCAGGGAAGGCTCAGCACCCACCTTTGGTAGCCACCACTGGAGCAGCTGTGGGGATCTTAGCTCCAGGAAGGAAAGGCATCAGCTGCTCCCAGGCTTCTTCTGTTCCTGGGAGAGAGCTGGGCCTCCCCTCTGCAAGGCTGCCAACAGCACAGGCGGATCGGTTTGAGGCAGCTTCAGCACAGGAAAGGGCTTCCGCTCCCGTTCTGCTGCTGTGCTAACCCTCCCCTTTGATCCCTGGGGAAAGGGACAATTTGGCAGCTGGAAGACTATTGTGTGTCTCTGGCTATAAGTAGCTGCTACAGGCTTAGCTGAGAGGTGGAGCAAGTTGTTGAACTGCACAGCAAACAGCGGTGCCCTAACTGCCAGGTAGGGCCAACTTGTCTCTGCTGGGAAAACGGCTCAGAGTAAGAAGGGAATGAAAAACCCATTTCCATGTACCAAAAGTGAACAGTATGAGATTCTGTCACAGGCAGGGTACCACAGATCTCCTGAACTGGAGACAGATCCTGTCTCCTGTATGGAAACATTCTTCCTCTCTCACATTCACCTCTGCGCTCCAACTTGAAGCACAAGGCTGCCAGTCACAGGCACACTCAGAGGCAAATGTTAAGATCTGGGCTCCTGAAGAAACCCTGAAGTGCTGACATGTGCAAGTTAAAGATCCATCAGAGGAAGAAGCCAGAAGCCAACTTAGAGTCAAATGTTTAATAACTTTCCAAGAGTATTAGGTCCACATTTAGAGCAAATATAAAATAAGAGATGGAAAACAAGGAAAGAAAAAAATACAATTGGTATCTTCAAGAGGGCACACTTAACCCCGTAATTCCTGCTGAATCTTCTCTTTGGAGGCACAGTGGTCACTTGGAGGAACCCCTCTGTGCAAGAGAAGAGCAGGTACCATGCTACTTGCAGTGTGCAGGCTCAGCACTTTAGGAACAGCTAGGAAAACTCCCATTTTGTATGACTCATGCACCAACAACACAGTTTCCAGACCCGTTACATGGTTAATTGTGTCCTGTCCAGAAGAGGGATACCAGATGAATCAAAGTTACCCCAGGCAAGGGGAGCTGGCTCTCAGGAGGCCCTTCTCTTTCACCTGCTTTTGTTTTCCTACTCACCCCAAACATTTCTCACATCTCTTCCCAACGTAGTGTTATTGCTGGACAGAGCAGGGAGAAGAAAGGAAACACTTATTAGACTCAGCAGCACCCACTGCACTGTGAGTGCTCCGAGCATTCCCCAGACATCTCCAGGAGACTGCTACAGCCCAGAAGGCAGGGACAAGTTCCCCAGAGGTGCTACCCAGATGTGCTAACACTGCCTTCTACCTCCCACTAGGGTCAGCACCCAACATCCTCCCTCAGCTCCTTGAGATTTTGCCCAGGAATCTTCTCTGTCAGAAGCAGCACCTGCACTGGGACAGGCTGGCCATTGCAAAGGTGCTTCCTCACAAGCCTCAACTCTGCAGCTGATGTGCCAGGGACTCCTCTCCCATCACCATAAGAGCAGAGCTTGGCATCTCCTCCTGCCAGGCAGCCACAACCTTGCCTATCCCTTTCCCACCTTACAGCACCACTATCTGCACTGGGCAGGAAAGATTGCAGACTGCAGGAAGCCTGGGCTAGGGGAACACAAACAGCATCTCTCCTGTCAGACAGGCGTGGAGCTGCAGCCAACTCTGAAGAGCAAAGCTGCTGTGCTGAGTCATGGGTGAACGCTCCAGTAGATGCCAGGAGGCTGCCAGAGGGCCCAGAGTCCTTCAACCCAAAGAGGAAGGAGGTGGGGAGCAGCTGCACAGCTCACCCTGCTTATGAGAAGGGAAGGACAACTGCCATGTGTTTTGGCAGGAGAGCCACACGGCGAGGCACCCCCAGACTGCTCACCCTGCCAACAGCGAGGGTGCTCCCTGCCCGACAGCCACAGCTGGGAAGAACTCTGGATTGGGAAGGCAGTGGGAGGAGGAAAGCCAGCAGGGCCCAGGTGCTGCTCCCACCCTCCCTGCCCACAGCCACCTCACCTTGGCCTTGTTCTGGACAGGCAGGTACAGCTTGAACTCAGCTGGGAGCTCGTCCTCCGAGTAGAGCCGGTCGGAGAAGTACACTCGTCGGATGCGACAGTTGGCATGGATCTGAGAGCCAAAACACAGTCAGTCCATCTGCCATATGCTTTTCCCACATCCAGTTTCACTACCATGCAGCAGCCTGGATTTCTTGTCTCAGCAGCTGGAGGAAAGACCTCACTACCTCTCTCCAAATCCGACAGGACATCAGACAGAAACCATTGGCCCGTGCCCTCTGCTTCGCATTAGATGCCCTCTCCAGCTGGCTCAGGAGAGTTGGCCACGCTCTGGCATCTCTGCAAACTGAGACCTGCCTTACTCACTCCGGGTTATTTGCTATGAACCCACCTGGGCTTTTTCCACCGACACCAGCACTTGCTAGAACACTCTCAGTCTCAGCTGGCTGCATTTTTAACACCCCCTCCTCCCCGAGGTCAGGAATGAGGCTGCCCGGCCTCCGCTATCAGCTGGCACTGAGGGGGGCACGTGAGAAGGGGGACACGTCCCGGTTGTCTGCTCATCTCAGGGCAGCCCTACAAGAAACTGCAGCAGTTCCATCATGCTAAGGCACAGGCATTCCTCAGAATAACACATGCCACAGGACACAGCAAACATCAGTCCCTGGCAAAGGGAACAAGTGACACATCCTCAGCAGGGACAAGCTGAATCATGGCATTGTCAGAGTTGGAAGGGACCTCCAGAGATCATCCAGTCCAACTCCCCTCCTACGGCAGGATTGCCCAGAGCACAGCACTCAGGGCTGCATCCAGGCAGGTCTTGAAAATCTCCAGAGAAGGGAACTCCACCACCTCCCCGGGCAGCCTGTTCCAGTCACCCTCACTGTAAAGAAGTTCTTTCTCATATTTAATGGAACTTCTATGTTCCAGCTTCCGCCTGTTGCTCCTCGTCCTGTCACTGGGAACCACTGAGAAGGGTCAGGCTCCATCCTCCTTCAACCCACCCTTCAGATACTTGTGAGCATTAATAAGGTCTCCTCTCAGCCTTCTCTTCTCCAGGCTCAAGAGTCCCAGCTCCCTCAGCCTTTCCTCATAATGGAGGTGCTCCAACCCCTCAATCATCTTTGTTGCCCTGTGCTGCCTCAGCTCTGCTCCAGGGGCTCAGTGAGGGCAGGGCCATTCCACCCACACCAGGAACCAAGCCTGCCCAGGGCTGTGGATGCACCGTAACACCCTGGGTCTGTACCAGCCAGGCTCCCGCTCAGCCTGTCCCTGGCACACTGGGCAGAAGGCAGCACACAGCTGATTTCCAGCAGACCATCCCCCTGCAGGATGCATGGCATGTCACAGGGAGCTTTAGGGGGACTGCAACTCTCAGCCTAACTGACAGCCAGCAAGAGGAACAAGATGGAAGTGAGCTCCTTCAGCCCAGTCTAGCCTGGTGATGTGAGGCAGCACCAAGACCTCTGTTGCCTGGGTTGCCCCCTTTCTCCCCTCCTGCCGTGCTCTGCACAGAGCAGGACTGGCAGAAGAACCAGTCAGGGCAAACCCCACGTTCCCAACATACAGCAAGGCTGTGCCAGCCAGCAGGAATTGTACCAGCCACGGTGCCTATGGGCAGGACATGCCTGCTTCTCACCTGAACTCGGAGGGTCTCGATGTAATTCGTCCCGTAAGCCCGGCGTGTGAAGTCCGACAGGTTGAACTGGATTTGGTTCCAGCCATCATCCAGCCTCATGGGCATGGTGCAGATGAAGGGCTTCACCCGAGTCGTGCTCTGGTAGTTGCTTGCCCGAAAACGCCGGCGCACGTTCTTATCATCCAGCACCTGGGGCAAGGCAGGAAGGCACTGAGCCTGGCGTCAGGGGTGCCCAGCCCACCCAGCCAGGTCAGGCTCTGCCCACCTGAGACAAGGCTCTCCTGCTCCCACCCCTCCACTTCACAGCAGATGTATTTTAACACAGGAAACAGACCCGTTCTCAGGAATAGCAACAGTGTGCTTGGGAGCTGATGGATGTTCCCACAGCAGAAGACCTGACACATCCACATGACCAAAAAGCCAAAATCACTGCCTGAGACAAATCCCAACATGAGACTGTGGGGTCCCTGGCACCTTCCTCACTGGCTCCCCACTGCACGATGCTCACCTGCACTTCAAATGTGAAGTATTTCTTCAGGTTCTTGATGATCATCACCAGGAACGGTAGTTTGATGCCCAGGGTCTTCTTTGGGTCAGCAGGGCATGTGATGTAGGTGGTACTGAGAGGGACAGAAAAATCACTTCAGGATCTCACCTGGCACAAAGCACACAGCCCGGGTCCCAGGCCCCTCCCTTGACCTAATGCAGTCGTGAAGGACGGGCACAAAAACATAGCTATGATCATAAGTTCTCAGCAACAACCAAGGCTTCCTGTAGCAGGAGGGAGAGTTTCAGAGGGAGCTGCAGGGAGAACAAGGTAAGAGGCCCGGAGAATGCATTTTTAAATCCTGCTTTTCTCACTCAGGACATGAAACACCTTCCTGGACACCTACACCTCCCCAGTTTCAAGGCCACACCAGCATGTTTCTTAATGCAACCTCTTCTTACCCTTGACTGAACAGGTGGAGTTCTCCAGAGCACAGCAGAGGCCCCGTGTGCTCTATATGGCTGGGAAAACAGAGGTCGTGAGCCCTAGAAGCACACGTCATGCCTGGCAAGTTCTGTATCAACACATCTTGGGAACAGCACTGCTGGCTCAGGCTGTCTGCAGGAGAGGAGTCTCCACTGCCCTTATAAGGAGTGTCCTGCTCCCAATCACCCCTGGAGAAGCCTTGGAGACTCAGAACTCATTCATGGAGCTGGCATTTCTCCCCCCAGCTGATGGAGACTAGGCTGCTCAGTGAGGCACCATAAGCAACTCCCCTAATAACTCTCCCTTTGATCTTTCTGCTGCCAGGAGCAGCCGGCACATGGGCAGAGCAGCAGAGCAGGTCCGAGACAATAAAGGATGCAGAAGGCAGAGTGCTGTTCTCAGTAACTGGCAGCACTGACTGGGGATCAAATACAGCTTTTTCCCCTTAAGTGATGGAAGAATAACGGGACTTTATTCTTTTATCCCTTAACCCCAGCGAGGATGATCCAGAGCCCTACAAGCACGTACCTGGAAAGGCCCAGTACAGTGCCACTGAGGGGGAGCGTGTTCTTCAATTCATTGACAAAGAGATTGGAGCAGAGTCTGAAGGAGACATCTGCTGGGCACAGACACCTTTCACGCTGCTCCAGGGCACACCAGGGCCGAAGAGGATGCCTTCTCTTACCTCACATTAGTTCCTTCAATCTCCAGCACCAGTGACTGAATGTCATTGTCAGTGATTCGCTTGATGTGGCCGTTGCGAACCTGGGAGAAGAGTGAGACAGGGAGCACAGAGGTTACTTGAGAGGGAAACGAGAGGTGCCCACAGCTCCGTTGAGAGGGGGAAAAGATCTCAGGAGAACCCATCTACATTCACTTGGCTCTTGCTGTCCTGGACATCACTGTTTCCAAGACTTTGATCACTGCCCCAGAGTGCCAGGACTCCAAACAGGAGTTCACGGCCCAGCAGCTGCACAGCACCAAGTGCAAGACTTCAGGTGATCCAAGTACGCTGCAATGACCAGGAGTGACTGCAGCCTCACATCAGAGGTCCCAATAAACAAACATAAAAGTGTCAGAGCAAGACCAAAAGTGGGATAAAAGGGGTAAAAAACAAGTAATACAGGGAGAAGAAAGGGAGCCACCAGCAGCCACCAGTCACCAAGGGGTCCTAGTCTGCAGTGCAGGGCAGGGCTGACAGCCTCTGGGGAAGGGCAGGACCAGCAGAGCTTGCTCAAAATTCTTCCCCAGGACAGCACATGGAAGTGCAGAGCCATCCCCTGCTCTGCTGAGCGCACAAGGATTTGGCTCCTCAGGTGCAGCCAGCTCCCTCAGAGAGGCCAGGGCCAGACCCAGGAGCCAACAGAAATGTATTGTTCTCCACAAGCCACATGGCTGAAGCCCAGGGTCTGAGGATTTATTTTTATTGTAATGAAGCAGCTTACTTCCCATCACATTTATCTCCATTTAAAAGGCACTTTTGCTAATTTAGTCCTCTGTGTTTCCCCCAGTGCTCCTTCCAGCTTCGTGAATTAATTTCTTTAGCACCTATCACCACTGCTAACGTAAAGGATACATCAAGCTTCTAATGGGATGGTTCCAGCCATAAGCTACAAAATGATTTAAAGGTTTAGCAATTCATCTTCTGAGGGCCCTGCCTTGGTGGGGCTGCACACACTTGCTGGAAGGAAGAAGCAAGTCAGACAAACCCTGTGAGCAGCCCACGAGTCTCTACACCAAGCAGTTTTGAGAAGCCTCAGCCTGGATTCCCAGCTGTTGCTGCTGAGCACGAGAGCACACCTCGCCCTGCCTCCAGCCTGCAGATACTTCCAGAAAATATCAAGCTCAGAGACAGGATCCTTGCAGGATAACCATATCTCTCCTCCGCATCAAATGCAACTCCCACAGACTTATAGGTCTGTTCAGAAGAAACCAACTGCCCAAGATCAAGACGACTTTTTTTTTTTTTTAATAAAATCACCAGGCCCACAAGAGCCCCATGTGCCTCTGAAGCTGTGACTGGCATATGGCAGATTAAATCCTGGAAGCCACAAGGATACAGCATGCAGACTTGACACCGGGAAACAACCCTGCCTAAGCAAGCAACAGCAGTGCACAACAAAGCCTGCCTCCACACCACGGAACACAGCTCTCACCAAGGATGGCTTATGGCTTCATAGAGGGGAACAAGGTTCAGGTTTAGGCTTCTCTGGAGAGGACAGAAAGGGAGAAAACAGCTAAACATGCTTCAAAGCCATTAGCCAGCAACGTTTCTATCCGTAACGAGGTCCCCTTCTTTAGTCTGTGACGGTTTCCTTCCCCCGATTACCAGGCCAATGAAAAGCGGCTGCTCTTCCTCCTCAGCGTCGCCAGAAACAGGATGAGAGCCAGCAGAGAAGCCGAGGAGTGGAGCCCTTCCCTCCTGGTCCTGCCTGGCTCAGGGTAAGTCTCTGGGAGCTGCACTGGTGCCCAGCTGCAGGGACACAGAGGCCAGGTCACACAGGCGCCCTTCCCCAGGAAAGCCAGCCTGTCTGTGTCCCTGCCCCCAGCCTTCCCAACAGGCTGGCATGGACCAAGAGGCAGCCTCCAGCTCCACCAGGCACAGCCAGCCTCAGGGCTCAGAAGGGAAAGTCCTGGGGTGCCCACAGTGACCCCTCAGCAAAAGCTCCCAGTCTGCAGGTGCTTCCCCCTCCCTCACAGAAGGTCAGAGAGAGAATACTCCAGAAAATTGTAGAAATTGAAACAAAACACTCCACATTTCTACTTTGCCAATATTTTCTAGCCATTTTAAGCCTAAGAAGGTGGATTTCTGAAGTTGGAAAAAGGGGCAATAGCCCTCTTAGAAAACAGATGTTCTTCAAATGCCTAGTATCCTCCGAATTGGGATAACTGGGAAGGAAGTCATCTGCTGTCTAAAGACAAACTGGAAATGCTTTCTTTGCAAACCCAAACCTCAAATCCCACAGGGTGTGAAGGGAACAGCAGCTTCACACAGTCTGAACATACACTTTCCTTGAGGCTGCTGCTGCTGCTGGCAGCACTAGTCAAACGGAACAAAGACAGGAGGGAAAAGCAGAAAGGAGTGATCCTCCCCAGGCCCAGCCACCCACCCCCGGCAGACAGGACACCACGGTCCCAGGCTGACCTCTGGAGGCTTGGTCCTGCATCCTTCATGGCTGCCCCATCAGCAGGCAAGGGGCTCGGGCCAGCGAGCTCAAACACAGCCAGCACCAGCCCCCACACTGCCGTAGGCATGGGTACACCCTTAACCCGGGACAGGCCAGGGCTTCTCAGACCCCACGTGGTGTGTCCAGAACAGGCACAAGGCCCTTGTGCCACCTCCTTCCCCCGAGGAGAAGGGGCAAAAGAAAAGGCAAAAGCAGGAGCTGCCTGGCAGTGCTGTGCCGCTGGGTGCAGCAAGTCTGGGGAGGAGCAAGCAGCACGGACTGCTGCACTTGAGCTGCAGGCAGCTGGGATGGCCTGGCCAAGGATGCTGTTCAAGAGAACTAACGAGCCAGAGAAGGGCTGCGAGCGAGGGCCCCACCACAGCATTGGCAGGGACTCGATCCTGGCCACCCTTAACGGGGAAATTTCTCCCTGTGTCCTGGTAGCAGGGCATGAGTTTGACATTCAGACAGGTACTGAGCACTAGCTCACCCTGTGCCCTCCCAACAGCGTCTGAAATTCTAACAATATTCCATGTTAGCATGCCAGCAGAAGGAGTATGGAGAAATCAGCAGGACAATGATAGGTTTGACAAGTTTCATCACACTGCCTCCGTTTGCTGTGCAGAGAATCATCAGCAAGTCCCCTGGAGATTGGTGAGCGTGTCTTCACACATCAGCGTCCTGCACTAACCACGGGGGCAGGACACTGCAGGAATACACAGAATATTGAACAACAAAGTGCTGGAAGGAAAACAGAGAACACATTGCAAAGAGGTCTCCAAAGCAGGCACACAGGGTGCTGGAAGGCAGGAGAAGAGAGCACAGCCCAGCAGGTACCATCTCTCTGCGCATGGGGCTGCCTGTGGGGATGGTGGGACAGTCACCATGCTCTTCCCAAGGTCTGGACATTTCAGCCCTGCCAGAATCCCCTGGGACAGGACGCTGGTAGCCAGGACAGATTTGGTTTGGCAGGGTTTGCTGCCCAGCTGCCCTGAAGGCTTGCATTCCTGCCGAAACCACAACCAACTCAGCTTAGGTTCAAGCACCAGTAACTGATTCTGTCGTAACCTCCGAGAGGGAACCCTGCTGAGTATAACCAGTGTTCTGCAGAACTGCTTTCAGGCAGCAACACGGCCACGGGTGGCTTGTGACAGGGAGGATGCAGCAGGTCTCAGCATCTCCAAACTTCCCAACAGGGGCTCCCTGACGCAGGATACCCAGGAGCAGGCAACAGAGTCACTCCAGCAACAGAGAGGAAAAGCAAACAGACCAAACGTTTGTCAGATCTTTCACACCACAAAAGCCACCACACAACACAGTACCTTCAGCAAGCGCATTTTAAAAACGGGTCACAGATGAGAGCAGACCCCACCCCAGTCACACACAGCAACCGCAGGGAAGCGGCATTTTCCCTGCTCCTCATTTCCCTGTCTGGCACTTTTTGCAGCCTCTTGCCGTTCTACACCTGACACGGGGCCGGCCTGCTCCTCTGCTGGGGCCCAGCAAAGGCAGGAAAGACACTTTTATAACAGCACACTCCCCTCCAAAAACCCCCACAACCCCGGGGAGCTTGCGGTAACCCGCTCCGAGGGCGGCCCCACGGGTGGGTGGGCCGCGGCCCCTCGTCTCGCCAGGCCAGGCCTGCCCCGGGCGGCTGAGGCCAGCGCCGGTCCCTCACCTTCTTGTCCCAGATCTGGAGCGGCTTGCTGCCGATGCTGTACAGGACCGAGAGGAACCCGNGTCCGTCCATCCGTTCATCCATACACCTGTTCATTTCTCCATCCATCCATCCATCTGTTCATCCATACCTCTGTTCATCTATCCGTCTGTCCATCCATCCATCCATCCATCCATCCATCCATCCATCCGCCTGTCTGTCTGTCCATCCACACCTCTGTTTATCTACCCGTCTGTCTTCCAGAGGACAAAACAGTGTCTCCTCCAGCCCCAGCTGTGCCTCCAGGCAGGACAAGGCTTGCTGAGGTGCAGAGGAGAGCAGGGTGTGCCGGGAGGGTTGGTGGGTGCAGGGATGAACTGGCACCCACCACACCCCGGTAGGAGCAGACCCCACACCCCCCGTGCCCCCACGCTGTGCTCGCTCAGCTGCCACGCTCCCCCCAGGGTGAAGCCAGAGCTCAGGATGTGGGGAGATACGGGGCAGGTTGTTCCAGCCTCTCTGGTTACTGCAGCCAGGAAAAGCCACCTACCCGTCACTCGCTGGGAACACCTCTCCTCCTCTCCTTAGGGCTGCCAGGGAAGAATTTCTGACTCGTGTTTTACACAACTGACACCTCCCAAAGGACCATCTTCAGGTTTGGATGCTGTCAACCACCCATAATGACAATCAACACCTGTCACTGAGCAAAATTCCCACACTGAACCATTCTCCCTCACACCTCTTCTGCCTTAGCTCTCCAGAAGCTGGAAATGCCAACACACTGGAGCTGGAAAACAGGCAACTTTCCCATGGAGTAACTTGGGACAGGGCATGACAGACACCCACCCTTCCCAAGGGAGCAGTTCAGTACCTGTTTAAAATCAGCTCAGAAATCGATGTTAAAACCCCAAACCAACTCTGCTGGTACCAGCACGACCTGAAAGCACCCTGTCCCTGAGAGACCTGCACACCTCTGAGGCCTGGCATCCTGCAGCTTGGGCAGACACAGGGCTGGAAACACTTCCCAAAACCTTCAGCAGTATCTGCAGGAGATTTACAGGCCCTGTGGCGTGGCAGGAACACACAGACTGCTCAGACACGGATACCGTGAGCTCACGCAGCAGCTGCATCCCAAGGTGGGAGGAAAGAAGAGCCACCCCCCGGCTCAGCACATCTTCAGAAAGAGCCACCCATCCAGGCTGAGGAGACAAGCACCAGAACGCCCAACTTCCAGCCACGCATCAGGAACCTCTCCTCTGACCAGCCAGCCAGATGGGAACTGCTACCTTGGGCACTGCCCGAGTCCATGTACCATAACACTGTCCCCACAACCTAGCGAGTCCTGCAGCCCTGGGGAAGCGGAGGCCACCTGTCCCAGCACAACTCTCAGGGCTGACAGCAGGGAGAATTGCAACCAAAGACCATGAGATCCCAAGATACTCAGGCAAGAGGGGCTGGAAGAGCCAACCCGGCCTCCCAGAGGCAGTGCCTCTGGCTCTCACTCCCTCTGGCTACCCCATGGATCTGAGACGGCAGACGTTCAGACGTATAGATATTTATTGGTTTCAGTGAATTATACAAATGGATTGACCTGCTATCAATGCCAATAGAACTTTATTGGAATATGGAATGTAAACAGATGTTTCAAATAGAAACATTGCAACCTTATAAAAAATTAACTATTTCAACAATGCCGCAGAAGGGAATTCTGTGTTTAGGTGCTGGTGGGAAAACACTATCTCCAGCTTCTAGGTTTGAGTGTCACCAGAACCACTTGATGAAGTTACACACAGAACAAGTAGAGGAGGCAACTGTGAATCGTGGGGCTGCAAAGCCCCCAAGGGATCTGATGAAAGAACCTGCAAGATGAACCCCCCACCCCCCACAACAGGATCGGCTCCCCGGAACTCAACAAATGGTTAACTTTGTTAAAACACTACGTGGGATCCCAAGACCCGGATCAGTAGCTGCACAGTCCCCTCCCCGCAGACCACGCTGCCGTGTGCCGATCCCTCCCCCTCCCCACGCTCTCCTCTCCAGCCTCCTCTCCCTCCTCCATCCTGCGGTGCTGGCCCTGGCACCAGTTCTGACGGGAGCCACGCCGTGAGGTACGTGCTTGCACACCTACCACAAGAAGTCTTGCAACACCCACTTTCCTGAGCTCAGTGGGAAAGCCTGGAGAGTCCCTTTGCGCTCCTGCCCAAGAGCAGCCCCATCCATCAGTTTCCAAAGCAGGTCTATTGAGTTTCTTCTCAGAACGAGCCTTTGTCAAACGCACCCGGAGGGAGGATCTCCCCTCTCCCCTCTCCCCAGCAGCTCGGATCAGCACCTTCATTTTAATGCTCCAAACCAATCCTGAGATGCTGCTGGGTTTGTGGGTTGTTTTTTGTTGAACCTCTCCCCTCCCCCCAGCTGCCCCCAGCATTCGCAATCCAAACTGGAATCCAAGGGCCAAATTCAAGCCCAGAGTGAGCAGTAGGACTCAGATCTCAAGAGAGTTGCACCTGCTGACCCTCAGCCTGAATTTGGTTCATCCAGTCTACAAGTCAGAAAGGCATGTTTGGAAAGAGGCATGCTAAGGGCTGGCGGTGGAATGACCAGGTTGTTTCCACCAGCGTGGTGGGAAAGGCTGGACTGAGAAGGAAGGGAAGGATCCAGAGATGTGAACCAGAACCAGTTGCCTTGAGCCCTGGGGACATCACTACATGTTCAGCTCTTGCAAGACCATTTGCCCAGGGCTTTGGTACCACAGGGTTAGAGTTACATTAACCACAACCACCAGAGAGGAACTGAGGTTTATGACCCCCCCCCAAGGTTAGATTTCTGCCGAGTATAAAGGGGAGGGGAAGGAGGGGGGAGGTCCTTGGTTTTTTTCCCTTCACTGTGTGACTGAAGGTTTTGCTTTTATTTGTAAACATCTTGAATTACCCGTCGTTTTCCAGTCTTCATCGCGCTGTTGTCAGGCCACTGGAGAGCACAGTGTTCTCTGAGCTGGGCTGGGACTGCTCCTTTACCACGGGATCTGCAGGACACAGAGCAGGCAGGAAGGGGAAGCAGCATTTAACAAAAAGGAAGCTCCACCCTGACAAACCCCTCCAGAGAAACTGCCCTCAGAGCCCACACAGCTGCCGAGGCTTCTGCAGAGCAGGGAGCCAAAATTTGCCCCCACAGTCCAAGACCCCTCTCCATCCCAGCTGGCTCCAGACTCACAGAAATAGGGGTGCTCCATGGCCTCCTTGGCAGTCAGCCTCTGTTGATGGTCATACCGCAGGAGCTTGTCCAGGAGGTCTAGGACTTCAGGACTGACCAGGTGCCTGTTCTCACTGTGGATGAAGTTCTCCCAGCGCTTCCGGGAATGCCTGCAAAGAGAGCGGCTGCCACTGCCCAGCTGTGACCAGCACAGCAGCACCCAGAGCTCCCAGGGGAATCACCTGCCACCACCCACTTCCGAGAAGAGGTGGCTGGGACAGACACTGTCCACAGCTCCTCCCTGCAGAACCTGCTGCTCAGCAAGGACCTGCCCAGGGCAGAAACCCCTCTTCTTTAGGCACACAAGAGCGTGGATGCCCTGTGCCTGGGAAAGGCACAACACTGCCCATTCCCCTCTGTCTGCAGGGACCAGAGAACAGCATGCAGGTCACACCCTCGGCACCAGCAGCTCTGGCTCACCAGCCAGCCTCACAGAAGCTGTCCTCCCTGCCCCATCCACCTCTCATCCTACTCAGAAATCTCAACTGGGAAATTTTGAGCCCCTCAGCCCACACTCAACTCAAGTACCTCTATCTTCACTTCTGGGATGTCAAGGAGCAGGAGAAGGAAGAAAGAGGGGATGGCTTGTGGATTATGGGAGAGGGAAAAGGAAAAAGCCTGCATTTCAGCGGCCTCCTGAGATGACATGAGCAGCCAGATGGGAAGCCTGCAAGCAGCCTTGGGACCCAGAAGATCAAAGCAGGCCTTTGCTGACAGTCCTTCAAGGGGATGGACATCAGCTTTCTCTCCCTCTCGGTTTGGAAAAAGCCTGCATTTCACTTCTCCACTTACTGGCCCAGGATATCATTGAAGTGCGGGTCCAGCTCTATGTGGTACTTCTTGAGATACCCATACAGCTCATCTGTGCCCAGGACCTTGGCGATGCGAACCAGCTGGAACAAAAGGCATGTTGAGAGAGAGCAGGAGGGCAGGTCACCACTCCTGCAGAGGCAGAGCTGACCAAATCTTAGAGCTCTCCTTCTGGAAACATCCCAGATAGAAGAACTACGTTCCCTTGAAACTTGTTTTTGCAATGGGCAGAAAACAAGTCTCCTACTCAAGGCAGTAAAGCACAATCCCAGATGGTTTAACGAAACACACAGCAACATCCTCCCAGCCTGGAGTCTGACCCCCAGAACCTCCCCACTACACAGAGATGAGGCAGTGACAAACATCTAAAGCAACAAGCCAGGTAGCAAAGTCTTTACTTGGTCATAATTGTCCTGGCCATGGAAGAAGGGCTCCTTTCGGAAGATCATGCTTGCCAGCATACAGCCTAAACTCCACATGTCTAAGCTGTAGTCATACATCTAAGGGAAAAAGGAGAAGCTGTCAGAAAGGGCACACACCACAGCCTGGCTCCCACCTGCACAGGCAGTCTCAGCCTTTTCACTCCACAGCCAGACTCTTTCCAACCCAGGCAATGCCCTGGCAGGCAAAACCAGACAGCCCAAAGGTGGCCAAAGTGCAACCACAGGCGGTATCAGTGGCTAGCAAGGAGGAGGCAAACTCTTACTTGGTAGTCCACAAGGAGCTCCGGTCCTTTGAAGTACCTAGAGGCCACACGGACATTGTATTCCTGAGCTGGATGGTAGAACTCGGCCAGACCCCAGTCTATGAGCCGCAGCTGAACGGGCGATAGAGAGACACAGAGTCAGGAGCCCCAGAGCGACCGACCCGCACGGGCGCAGTCACCCCGACCAACCCCCCAACCCTGTGATGCCAGCGCGGAGCCCGGGCTGCAGAGAGGTGCTCCGAGGACAGGAATGCTCTCAGCAGTGCTCTGGTCAGGCTCTTTCCCTTCCCCCACCACAAGCTGATGAGGTGAAGCCCAGCTAGAGAGGTCCTCTGCCTCCTGAGTCCAAGCACACCGTTACTGCTGGGCAACCAGCTCTCTACCAGCACCAGCAGCCACAGGGACAGGCGGTTGCATACTAGGGAACAGGCAGAAGCCAGCTCTCTGACCCTGCTGTTTAGGGGCTGGGCTGAAGGAAGTGTTGATTTTAACTGCGAGCAGGAAACGAGGTAGGAGAGAGGCCCAGGGATGGGTGACCTGCCATGTTACTGAAGAACAGCAGCTCCAACGAGATTCCCTCTGCTTTATGAACCTTGCCTTGCCTTCACAGCCACCCCTGACTGAGAGGGCCAGGCTGTGGAGCAGCTGCTGCAAATCCCAGGTCCCTGAGCAGACAGGGACACATAAGACCTGATGACCAGGAAGTACCAGGATGGGGTGGGAAGCTCCTTGTACTGTCCATTTCCAAGGCAGTGAGCTGGGAACACATCTCCTGTGATCTGACTAGCATGGACCTTAAGTGAGGAAGCCACTGCCAGACAAGCAGGCTGGAAGAGCTCGTGTTCCCCAGGTAGAAAGAGCCATGTGCCTTTCAGACAAGGCCACCCTTCTTCTGGCCAGGGCCTCTGGACCCTACTGCCACACGTCCCCAGGTGGAGATTAACAGCCTAGACCTGCTCCTCTCAGCAAAGAAACCCAGCGTGGGGAGCTGCTCGAGGTTAAAGGGCTAAGCTCAGCTGCTCAGGGTACGGGTGTAGAGGCGACAGAGTTTCAAGTTTCCCTGGAAAAGTCCTGCTTGTAAGCCCTGGTGCCCCAGTACCTTTTTCTGTTGGTGGTCTATCATGACGTTGTGGGGTTTGACGTCCCTGTGCATGATCCCCATGCTGTGACAGTAATCCAGGGCCTGGCAGACACATGCACACACATTAGACATGTCTGTAACCACGGGCACAGTGTTAACAACACAACAGACAGTTCTTGGCTACGACCACGAGTGCCCCATCTATGAGGAAGGGCTGCAACCCTGGCCCAAGAAATCGGCATTTCCAACACCTGAAGTGACAAGCTGGCAACCAGACTGCACTGACCTCGTGTCCTGCTGCAGCCCTGCAGCTGTGTTCCCAGCAGAATCTTTGAAGAACACAATGCAGAGAGGTGGCCCACCTGAGGACGAGCCCAACGCTCCAACCCAGGCAGCCCCATGCTCCCTAGGTCACACTGTCCTCCCCAGAAGGGCATGATTCTTACACACACATACTTTTATGGCCTCCCAGTGCAGCTTTCTACTTGTGTCCTAAAACACACTGAGCCAGAAAGTCACCTCTACCCTGCTCATTCAAGCCAAACAAAAAGGCAGGTGGTATCATGAGGGAGGGCAAGGCTGCTTAGAGCTTGAAGGCAGGAGCACACGTAACCTCTCCAGCTCCATGACCTTGCACCGCTTGCCCCCCGCCAACGCAGCTGTTCCCTTGAGCAAGGGAGTGAGAACGTTGTTTTCTCATCTCCAGGGGGGAGGGAGATCCATCCATCAACATCTATCAGATGCTCCAAGACCTCCAGCAGCTCAGCCTGCAGTCATTCAATATCCAAGCCACCAGTGCCAGGGAAGCAGTGCTGTCCTTGGGCCCTTGCCACAGTGGGAGACAGAAGTGGCAGCAGCTCCCATCACAGCAGGGCCTTGGGGACACCCCTGCAATGACACCAGGCCTTGTGACCACCAGGAGTCACAGCATGGTACCCCTGGGACCTTCAGCACAGGAGATCTGCAACAAGCTGGGCAAACTGCTTCCAGGCATGAGGCTGTCCCGGTGTCTTGCTTGTCTCAAGGCTGGATCATCTAAACCTCATCACCCCCCAACTAATCCTGGGCTGCCTCAGGCTCCCTCCAGTCCTCAGCAGGAAGGTCTTTCCTGCATAGACAGGTGCAGGGAAGAAAGCCTGCCTCAAGCCCACTAGATGTATTTCAGGAGGTCTCCTGTAGTCACTAAGTGCCAGCCCAGAAGTCCAGAGGCCCCGCGAGGGCCTGACCAGCCAAGGTGCTGCTCCAGCTGGGCAGCACAGAGCAACCCTGGAATCAGGGGTAACCTGTAAACTCTCCCTAATGCGCTGCTGGGCCCCATGTCCTGCAGGCAGAGACCCCAGAGAGGTGGTGCAGCACATCTCAGATCTGCCATGAACATTTCCATGGGTAGCTGCAAGCTGGGCTAGTTCAGAGGAGGTATGTGGGGAACTCCATGCCCTTCATCAGAGGGGCAGGGAAAGCTTTGGCTGGGAGGTCTCGACGGAAAATAACAAGTAGTATGTTCAAAAGCTTTGTTCCACCAGACCACATCCAAGGAGTTCTGTGACCATATGCCACCAAAATGGCCAGCTTGTTCTTGAAGTATCCTAGATCCCACACCCAGAAACAGAGGGGGTCTAAGTGGGCAGAAGTCACCTTCTGGGGTTGTATTTGAATAAGCAGCACAAGAGAGCCTGGAGCTGGCAATGCCACTGTCCCTAACATGCTAAAGAGTCCCCAGATCCCCAGCCCTGCAAATGCCTCTCGGTGTTTGTCCTGCATCAGCCTGGGAGGGAATCAATTGTCCTCACAGCAACCCAGCAGCGCCAGAGACTCGGGGAGACCAAGCCCAGCCCAGCCTGGCAACTAACAACCACAAACACTTCACAGGGGAAGAACAGACCCCAGAGAATCAGAGACTCTTTGGAGGTGACCAAAGGTCCCCACTTGGGCTGCAACACCTCTTGGCAACAAGGCAGGCAACCAGAGCTCTTCCCAGACCTTTTCGTGTTATGAGACATGGATTCTGCGTCGAACACGAGAGCAGGAACCGCTCAGTGTTGCAGCCCCACTGCTGCCACTCTGGTTCCTGTCTCCCCACCCACACTGCCATACACAATGCCACTCACCTTCAGCAGCTCATACATATAAAACCGAATATCAAAGTCTGTCAGGATCTGGTACAGTTGCTGAAACAGATTGGAAAAGGGAGAGGGGAGGAAAAGAAAAAAAAAAAAAAGGAGAAAAAATAAATACTCCAGATATGAATTAGTTTCATTTCCCACCCCCCACCTGCCTCCAGTCACTGATCCCATCCTAGATCCCCGTGAATGCTGCCACGGTCTCAGACCTGCCAGGGCTATGTGCTAGGAAATCCAGAGAGGATGCCAGAGCTCCTGTGAAACACTGCTGCCACCTTTAAAACCTGTCACGGCTTCTTCCCAGTGGGAGACAGGCAAGCTGTCTATCCAAGGAGACAGCAAGCCCTTCAGAGCACGCTGGAGTTGGGACAGATGATCCTGACTCTCTGTTCACTTGCAAAGTCATCCCAGTGACATGACAACAGGAGCAAAAGCACTGAGAGCATGGAGCCTGGGAGCGTGGGCAGCGCTCCTAAACGCTCGGGGTGGGGCAGACAGGGAAGGGTGCGCGGGGTGGGGAAGCACGGAGGGCACAGACAGTCAGAGCTGGGGGGTAAAGCCTAATGCAACTGAACAGCCCAGGAGAGCACAGCTGGGAGCCTGAGGGAAGTGCCTGCTGCCAGCACGCACCCACCACCCTCCCCTCCATCCTTCCGTGCCTACTCATGCAAAGGGGACAAAAATCCCGGGTGCACTTCAAACTGCAGCGTCCCACCAGCACCAGCACTGGAGAACTCACCATCCTCCTGCTCCCACACCAGGTCACAACCGACCCCAAATCTGCTTTGGGCTCTACGCTTGTCATTGGCAGCGGTGCCAGCCCAAACCCACTGGCCTGTGCTCTCCTGGTGAGATGCCAGGATGGGGCAGAGAAGGACACTCACAGGGCAGCAGTAGGACCAGGTGCCTCTGCCCTTTACAGCAAACAAGGATCATCTCACAGCTCAGTCAGATCCCCAACTGCATCAGCACTGCAGCCAGCTGCCCGTCACAGGCACCACTTGGCAGCTTCAGGAGAAATCCCAGAGCAAGGGACTGAAATCCACATTCCAAGAAAGCAGCTCTGGCCCTGGATCCCCTCCAGGCCCAAGCCTCAGGGCTAGATCCAAACAATCCCCCGACCCCCAATACTGCTCTGGGAAATCATTTGACAACATACAAGTGTCATTTACACACACAGAGCTTCAAGAGCCTCCAGGACACAAGCTGCACTGTGTTCTCCTGAGCTGGGATGATCCTAACGCTTCAGAGCATCCCACTGAAGCAGAGAGGTGAGCAGGGTGCACAAAAGACACAGCCACAAACTGCAGCAGGGACAGAGCTCCCATCTCCTGGCTGGGCCAGGGCCAGCAGAGCCCAGCTGAGCCCTTCCAGGAGTTTGTTAAAATGGCTTGCTTGGGTAACAATGCTATGGGGAGACAGAGATGCTTCAAACATCTCCCTGGGAATCACCACACTGCTCAACTTCAACCTGGCAACATCAATGCACCTGGAAAGGGGGAGCAGAGGAGAGGTAATGATAGAACAGGGCCAAGACCCCATTTTCCCCATTCCCTGGCTCCTCTGCATCTCACTGCCCATAAGCAGGAAGGGGATGGAATGGAGGTCACCAATGCTGACCTCTCAGGCCCACAATGCTGTCACTTCTCCAACTCGTAGCCTTCAGCAGAGGCAGCCACTGGGCAACCAGCTTTCAACAGACTTCCCCAGAAACCCAGCACTTCTGACCCCCTCACAGTGCCAAGGCCAAGAGTACGGCCAGCAGCAGCCTGGCTCTGCTTGCTGTGGGGAGCAGAGCATGCAGGAGGGCACTCAGTCCCACTGCAAGTGGCTGGTGAACACAGGTGGCTTTGAGGGACAGAGCCAAGGTTTCCCCAGTAAGTGGCTCCTGCAGCTTTGAGAACAAGCTCTGAATCCCAAAGGGAAAGCAGATCCCTCCTTTGCAGATACATCCCATGCTCTGCTCTTACAACTGCCTCTTTGGACTGGAACTATCAGAAACATCACTGTGGGGATCACTCAGACCCAGCTGAAACGTATGCTCAGGTAGTAGCCAGTTTTCAGGATGACAGAAGGTCTTGGAGACCTGGGCTGCTCTCTGTTCTCCACACAGGGCATGAGGAAACTCACCCACTGGCCCCCTCCACCCTTCTCCAGCTTTCAGTGCTATTTTGGCACATATCATGTCACCAATGGTAAACTAATCCTGTTAGTGCTTGAGGAGGAACAGGCATGGGGCTGACAGGAGTTAAAGGCTCATTCTTCTCCCTTGAGTGAGCCACACAGCTGGCGACCTGCAGCATCCACGGAGCAGCAGGATGGCTGTGAGGAGCTGTCAGAGAGACACCCCTTTGGACACAGGGCAGACAGCAGCAAAAGAAAATCAAATGGCTCTCAAAGTACCCTGCCCTCTGCAGCCACGCAAGGGAAAAGAATCTTCCAGACTTCTGCACTGCTGATTCAGGGCAACAACTGTTTCTTAAACTAACCTTGGATGTACAAGGATAGAACACTGGCACACACCTCCCTCAGCAACTTGGCCTGAAAATTGCACTGAGGTGCACACAAAGTGTGAGATTGCACTCAGAAGCCCTCTGTCCCACAGCTCCAGGAGGCTGAACATCCTGAAGCAACCTTCCACTGCTCACCTTTCTTGCCCACCTCTTCAACTGCAAGCCTGCCAGCGTGTTTACAGAACACAACAACAAACCCAACCTAGCAGCTGACACTTGCTGAACGACAGGCATCTCATTTGAAATCAATTAGCAAAAGATGTTTCATTTAACTGATGGCTACTCAATGGACTGTGTGGCTCTGCAGTACAGCTCTCATTTAAGGAAGATGACTGTGGGCAGCCTGAGTGCTCACAGACAACAACCAACACAGCGGGGCTGAAGAGAAACACAAGCCCCACAGATGAGGTGCTGTCCTCACAAAGCTGGATGTGCATTTAGTCTGGTTCCAGCTCACCATCCCTGGAAGCACAGAGAGAATTTTCAGAAGGGACCTACTCAGCTAATTTAAGAAAATGTGTTTAACTCAGGGGGGGATCACCTAAGTGTCCTGTTTGAAAATACCCAAACTGTGTGGAATACAAGCTTACACTTCTGATTCAGAATTGTCCACAGCCATGGCTCAGGCCCCACAAAAACGCAGCTTCTACCCAGCACAGGGAGCTGAGCAAACCCAGCTGCCACTTTCAGAGGTGCATGGACACGAACAGTGTCCTGCCACTTGAATGTGAGAAGGGGTGGAAGTATTAACACTATGCAAAAAATAGTAATGTTGAAGGAAAGAAACTTCCAGAAAGACAACTGAGGAGACATCCAAGCTTCTGAGAAACTCCTGCCAACAGGCCAGAGAAAAACAATCCTGTAAAGCAGTCGGCAACCCCCTGCTGTACACGAGGCTGGCAACCCCCTCAAACCACACACCTGCCAGCGAGGTGCAGGGAACCCATCAGCACTGCCCAACCACCAAGCCAGTGCAGGAATGGGCAGGTCAGCAGCAGCCACCACCACAAGAAGAGGTCCCACTCACCAGGATCAGCTCATGTGTCACTGAATTTCTGCAGAATTTGGCTGCCTGGGGAGAGCAGGACTGTGGGGACAATGACTGTGTGTTCTCCAGCTGCACTTCAGAGCAAGAAAAGAGACAGCTTGGGAACCTTGGTACAGAAGATATCCACAGGCATTTGTGAGCAGCAGCAGCTCTGTGACCTGCCAGCCAGCTGCAGCCTCAGGAACCTCCCCAAACAGGCAGGAGAGCTCATGGGAGCAGAGCTCAACCCACACACCCCCTAAATAGCTAGGGAAATCCAGCCATCCTGCACGCCCTGGGGGACACGCTTCCATTCCCAAGACAAGCGATTCTTGTCTTGATCCCATCAGCATCAAAAGCATCAATACTTTCTGTCTAAGATCTGCACACCTGTGAACCTGAACTTCCTCCAGGACCCAGGCTTTCTCTTAGGAGCCTAGAAATGACCTGCTGCAAACTGATATAGTTGTTTCTAATGCCACAGCCAGAGCTGGGCACTGCTGCATCTGCTGTGGCCACACCAGTGCTGCTTCCCTGCCTGCAACAGGGACTGCTCACCTGCCACGGGCTCCAAGCCCTGCATTTTGAAGTTCAGAGTCCCTGCTGGCCACCAGCCCCAAATTAGTATTTAACACCCATCATGAACGGATTTCAGTTACTGAGTGATGATTCTGAGTGCTACTTCAATGATAAGTTTTTCCTCTAAGGACAGGACAGAGTGGTGTAATCACACTTTGACCAGGAGACACACACAGCGACCCTCAGCAAGGTGTGCTGCTGCCCCAGCAAACCTACTTTATATCAAGCCATGTACTGAAAATAAAAATAAACAAAAGTTCTGTAAATAGTGAAAAGCTTCCAGGATCAGCCTTATGAAGAGTCCCTGGGTCAGGAGAAGTACAGGGGCCCGTTCCCAACACGTACGAGGCCCTGGAATAGCCCAGCTGATGTCAATGAACCCAGACAAACCAAGCCTGCTCTAATTAGCCCCAAAGGTCACCCCGCAGCACTCCGGGCTGTTTACCTGAGGAGGCAACACTTGATGTCCCCACCCAGAGCCGGCAGGGCAGACGCTGCTGCAAGTCACTATTCCAGCCTCTGCACGAAGTCTCTACATGAGATTAAACAGCACTAAGCCCACCACCAGGCGTGCTCTGCCTGCCAGCCAGCAGGGCTCAGCTCACCACCCCAGCTTGGAGGGGCAGAAAACACTTGTGCAGGGCTGCTGGTGGGACAGCACTGGGCCAGCTGACAAACTGGTTCCTGCCACCACAGGGCCTTCTCTGGGCGCTTGCTGTATCTGCTGAAGCTGCATCCTACAAGGTGTGCACCTACGCAACACTCCATCACAGACAGGAAGAAAAATGCACTATTCCATGACATGAAATGAAAGAGATCTCTGAACAGCACAGGAGGGGATGGCTGCTGGCTTTCTAATGGCAACTGCACAATTAATTCCCCACCGCTGACTTAATGACTGAGGGTAAATATTCACACGGGGGAAGCAAAGCTACCACTAAAATAGGTGTGGCTGCTAATTATATATTCCTTTTCTGTATCAGCTGCTTCTGCTAGCCAGCAGCATTTCAGCAGCACAGGCAGCTGTAATTGTGCTCAGACAGAAGGACCCCAGTGTCAGGGAAGCGTGTAACCACCTGGAGCTCCTCAGGAACCTGAAGAGCCCTGGAATACCCTGCAGCCTCCAGCAAGCAGAAAAGCTCTAAAGGTATTCAGGACGGCTCACCCCCTGCTGCCAGGCCCAGCAGCAGTGGCAGACGTGCTCTCCAGCCTCTGCCACCCCACAGTGCCCAGGTCTGGAGGATTCCAGCACAAATCAGTATCCCCTACTCTAACTGCACTGCTGTAAACAGAACGTTGCAGCACAGAGATTAACTTGGGTTGAACATACAGCACATCAGTAATTACTAAATTGAGAGGAGAGTAATGATACCTAACCAGCTGAACTTACTCCTTGAAGTGGGGAGGAAATTCAGCACAGAAGCTTTTGATTCCTTCTCAGCTAGAGCCTATTTACAGGTTTCTTATTTGCGTGGGGAAATTAAGGTGAAGCTGATGTAAGTGAAAATCCCCCTCTCCTCACAGCTCTTGCGAAGTATCTGACAACCCAAGACCACTGCACTCTCAACAGAAAAGGGAAGCCTCCCCCTTCCACCCTTGGGCTGACTTACCTTAAAATCTGTGTTATTGATGTACTCAAACACCAGAGCAGGGGTCTTGGACTGCAAGAGAGAGAGAGTCACGGTTTAAAACACCTTCTTGACCTTTCTTTGCTCCAAGAGACCTAAGAAAGCTTCTGCTTCCTGCCCAGCCCTTCCTGAGGAGAGCGGGGTTGAAGCAGGACAGAGGGAGACACCCCTCCTCCAGCAGCAGGCAGAGGTGAGCTCTGCTCACACCCCACCAAGCGAGTGCCAGCTTTGGCCAGTGCTGCTGCCCATGCCACGGAGCAGAGACAGCACTGGGCAAGGCAAGTGGTGTCACCAGGGGGTAAGGACTCACAGCCCACCACAGGAGGAAGGCCAGCCAGGACAGGCAATGCTGCAGCAGTGTCGTTTCCTCTCGGGAGCTGCCAGCAGGCTGGGAGTCACAGACCCCAGCCAGCTGCTAGGTGGAGAAAACTTCCAGAAACAAGGTAACTGTGGCAGTGCAGAGGATGTGACCTCTGGTCACTGGGCGGAACAGCAACCAAAGGGATGAGAAGTGACTAACAGCCCATTGCCCTGGCAGCTGTTTATGTTCCAGATGCCAGGCAAATGCTGGAAGGCTACAGGCTCTGTTTTCTTACAGAAAATCTGTAGCGCTACAAAACTCACAGAAGGGGTGTAAAGGAGCCTGGGAAACACGAGCCCATCCCAACCAACCCGCCTCAGGAGACCCTCGTGGGGTCACCACTAGCCCCTGGCTGGCACAAAGGCGCAGCCAGCCCCTAACTCAGGCTGAGAGCAGAAGCCACGTGGCAGCACCTGCCCACCACCCCACCGTGACACGCAGCCACCTACCACTGGATCCTTGACAGTGTCAATCAGATTAATGATGTTGGTGCCACCACGTAAATTCTCCAGAATCTTAACCTCGCGTTTTATCTTCTTTTTCTTCACTGGCTTAAATAGACAAAAGAAATTAGAAGTGAGAGTCCTTTCAGAAATTAACACTGATTTCAGCCACCAACTCTGATCGAATCCCATGTTTCCTCCTCTCTCTGCTCCCACCATCACAAAGAAACATTTTTAGCTTCAAAGAAGAGACAGACACCTTACACGAACTTGGATTTCCCCCTCATCAGTGAAAGCTTTCCACTCGTCGGGGAAAAATCAAACTGCTCCAGAGAAACAAAGATAATTGTGACTCCAGTAACTGTGGTTAAAAGTGCCTTGGACTGCTCCATGGGAATCCTAGCACACTCCTGTGTCATCCATTTATAGCCACAGGACAAGTGTGGCAGACCTTGGATCTCAGCCTTTGTTTTTTTTAAGAACATCAATAGTTTAGAAAGAGAAATCAATTTTTTATTCCTTATCCCAACTCATTTCCTAATGAGTAGTTTAATGAAAGGAAAAGACAAACCTTAGAGTCTCCAACACCAAGATTTCTAGTAAGCTCAGGCCCTGCTGTGCCTCATTACGCGCACGTATCCTTTGCAGCCAGGCTCAGAGCACAGCCCCACCGCACAGCAGGCCACTGCATCCACATGCCAGAATTATTTTTAAAGCCTACAGACTTTTTAAACAGCTTTTGACTCCTCCTTGAACCTGCGCAGTCCCAGGAACTCCCTTTGCAAGGTGAGCTTTTCCCTGGACATCACCCTGCAGTGAGTGGCACAGAGCAGCAGCTCCCAGGGTAGCCTGAGGCTGCCCTTGCTTTTGCACCCTGGCGACCCCCCAGTTTGCCTCGACATAAGGGAATGATCATTTCTGTAACTCACCCACTCCCAGCACAACTCTTAACTCTCTGCCTGCTTGAAAGGGAAGGCAGCTTAGAGCAGCTCAGAGGTGAGATTGTTTCAATGAGCCTTGGCTAGTGAGCGGCGTGGGCAGCACCAGCAACAAGGCACCAAGTCCAGCAGCCCTCCCCTGCAGAGCTGGCACATCCTGTGGCACCAGTAGCACTGTGGGGACATCCTGCAGAGACTGGTAAAGCCCTTGCCCTGTCTGTGAGGTTTGCTGATGAAAGGACTCCCCTGCTTTCTAAAACATTCATTATCCCTCACAGAGTCTGGTGTGTGAGGAGTGGAGCAATGGGGCATGGCAAAGAGGCACCTTCCCAAACTGGCACACGGTATCAGATGTCTCCGTGAAGGACACGGAGCCCCACGAGCTCAGCAGTCCATGCTCGCTGCCTTTGCCTCTGCAGCAGCCTCCCACTGTGATGATGGCTGATGGGGCAACGCACATGCCCATTCCAGGTGAATCCAAGGCAATCCCTGGTTTCAGACCCCTTGCAGGAACATATGAGCAGACGAGAGAAGGAACAAAAGCTTCTAATATAGTGGGGAAATATGTCATTTATATAAGTGATAAAATATCCTGTCTTTCTGGGCTCTTCAGGTGGCTGAAACCTTCAGATTCAAATCCTACCTTTCTCTTCCAAGTTAAAAGGCAGGAGCTAGACTTTGAAGCCAGAAGATGAGATCTCAGCCTGAAGCAAAGTGCCAAAAATAACAACAATACCGGCAGAGGGAACGTCAGCACCTCATAAAGCCACCGTGGAAAATGGCAGCAAGGTCACGGCAGCTGCCAGCCAGGGCTGGAGCAGCACGGGGCAGGGAGCAGGCCAGCCACAGCGCCGGGCACTGCCTGGAGCCACTGCAAGGTGGGACACAGGGAGAAGCAGCCAGAGCAGGGACACAGAGGACAGCAGAAGTGAGGGCTACAGTTCTGAACCTGAGAGGAAGATACTTCATTAGAGACTGATTTCATTAATGTCAGCGTGGGGACAGACACCACCCTCATGGTGCCCACATGCACTGGTAGTACCAGAAGGCCAGGATGGAATTAGAGGGCCTAATTCAGTTACTCTGCTCGTCCAGAGAGGCAGATGCACACAGACTGTTTTCCAAGGCACTTCAAAGAGGGAGCTGAGCTACTGCTGTCCTGAAGGTGCTCGCCAAATGGTCTGACTGCTGACACACACACATCCCAGCCCGTCTGCTGCCGCACCTGCATTGACTGGGAGCCGAATCAGTGCCCGTACACAGCCACGAGGATCCACAGCCCACTGTGAAACACCTTCTCCTTTGCACTGTAGTTATTTCAAGGACCTTTTGCATCAGCTGGGTGAGGGAGGATATCCCTCCGAGATTTCCTGCTTCCGTAGAAACCACCGCTCCTACTGGGGCACATGATCTTGTCTTCCAGTAACTTCTACATGCTTCCACCTTTTCAGGATGGGAAAACCATGTCCTGTATGATCTCCACAGGAATCTACTCCTACCTACAACACACTTACTAAAAGACACGAGCAGATAGAGTCAGCGACTTTTGGAAGAAAGGGGAGAAGAAAGTTGATCTTTTTTTAATGAAATGCCTGCAGGCAATCGCCAATAGCAGCGTGTCCAACACTGCCAAGGGATGAAGACTCCAGTGACCAGTGGCTCAGCAGGAGGGAGAGGGAAGAGCTGCTGGCTGTTGGCAGGTTTCTCCGCTGAGCTGCAGCAGCAGCGAGCTCAGGCCAGGCTGCTCCTGCCTGGCTGCACAACCTCCACGAGGGCCAGCAGCCGAGCAAGGGCCCTGCGAGCCCCTGAGCACGGTATCACCAGAGAGCTCTCCTGCTGACAGCCGGACAGGGGCTTCCACCACGAAGTAAACAGAGACCAGGCGAGGAGAAATGCCAGAGGCTGAAGTCATGTCATCAGAGAAAAAGCTGTTGCCTGGAAGATTCCTCCAAAGAGCAATGCAGGGAAACCCGTTTCAGATTGGCAGGACAGAACAGTAGCACCCACTGGCCTGCCCCCCGCCCCACACAGCTTTCCCCACACCAGCCTGCCCAGCCACACACCACCTCCTACCCATGCTATCTCACACTGTTACTGCTCCAGCCACAGCTGCCATTGCTGTCCTGTCTCTGCCCAAGAAAACATCACCAGGGCTCAGATTTTACTTCCAAAGTGCAAGTCCTTGCATCTAGGAAGTCAGACACCTCGGTGCAAACCCGCCCAGCACACGGCCAGTCCTGCACTGGAATAACATCTCACAGCCACAGAAACATCTGACTCTTCTCCTGTCCCCAGACCCCAGCACTTGCTGAAACCACGGGCACTCAGCAGCATATCCTCCAAGCATCAGGATTAAGCCTGGGTTGCTACAACTGTCTCTCAGTCACCCGATCCGTTTCTCCAAGGATGCTGCCTCCAAACACACATGGATGAAATGTGAACTCACTGAAGCCAGTGTGGCCTCCAACCATCTGCCTCTCACAGCAGGGACAGCTTCTAAAACACTAACCCTTGCCATCAAAGTATGTTAACAGTACTTATTTAAGGCTGTTTTATCAAAGCAGGTATGAACAGCAGCACTTTGGGCTGTGTTTCCTACACGGCTCAGTCCCCCTTCCACTCTGGAGGTGTGGATTTCCAGCAGAGGAACAGAGAAGGCACCTAAGACAAATTTAACTGCTCCAGAGTTTGATCCGCTTGCGTTTGGCAAGGCAACACCTCATACAGGTGCAGACTGTAACTCCATCTGTTCCCATGGCAGAGGCATTTCAGATTTTTTCCTCCAGGCTGGGATTCTCCAGCAACCAGTCTGAGTCAAACCCTCACTGCAGCCTTTCCCTCTGAGACAGGCTCCAACAGAGTCCCTGTGCTCCATGAAAACACCTATTTCCATGAAATCTGTAGAAACCTGACAGCTTGGAAACTTCTGTCACGTTTGGTTGAAATTGGCCAACCAGTGCCCAAACCACTGTGAGGGAGGAGGGGAAGGCAGGCTCACCGACAGCAGCATTGCATAAGGCCTGTTTCCATAGGAAACCAGGCTAAAAGACACGGCTCACTTTAACTGTGTCTACACTGGCTTTAATTACTTCAACTGCAGCAGTACCCTCAGAGCAACATGACTGCCTCACACAAGCCAGTGCTGCAGGAAATTGCTTCCTTCCTCAGACAAACTGGAAGCGAGATGGCTGTAGAACTGGAGACAAAACATGGGCTCATGGCTGCCCGCTTCACCCAGAGAGAGGGACAGGATGACTTCCAGTCACACGAGGATGGCCTCTGCTGGGCCTGGCAGTTCTCCCTCACCTGTCCCCAGAGAGAGGGACAGGATGACTTCCAGTCACACGAGGATGGCCTCTGCTGGGCCTGGCAGTTCTCCCTCACCCGTCCCCAGCCAGCCACCCTTTCCTGCAGGTTTCCCACCCTCCCAGGCGAGAGGGTCCCATGAGGGTGCTTCAATCCACTTGAAGGTCAGGCAGAAGAGGCCTGTGCTGTCCCAGCCAGGGGAGCACCATGCAATGCCATCTGTCTGCAGAGGGGAGAAATGGCTCGGGAGAAGGAGCTGCTTCACAGTCAGGTAGATGCAGAAAAACACCTCTTTGTGACAAGAGATCTGATCCTGGGCCATCTTCCACGAGATCATGTAAATTGCTACGCAGAGAAGGAGTCCAGCTGCAGCAAACACCAGCTGGGAGAATTAACATTGTTTGCTAAAATAAACCCTTAAATACAAGGCTGCAACCATTGCTTCCTGTCCTGAGCAAATAGATGGCTGCCAGCTTAATAATCTTTTTTGCCTGGTTTATAAAGCAAAGGGAGTGCACTCCGTCAGACGCTTCAGTTTCGGCTTTCCCCAATAACCTGGGGACCCATGGCTTGAATTCCAGCAAAGAAAGAAAATAAATTTGTTACCCAAAGCTCTCTGCGTTTCCACCCTGAGAAAGAAAAGTAGCAACCAGGAAGTCACATGAAACATGAGTTAAATACAAAGCATAAAAATCATTTTAGATTAGCCAAAAGCAGGCAGCCGGGCACACGCTGCCAGCTGAGGAGCACACATGCTCCTCTGAAGGAGTCAGAGAAGGAGCTGGGTTTTGCCCAGCAGGTGCTCTGAGAAAGAACTGGGGTTAGCATTGAAGGGGAGAAGGTTTAACAGTCAAAAACCACAAACCTGCAAGAAACTAAAATCATTTATTCCACCATCCTTAAAGAAAAAGATCTAGTCTTTGCTCCCCAAACCTGAATGGCCTGCAAACACCATGATGCTTCCTGCGACAAGCAGGGGAGTCTCCACAGACAACGTTCAGGCCCAGCAAAAGGCTCCAGCAGCATCCTTCTGACAGGTGTGAAACAATTAAAAGCTGGCACTAGAAGCTCATTTGTCTCTAGCAAGTACTATTGAAAGCATCACAGTAATCACAACAAAGCACAACGCCAACTGCTCAACAGGACAGTCGGCTCCAGAGCAGCAGTGTTCATTGGGCCAGACACTGGCTGGAAAACCAAATAATCACATTCGAAAGACTTACAAAGTCAAGGAGCCCACTAGTGTTAATAGTCTGCCAGTTGTCTGAATCTCAGAACTTCCATTCTGGGAATTCAAACTTTCCTGAGCTGCTCCTGAATTTTAGAAGAGAGGGGAGAAAAACTACCCTGAAACTCCTAAAGCACTTTCACTTTTTTATTTAAGTTTGGTAAATAAACCAGCATGTGTTTTGAGGACAGCGTTGTTCTTTCCTTCAGAATGCCTTTCCTGTCCCCACAGCGCATCCCAGAACAGCCCTCCTGGGGCTTCTGGACTGCCCACAATGCATCAAGACTTTGCAGTCAACTAAAAGGAAGATGGACAAGGATGAAGCCCTGACCCCCCCCAGCAATGGATGAGAATCCTTCACTCACACGCTGCCCCAGGCTGCTGTGACAGACACAGCACCAACACTCACCCTCCTTCCTCCTGGCAGGAGCTGCAGCTTGACAACTCACGGGTTCCTGGGTGACAGAACACCTTCAGAAGAGTTACCAGTGGCATCTCCAGCCTCTGCAAGACACCCAGGACTATTTCTTGGTCTCAGCTCTAAACAAGGCTGGAGTCCAGCAGGCAACTGTGCCAAGCACAGTGTGGGCAACAGGTACTGAAGAGAGACAAGCTGCGTGCCCAGCACTCTTGCAAAACGGCTCAATTCAAGACTGCCAGAGGAGGAAGTGGGCCGGGGAGAGCTGATTCAGTGCATGCAAACACAGAAGGAGCAGGAGGCACAGAGAGCTACCAGGAGCAGGCATCCAACAGCTCTGCTGGAAGGTCACCGATGCAGCCAGAACCTCCCGCCTGAGGGTTCAACATCACCCAGTCCTATTTCCCTGTGCAATCCCTCCTGCACACCCAGCATGGGACTCATTTCAGCCCCCATCAAGAACATGCTGATGCACGTGGGCTCTAAAGCCCACAGAAGGAAATTCACCAGACCCACATCCCTACCTCCCCAAAATGGTTCTTCAGCTACAGTTCAGCACTGGAAGGGTCTTGCAGCAGTGCCTGGTATGAGCAGCAGCTCTGGAGGATTGACACAGCACAAAAGGGGGAACAGGGGAAAACCAAAGCCAAACAAACAAGAATGCACTTGTGAAACCAAGTACACGGTTGAAAGTTTCAGTTCATGGACTCAGCACAGAGGGACAAAAGCCACCAAAGGAGAAAGGGGCTATTTCATCACTGCTGCAGAACCCTTATTTCACTGGTCCCTCTCCTTTTAACTATATTTTCCCCTAAATTCTACGTGCCATTTGTTGCCTGTGCAGGTAACAACCACACAAGGAGACAAAACAGTCTCTTTATGTGATGATTTCAATGCTCCGCAGGCAAGTAGAGCACAGACACACAAGTGTATGAGGAAGGCAGGAGGACCCCTGCGCAGGGCTGGCAGTGCGGGTGCTGTGCTCTCCCATTCTGAGCAGACACTCGGATGGAGTAACCGGTACAGGAGAGCAGGCTGGGAAGGATGCTGCGCTACAGCTGAAGCTCACAAACAGCCAAAACTGTAGGTACCTTTCCCAGCAGCATTCTTGCCACAAAGAGTGACCCACGAAAGTTACAACCCGTGTGGAAGGTTTACCTTTGGCTTTTACAGTGGCAGCTTGCAACGCTGCTCACATCCCCCAGGAACACTTACCCCAGAACGGAGCATTCCCTTTTAAGGCACACGAGGAGGCTGGCAGATGTTTTAGAGCTGCATTAGCAGAAAAGCAACACGAGAAGTTCATCAAAGAGACAGCCCAAAGGTTGCAGACTGACCTCAGCCGTCCACCAAAAATCTAAAACTATGTGGTAAGATACGAAAGAGCAGAGTTATGCTTTGGATATAGATGATACATGACTCAGTGGAAACAAAGAAGTCTTAAACTTTTTGCTGAATCTTTGCTCCCTGAACAGGTTGAAAGGGTGGGGAGCTGTCCTCTGCTTTGCTGCTCAACATAAAAGCTTTTGGAGGACGCTGGGTATGGGGTGTCTGTGGCAAACTCGGGCTCCTGCCCTGCTGCTCTGCACACACTGGCCTACACAGGGCACCCTGACACCTGGCTGCAGGGCACGAGCAGTAACCTGCTTGCTTCCTTTGCCTTTTTTTCAAAAGGGCTGCAGAATTTTCCTGGTAAAAATGACATTACGAGCATCATATTTGCAAAGAAAGTCACTTGGCCTAAGAAAAAGTATTGTTATGGTCATCTGTGTGACCTTAATTCCGCTCCTCTGCTGACAGATGTTATGACCACAATTAGTGACAAGAGCACATCACATTTTCCCGCAGTGTTATGCCTGGTCCTGCACTTGGGGTAGCAGAAGAGAAAGGCAGTGCTGGGTGTGCTGGGGACTGGCCAGGGAGATGGAGCACTCTGCATTATGCAAGCCCAAAAGGCCTGGGGCAGCCTGATACCAATCAGAGCCATTAACTCCCTGGCCTTGTCCAATGCTAAAGTCTTCACAGGGCACTTAAAGAAACAAGGGAAGTGACTGCCAGAAGAGGAAAAGCCGTTATAATTTCATGCAGCACTAGACTAGGACCTGTGCTCTCTCCTGAGCTTTGTCAAGGCTGAGGGACTTGCCCAAAGTCACACAGGAAATCTCTGTGGCTCAGTTCGGCATCAAAGAAAGGGTGATAAAATTTCCTGACCTCTCTGGAGAAGGGTACAAGACGTTGAGGTAACACAACATCGAAGAAGGGGAGAAAAAGAGGCAGGGGAAGTACTTGCTCCATGCTAACTCAGGCTCAGGAAGGATAAACTGCTTCAAAGAGCAAGGCTGGGAGGAGGCACCAGCCACCTCCCACAGGGCAGAGAGATTAAAACAGCGACTCTTGCTAAAAGTCACTCTAACACATCACACAAATTGCCTTCTCAAAAAGCCCTTAAAGAGGAAGGAGTAACTCTTCCCCTCTGTCCCACCCCTACATCCACACAAAACCCTTAAAGGCTTTTGGTTGCATTTCCCATCTCAGAGGATCCAGCCTGGGAGACCAAGGCTCTTTGCTGAGGCTCTGCTGCAGACACATGTCACTGCACTGGGGTTGAAGCCTAGCTACAGGACACCAGAGACACCTTCCACAGAGCAGAGAGATGTTACTGCCACACTTCACAGCTTTTCATAACGTACACAAGGCGGTGCTCTGAAACTCACTTTTCACTGACCCACTCTCCATGGAGAGGAAAGTTCAAATTTATTTCTCTGGACTTTCTGCTTTTCCTTGCTCAGTCTCAGGAGTACTGTCTGCATGCTAACACAAGTTGGGGCAGCCAGGGGAACTGGTGGCAACACCATCTCCTTCAGACCTGGGACAACCCAGTCCCTCGCTCTCGGGGCATTCAGGCCTCAAGGAGAAGGAGCACCCAGGTGCCCTCAGATGGCTGTCCCCAGCTGACTCACAGTCCAACACAGACAGGCTCCCTAGACATGACAGAGTCTGGCTGCTGCAGTGAGAGGAACACTGCTCCAGGGGAGGTTCTTTAGGCTGGGAAGACTTCTGACACCTTTCCCTGCAGTCTCTTCTCAGCCTCGTGGTACCTTTCCACATGCGACAGGTCTCAGCAAACAACAGCAGTCCTGAAGAGACCACCAGGAGCTGCAGAACAGCACGCAGGAGTGCAGTGTCCCCAGCCCAGCCACAAGCCATCCTGCCACAGAACCCAGCTCTGCACTGCCTACTTTTGACTGCTCTCTCATAGCCCTACCTGCCCCTACCTAAAAAAAACCCAAATAAATCCCAAAGCCACACAAAAGCATCCAAAGGAGGGGGAAGCCCAAACAGTATGCCAGAGGTGCTCAGCTTGGTGGGGACACATGAGCCTCACCACTCCATCACCCAAGCTGAGCCACTGGGGCTCTCCCAAATGGCTCACCTGGCCACCACCCTGGCCACAGCCAGAGCAGAGATGTGCACACCTCCTCCCACAGACAGGTGGGACAGCACATCTTGCCTGAGAGCGGTCTTGGACAAACCAGGACATTCTCTGGGAAGCCAAGGAAGCAGACACAGCCAGTGAGCGGAGCTACCAGGAGAGACACCCAGCAACACCAGCACAGGGGATCCAGCAACCCTGCAGAGACAAGTGTCCGAGGTAGCTGCCAGTCTCAGCGGCTGCAAGGGCAGGTTGAGCTCAGCCCCCCCCTCACACTGCAGAACAACACGTGCCCAAATTCTAAGAACACCCGTGATCAGACACCAGCTCCCGTGTGCTCTGGGGGAACAAGTGACACATACTGCTAGTCCAACAAGTGACAGCCACAAGTGTCAGCCAAGCCAAAAGCAAAAGCACCTCAACTCATATCTTTTCATTTGTTTGGGTTTTCCTTTTTTTTTTTAACACCCTCGTCTAACCCCAGATCCCCAAGACAGATTGCTGCTAGGACACTCACCACAGCTCGCTGTGAGCCCGCTGCTTCAGCGTCAAACACGCTAAGGCGTGCCCTGCAGTGGCTGCCCCATGCATCCAGCCACCCCAAACAACAACCTGTCACTGCTGCACAAAGGTCCCCACAGCCTGACTCCACCAGGGCCACCACACCAGAACTCGGGTCACTGACAGTACCAAACTTCAGCCCGGCTCTTCCAGTCTCCTCAATTTTCACAGTGGTTTTGGCCTGCCTATGGTGGAGTTCTTTTCCATGTCAGATCCTCTAAAAGACCAAATATACAGTTTTGCCTGCTTTTGTGCCTACTGAGCATCCCACAGGTGGCTCCGGAAAGGCCAGGCGCCAGCCATCCGGAGGTTAACCTGGATTCCCCCATCCAGGTTCCACATTCCTGTCGCCATGGCAGTCCCTGGGCAGTCTCAGACAGACACAGGCAGCACATGTCCAAATGTCAGGCTGTGCCACTCTCCTCCTCCACAGCAGCTCCCAGCCCAGAGCTGTGCTGGACAGGAGGGGTGGAGACACCGAAACACAGCTACAGCACGTGGGAGCCACACGCACTTCCAACCCCACTGTCCCCATGTCCTTAATGAGACAACAGGAGTTTCGGGGGGGCAGAGAAGACCCAAGGACCCCGCAGCCCTCCCTGCCCCGTCAATGGGACACTCACCTTGAGGATCTTCACGACCACCCTCTCGTTGTTGGTGATGTTGATGGCCTCGAAGACCTCGCTGTACTTCCCCCGCCCCAGCTTGCGGACCAGCTGGTAGTCGTCCTGATTGCTGCGGGCAGCAGGGGAGAGAAGAGGGCGATGGTAACTGACAGGGCAGCGGGCCACAACCGGGGGGGAGGGACGCGGACAGAGGACCCTCTCCCAGCCGCCCCCCTCAGCCGCTCGCAACCCCCCGGGGACGCCCCAAAACGGAT
>VXBW01006173.1:527926-540205 GCA_013400375.1 Thinocorus orbignyianus | reverse complement strand
GTGCTGCCCGCGGCGGTCGGGGGCTGCTCTGCCGCCCCGGGCCCCGAGGGAGACGCGGTGCCTGGGGTTTGGCCGGCTGCTCGGGGTCCGGGAGGGAGCAGGTGTCACCGAGCCCCTGTGGCCTGGCTGGTGTGGTGGGCGGCAGGCCCTCCCGCCACAGTGGCACTGGCGCTCCGCTTGGTTCCCCAAGTGGGGCTCAGGCCGACCCCCTTCTCCTGGCAGGAACACGAACGCCCCTGCTCCGAGCCGAGGCGGAGATGTTTGAGAAATGGTACCGCAGGATGGAGCCTTCTGGCCCCTCGCTCCAGCTGCTGCCAGGGGCGCGAGATGCTGCCCCAGAACTGATGCAGGTACTGCCGTGCGGCCAGGGCAGCGGCTGTGGCTGCAGGGGTGGTGGTTGGGGGTCTGGCTGCACAGAGCCGTGACCCTTCCTCCCTCCGCTGCCCCTCTGACCTCCCGACCTTGGCCGTTGTCTGCCAGGAGGTCAGCAGGCAAGCTGGCTAGTTTGATTTGGGGTGAAGAAAGGCCACCAGTAATGCTCTGCACTTGGGCTTCACGGGGGCAAGCCCTTAACCCAGACACTCGCTTGCAAGAAGGTGCTGCTGCGCTGGGGGGTGTAAGGGTTGAGGCTGACTTGTCTTCCCTGCACTCTGTAAAGTCCAGGCTGCCTTCTGGTTTCTCCTCCCGCTGATGCTGTCCCTTCCCTGCACTGTGTCCTCCTGAACAGTGAGTACCAGGGGGATCTGGAATGGGTTAACAGCATGATTTGGAGTAGAAGTTAAATAGGGAGGCTGGTGACAAGAAAGCAAGAGACTTGCCCAAGGCCGTGCCAGGTCTGTGAGGTCTCCTCCCTCCTGGGGAAGCCCATGTGGGCTCAGACCTTTGTGCCTCCCCACTCTGGTACCTCTGCTGAGTAGATATTGCTCTCTTCCTTCTTGCTGGAACCATGAGCAGGCTTTTGGAGCATCTTTTTACCTCCTGGCCCCAACATCACCTGTTCAGCAGAGGCACCGTGAACAGAAACTCTAGGGGATTTGAGGTGGAGCCAGCATCCCGCACTGGGTTTGAGCGCCTGCCTGAGCCGCTTTCTGCTTAGTCCCAGACTGGGCCCTTAGAAGCTTTGCCTTGGCCAGGTGGGCACTTGTCCTCTGCAAAGCAGCACCTGCCTCGCCGTGTCCCCGTAGCACTGGGAATTCTTCCCAAGTGGTGTCAGTTTTTCCAGGAGCACACTCCAGCCTGTGCTGCAGTGAACTCAGCTCCTCAGGGCGGCTGACAAAGGCAGTGGTAGGAGACCCCACACCTACGCTAAATTACTGTCCTACACAACAGGTAGTATCTCCCCGCACAAAGGTGTTTTACCTGCCTGTGTGCAGCTGTCACATTGTGTTTAACCTCTAACCCTGAGTTTTCCTGTTGAGGTGAACTAAAAGTGCTTGCATAGGGGGGGTTTGGGAGGATGAGAGGACGGATGGGGTCATCCCAGGTGTGGCACTGAGTGACTGCTGAGATTATTTTCTTTTTGAATACAGGAAGATGCAGCAACAGTTGGCCAGGGGTGGCTTTCTCACAGCCTCTGTGTTGTTCCTTGGTTGTTGCAGACACGTGGCAGGTACAAATCCAAGTTCCATGGGGCCACAGACTATTTTGTAAGCCTGACAGTGGAGCAGAAATGTGAGCTGGCTGAGCGGGAGCTGGCTGAGATGAAGGATGAGATTGAAAGAATAAAGGAGGACTCGGAGCAGACGCTGCAGAACCTGGAGGTATGGCTCTGCAGGACGGTGATGGTCACCAAGGTGTCAAACAGTCCTGTTACTTTTCACACCTCTTTCATCCTGCCCTGCCTCAGGCAGTGGGACAGACCTGCTTGGTGGGGGCTGTTCATAGCAGAGCATTGCTGTGGGGGGTCCTGAGTTGAGAGTGGGAGCCAGAATTGACCTCACCCCTTTCTTGAAGGCAAGCACACCAACAGAGATCAGAGGTGCCCAGTCTGTAAAGATGGATCTTACTATAGCAGGAACTAATTACGATACAGGAGAGGGGAATATTTTTAGGTAGAGAAGCTCAGATCTGCTGTGTGAGATGAAGAAGTCAATGCTTGGAAGAAAAATCTCCTTGACAGCTTCTTGAAGGTCTGCCATTTGTGCCAGATATATTTTTGATTCTAGCACCTCCCAGAAGCTGGGAGCTGATGGCTGGGCTCCATGCAGTCCTGTCCGGGCCCTGCCTTTCCGCTGCCTCTGGGATTTCTTCAGACCATGCTCCAAGTCTCTGAGACTGCATTTGTGCTGCAGGCTCCTTGTGGCTATATCACCATCTCTGCCTGCCCTGTACTGCCAGCCAAGGCCTCCTCCTGGCCAAGATGATCAGGAGTTTTTGGTGAAGGAGAGACCTTGACGTTCAGTTCAGACCACTGATGCTGCCTGCAGGGGCCAGGAGAGCTGAATCAGGCAGCGAGTCCCTCCTGTGTGGCCACAGGGTATATGCAATAAACAAAGGCTGGTAATTTGTCTTGTGTTGGCCTTGTCAGACTGGCAACGTTTGTAGTCCAGGATGGAGTGACAGATGTTGAAGTTCAGGCACTTGAAAGATTTTTGTTCTTGTTCTTTCTGAGTCAGTGAAGTATCAGAGCTGTATGAGCCTGCACCGTGTGCCCTGACCTGCCCAGGCTGAAGCTCAGTGCTCTCGTGGGAGAGGTGCTAGTAATGCCAGCAGAGAGCATGCCTGATACTTCCCTTTTTTGGTTTTTGTTTTTTGTTCCCAAAGTTGTTTGGACAAGGGAAGGTAGCACCTCTTGACTGTTCCGTGGCTTTCTCTCTACAGGCAGTCATAGAAGAAACAGGTGTTTGGTGGACCGATGTTAAGAAAGCCATGAGTGACTTTGAGAAAGACATGGCCAGCACCATCTCCAGCAAGAAAGGGAGTATCACAGCTTCTGAAAAGCTGTTGAGATACATGGAGCAGAAGAATCACCAGAGGGTCAGTCCATCATGGCAAATTTTGAGCCTAGTCTGTCATCTGACAAGTATGTTGGTTAGGAAAGTCCTACTTCCCATGCTCCTGTGTGGCCTACATCCCGTTTTCAGCCTGTCTTGTCAGGTCTCTTTGGACAGCCCTTGCCATAGCTGTTAGTCAGTGGGTAGCCCAGGTGCCCATCAGGCTGCTGAGCTGCAGCCCAGCTGTGAGCACAGGTGACACAGGGCTCTCAGAGGAGCCTGAGGAAACGCCTGCCTCTGCCCCCACGTGTGGGGCAGGGTGATGCTGGGCAGGGTTTCTCACTGGGCTCCTTCCGAAGCCGGTGGTGAAGGCCACGGTGCAGATGAGGTGAATGGGGATGGCACCATAAAGGTGGGGTCTGGGTGCTCTCTCTCCTCCCAGGCTCTGCGATTCCACTCTAATCTGTTGCCTTTTTTTAGGATCTGCTGAGAGAAAAGTTGCGCTTGAAGAATTATTTGCTGAAGGGTTACAAGAAGAAGCTGCAGCAGCAGCTCAGGCAGGTGCGTGTGGCCATTGAGAAGAAGCAGAAACTAGATGGGTCCTTGAAGAATGAAAGGAGTAAAGCTCAGTGCAGACACGGCCTGCTGTGTGTAGAGATGCATGGCCCTCTTCCTCCTTCCCTTCCTCCTTTGCTCCTGGCCTTGCTGCCTTTGTCTTCTGCCCAGGTTCAGAGCTTGCACATATCTGTCTGTGTGAGATATGGCTAGAAGTCTCACAGAGTGGAAGCTGGCAGAGCTCTTGGTGCCCTTGGTGCCCTGGAAAAGGTGTATGATGGATCAGAGCAGTGCCCTGGGGACTGGCTGCTGCTGACATGGCAGAAACTTCCCTGGAGGAGCCCTGTCTGTGCTGCTTGAACCCTCTGAGCTCGGACACAGAGCACCCAGTCAGTAGCATGCTGGGCCTTGCATTTCTCCCCGAGCTCCAGGTTTGCAGCCAGGCTGAAGACCCTGATGTTCAGGCCTGCTTCCCCCCCAGAACAAAGCTGCGTTCCTTGGTAAGCAGCTTTGGGCAGCAGCCTCCAGCCCTGCTTCCTTGGGCTTTGCAGAAGGAGCAGATGGGGGAGACGCTCTGTGAGGTCCGTCTGCAGGAGCTGCAGGTTAGAAATGCCCAGTTCCAGGAGAAGATTGATGAGAAGAACCAGGAGCTGCTGCAGCTAAAACTGACTTCAGGGAAGACTGTCCAAGTCCTCAACTTCTATAAGGTGAGAGAACCTCCCAGCACCTCCTGTTTGCCTTTCTTCTCTTTCTGAGGGTCACACGCCATCAGCAGCTCTTGCATCCTTCCCTGTCTCAGTCAGGGGGTGCTGAACACCTCTGTGCCTTCGCACTGGCTTGGTCCAGTTGGGAAGTTTGCCTGACACACCAACAGCAGTGATACCCTCAGTTAAGTTGGGCTGCAGCCTGCTGATGCTTTGCAGCATTGTTATTTTACACCCCAGTGGAAAATCCTAGTAGGAAAGAACTTTGGTGCTGACTTGCACAGGAGAATATATTTTTTACATAGCCTGTGACATTTGAAAAGATGTCATGAGCTGCAGCATCACTGGGGCTCTGCTCTTCTCAGTGAAAAGTGATTCTCAGCTGGATGCATTTGCTTCCCTCCAGCCAGCCACTCTGTCTAACCCCTAACCCCTGGCTGCCGTGGGCTGTGCAGCAGTGTCACTGAGAACATACCGAAGCGGGAGCTGCGTGACCAGGGCATGGTGCTGCCTTCTGCAGGGGCTGAGTGGTGCCACAGATATCCCATGCCACCAGCTGAGACCAAGCTGCAGGAATGGAGGGGTGGCTGGGAGCTGCTGCTATGCCCACTGATGCCATCCTGCTGTCGTGTTCCAGAGGAAGCTGCAGGATGCCATGGAAACCTCCGTGTCTCTGACGAAATACATCTCCCAGAGGAAGGAGCTGCTGCAGAAAATTGAAAGAGAAGCTGTTCTGGTGGAGGAGGTAAGAGGGTGATTTGGGAAGCCCTGAAACTTCACTTGGGAAGACTCTTTCAAGGTACTTTTTGTGGTATGTGGGATACTGATGCTCATCCGAGGCCCAGTGCTGAGCTGGGTACCTCCCTGTGTGCCTTCCTGGGTCTGAGCACGTCCCAGGGCTCCTGTGGATGCCAGGGAGCGAGGGCTGGTTTGCAGAACCATGTTGTGGATTCTGGCCCTAGCTCCACAGGGACCTGCCACTGCCATCTCGAAATTCTGTTTCCTTGAACTTTTCATGAGCAGTGCCATCCCAACGGGGAGGTGGCACTGCTGTCATACCAGTCTGGGGACACATGGCCTGGCAGGGACACCACAGCTTTGGGAGGTGGGTTCAAGGGACTCCCTAGCAGTGCTGCCGGGCAGGGATGGATGCACTGGTGGATGCATCCCAATCCTCCCCCAACAGTGCTGGGGGGCTTAATTTATCCTTCCTGCCTGCTCCCCCGGGGGACTGGCCATCAGCTGGCAGAGGGACCTTTCCTTGCCCTGTTCATCCGGCAGCAACGAGCAGAAGCTGAGAGTGTGAACCAGCGGCTGTGGAAGCAGCTCTCGGACTACAGCGTGCCCCCTGTGCTGAGTTACGTGCAGCAGAAGATGGCTGTTGCTGAGCTAGAGAACAACCTCAGGGGTTGGGAGAGGAAGGTGGCAGTTGCTGAGGTGAGTGAGACTGGGCTGGGTGTGCAGGAGCCCCCGGTGTGTGCCAGCCAGGTGCTGGGTCACGGTGGAGCTGTGCCTGTCTGTCCACCTGCAGCCACTCTGGGGACCAGAGTGCTCCTGACCCCCTAGGAAGCCATGTGTGACTTCTTGTGTGGTGGTTCCATGGTTCTTCCTGTTCTTGGAGAAGTGATTGCTCCCTCTCCAAGGAGAGAGGACAGCTGGTGGGCAGCCAGCCTGCTGCCCTGTCTCCGTGCAACCAGATCCCTTCTCACCCGGTGGCTCCCCTTGGCTGGGAGACCCCGGCTCTGGCTTGTGTTCTGGCTGTGCTGCAGTGCCCTGAGTCCTGCCAGCCTCTGGGAGCTGGAGAGCAGCAAGGTCTAAGGGCCAAAGAAGGAACCTGTAGTTGTCCCAGGGCTAAGAGTGAGGCTATAAACCTGTTTTCTTTGCTGACCCTTCTGTGGCAGGGCATGTCCCAGCCCCCTGCTGCCACGCAGAGGCTGTAGGTTTCTGCACAATGCTCTTGTGTGTGGTCTCCAGGGCCTGTGGAGACCTGTGGCATTCAAGGGAGAAACCCAAGCTGGTGTAGATCTGCAGGAGCTCTCCTCAGCACACCACAGTGACCACTGATCTTGGTGGGAGCAGCAGGGTTAGGGGGCAAGCAATAGAGCTCAGGCCAAGCTAGATTCCAACCCTGCCACGTTCTCTTTTCTCCTTTCTCCTTTTGCAGATGTCCTTCAAAAGCTGCCGCAGAGCATGGAACCAGGTCAAGGTGTCTGGTAATCAGCACTAGGCCTGTCTGGTGCTGCAGGGCAGGCAGTGGAAGCTCCAGGAGGAGCCAGCCTGTGGGGAGTTTGCTGTCAAGTGGGTGAATGCAGCACCCTGCATGCTGCAGTGAGATGAAACCACTTGCTTAGGAAATGGTAAAGAAACCCATGTCTCTGTTGTGAGGTGATCTCTTTGATCTGTCCCATCATGTAGATGTCCCATGTGCTGGGCTCTACTGGACTCTGCTGCCTGGCCCCTTTGCAGGCTCTGCTCAGCCAGCTCTGCTCTGGGTGCTGCCCCCCCCTGCATCACCACAGGCCAGCTGAGCCCCCACCTCTGATGCCCTTCCTCTAACCATTGACATTTCTAGCTTAATCCAAAGCTTACGTTGAAACCGAGGTAGCATGGGCAGAAGGTCAAGAACTGAAAACACTCAAGCTCCTAATGCAGTGGGGACCCGGCCTCTCAGCACTGCTCTGTAAGCATGCCAGAGTGCTAATCTAATCAGTCTGAAGTTCAGGTGCTATTTTGAAATGTGACTCCTCTCACCAGAACCTACATCAGTATTTAAAATCATTAGCTAGCTAACTCACAACCCCAAACCTTATTCCTTTGCACAGCTTAGGGTGGGATCTGTAGGCAACCAGAGCAACTCTGAAAAATCTTAGCTGCTTCCCACAAAAGCTGTGAATTCCCAGAGGTCAGGGCTGTGACCAGGACGGCTGCTGTGGTGCCCTACCTCACAGAAACATGCCGAGGGAAGAATGCAGCCACCAGGGTTGCCAGCTGGCATAACTGGGGTGCAGTGAGGGCTTGTAGCCGTGTCTGTTTACAGGGCACAGAAGAATGGGAAGAGGCTTGATAAACTGTTCCCAGTGCACTGCTCGTTGTTAACACAGGTATTAATCCCACAGAGCAAGATAACGTGGTTTGTATCCATCAGCCCACCAAAGCTAAAGGAGTCGCCCCAAACACACACAGATGAGCAGGGGGAGCATCTTGCACAGCAGCTCGGGTGAGCTGTGGAGCCACAGGTCATTTCTGAGCCCTCAGCACTGAGCGGTGGAGCTCAGGAGAAGGCTGCTCTGAACTGAAGTCTAAACCTTCACATGCTGCCCAGATCCCTGTGCTTCAGTGCAGGTTCTAACCCCTCCTTTGCGTCTTTTCCCCTTCACACAGCAGAAGTCTATTCATACAGGAGGAGAACTTAAAAAACCAGACTTAGGTTTGCCTCTGTGTCCATAGAGAATGCATGGGAAACAAGCACCTTGCTGCTGGTTTCCATGAGTGCTGGGTATGTATTGGATGCCACAAGAATATCTGAGACCATTTATTTGGCTTCCAATGTACTGACCTCAGGAGCCTGGTGTTATGAACTACTTTTTGAGCTCTTCAAAATTTCTTATCATGACAAGATTGACTCAAGGGTCCTCCAGAAAAATGCTTGTGACTTTCTAAGGGGTGAGTTGTCGTCAGAGTGTCACAAATGCTGCCAGTCCTGACCTCTTCACCTAAAAGGCTCGGTATTTACACCCCTGCCTTTCTGACACGGCTCTAACAGTAGAACAGCAGCAATCCTGACTTGGGTACCTGCTCGCCAGCTGACACCAGGTGGCAGGTGATTGTGTCTCTCTCCTGGCGGTTTTTGAGCTAAAACACATCATTCTTTACCACTCTGAATCCACATGTGGTGATGAACAGCCTCACAGAGGCCATGATGGAAAGAAACACATTCTGGCTATTTATAGATGTAAATAAGATCCCATTTCCAGCTGAAATATAAGCAGTGGTTTGGAATCTGCCTCCTTCTCAGACAGCTTCTGGAGATGCTCACACCCTGGGCTTTGGGACTTTCCCAAGACTTTGGGGTGAAGCGGCAGAGCTGGTGACGAAGGATGCATTCCCTGATGGGCAATACTGACCCACTGCAGTGGGACTCCACTCCCGGATCCCTCCTTAGAGAAGGGCCAAGGTTTAGATTACTGGGGCACAGTGTTATTTCTGAAGAGCTGGTTCCAAGCAGTGCAAGCTACATGCTTACAGAAATCCTGATGCTTTAAAATTAACAGTTATTTCCTTTCTGTCAGCACCCTGCCGTTCCTTTGAGACTACACTGAAATGTAAAGCCAGCTCATTAATTGCTTCAAAAGTCAAGGTTTCATTACAATGCCTCTGAGTTAAATTTCAAGGCAGCCAAACGTTCAGAGTCACACAGCAGACAGACAGACATACCCACAGCAAATGAATCCTTCGAAAAAGATGATGGTGATTAATGTCATTGATTTCCCAGCAGCAGTATTTCATCTCTCCAGCACAAGGCACGTTAGCTGGGGTGTGCAGCAGCCAGGGCTGTACCTGCCCAGCCACCCGTCGGCTGGGCTGTTCCACCCAGGCCACGGCTCCAGGAATGAGTCTGTGCCCTGGCAAGGGAAGGAGTGGTAAAACCAGGCTTCATTCCATAGCTCCCATCCTGCTGGACGGACATCCTTCCCCATGGCTGAGGGAAAGGTGCCTTAAAAATCAAATCTCATGTGAGTGGGTTATCACAGCACAGCTTAAAACCTTCCTTTGAGCACGCTGGATTCCCAGACACCCCTGGAGCCAGAAACGAAGCCACCACTTGCTGTCTGTTGCAAACCATGCCAAGTTGAATCTAAGTGCTCCTACAGCAGCACCCTACATTTTTTCCAGATTTAGAGTTTAAAGACCATGACTTCAAATGTGAGATAACAGCTACTGTGTTGATGTGGTAAATCACCTAACTTACAGCTGATAAATAATTTTTGGCCCTTCTCAGCCAAGGGCTTAGTTACAAAAACATGACTGAAGTTCTGGGTACCAAGAGCAAGCCCCTAAAAACCGGCAGCTTTAGATTGCAGCAACAATAGGTGCAGGGAAGCATTAAGAAGATCAGCTGCCAGTTGTAGTGATTTCCCAGGAGGACGAAAGGGAACGCCCCGTGCAGCCTCTGGGCCTGACCTGTGATGCAGGTTTGGTGCCGCTGCTGCAGAGCCCAACGTTGTGCTGGAGGCTTCAGAGTCTGTAATTTCAGTGGCACCAGCCCTGGTTTCCCTTTTAGATTGTGGCAATCTGAAGGAACTAGAATGGTTTCTGAGTCAAGGTGACAAACACCCTTTAGATGAGAGGCACCAGCACATGTTGCCTTGACATTGCTTCTGCCAGAACATAAAAGTTTCATATTCTTGACAATACTTTCAGTGGTGAAAGAGGATGAAGCATCCAAACAAAGCATCTCCCGATTACACTATGAGCACATAGTTTTGCAATTCCCTTAGACACCGTATCTGCACAAGAAACTTACATTTAATTTATATTGTCTCAATAATGAAGAGTCAGGATTTAGACGACCATGGCATGTTTTCATTTTGCAGTGTTTGCTATCTCCCTTAAAGCTCCAGCTCTAGAGCCATGTTTCAGTAGTACTTTTTGAAAAATTAAAAATTATTAAGAACTAGACATCAGCATAATATTTAAAAAATATCTACGACCTGCTGAAAAAAAAAAAAAAAAAAAGACTTCTAAGCCAGTTCCATGACTTTTAGGGCCCAATTCATTATTTTCTAAAATATATTGCTGTCAAAGATGTAATTTAGCTCATAAAAATGTTTGTTGTTCTAGGGATAATAACAAATCCTGAGGTTAATGGATTCTGTAACCTCCTCTGTTTTGGCTGTTTTTAAAAATCAGCCATTGGCAGCCAGCTGGGGAGTGCGTTATTAGGGAGCATCCCCAGGGAGCAGAATCTCTAACACTCGATATCATTTTGGCTTAGAGGACTGGGCAAGAACACAAAGCTCTTCACTGCACCTTGAATGTATTTTTTCATCAGAATAATTAGTGATATATATGGTAAATACGTATCTAAAGAACGTATAAATACACAATAAATATCTATATGTATAGGTGCAAAGAGTATTAACATATATTAATGGTGGCTTACTGGTTAAAGTATAAAAGTATAATGAATTCAGCTACCCTAAAGCAGGTAAAACTGTTCATTTGAAAATGAAATAAACATTTCAAAATCAAACACAAGGGTAGCTAAAATTAATTTTTGAGAAAGTGTTGTCTCTTGGGGTTTTTTTGTTGTGTTTTTTTTTAAACCTTCTATCAGAAGTGGTTTTTCCCAATGTGAAAAAACAGGCTTCTGAATGACTTCAGCTCTAGTCAAGGAATCAATAGTTGGACTGACACTCCTTTTTATTTAGCTGCTGACTCGCTGTCATCTGCATGAAGATGTGTATGCAGATGTCCAGCTTTTCTTAGCCAATTGCACTGGAAAAGGAGCCAACATTATAGAAAATCCAGTGAAGGCTGAAAATGTAAACTTCATTCAGAGTCTTCTGGCACATTTTTCACAGATCTACCTCCTTGCATGGGGATGCTAATGGAAACAAGAAACAGAGACTAAACTAATATTAGGTGCAGGACTACACATTCAGCTGAAACAGGTAAGGACTGAAATTGTTGGATCTTGTCCATACCTTACTTGCATAAATCAAGCATCTATTTCTGAAGAAACAGCAATAAAAGCAAAAGTCAATTTTCACTCTTAATGTGAACAATGTATATTGGCTAAAGCTGTTTACACCATAAAGTTAATTGTCACCCTGTTGGTAATGTTCACTGTCTTCTCCATAACAATGTAAATGACAATACTAAATGTGAGCTACACAAGGTGTATGACTTCTTTTTTTTTTTTTCTGAAAGCTTTACAGTGCATTTCCCAAATGTATTACCCACCGAACCTGACTTGTTAAATTCTAAGACAACATTCAGTCATGGCAGAGATCTGTCAGACTAGACCTGTCCCAACTAATCAGTGTTCTTGTTCTAAAACCGGTTTTAAAAAGATACATGCTTCTTAACAAACCTAACCCACACCACCTAGCAGTTTTATTCCAAAAAAAGCAGCAGCACACTCTTTTTCAAGAAGTCAAAGACGCCTTACCACCTGCCTGGTTAAAATTGCCAGTCTCCGAATTGCAGCAATGCTGCAAGGCAACTGAGGTAGGAGCAAAAGTACCAATTAAAAAATGAGCCAGATGAAATGATTTGCCACTCACAGGAAAATATCGAAAATTGGACCTGTTCGGGTGTGTGCGTCTTGGTTGAGCAGGAGCTCCTGGCGCACCCAGCGCTGGTTGCTTGTTCCTATTCACTTCATAAATTGAAAACTTTATTTGATTCCTGCTAGGACTAAGTAATTTATCACAGGTCACTTCTGCAAGCAGCAGGAACTATAAACATTTTATCCAGTTTTCCCATAAGCCCTCGGTTTTACAAGCACAAGCAGGAGAGTCAGGGGTTATCCATATTAGGAGGATCACACTTCATCATACGACCCCAACGTTATTGCACATTGACACTAACCGGGGAGACATATTTCACACCGGCAGGGCAGGACAAAGCTGCGCCGGGCCAGAGGCCCAGCCTTGCCGTGAGCAGGGCCGACACAGCCCGGTATACCCCGCGCACAGGCCAGGCCAGGCCAGAGTAGGCCGCGCCGAGCCTACACTCGCCCGTCGCCAGGCAACGGGCTGCGCCGGCGCGAGGGGGCCGGCTCCACAGCGCATGCGCGGCGGCGGGGCGCGGGAGTGTGTGTATGCGGGAGCCTTGCGGGGCCCGCGCTCGCAGGCATGTGCGAGGCGTATTTCCCTGTGGACTCCGGCTTGGGGCTGGAGGAGAACTTTCTGTCGCTGGACGACATCCTGATGTCGCAGGAGAAGCTGCCGGGCCGTGCCGAGAGCGCCCTGCCGCGCCTGGCCTTCGCGCTGGGCCCGGCGGCCGGCACCGGCGACTCCATCCCTGAGGTAAGCGGGCCGAGGGGGTGGCGTGTGGGAAACTACAACTCCCAGCAGCCC